>BROE01000023.1:7466941-7538247 GCA_036571765.1 Plecoglossus altivelis | reverse complement strand
TCCTCCCCCCCCCTACCCCACATGCATACGACCCCGGACCCTCCTTGCCCTGCCCTGCCCTCATTAAAGCCTCTGATATATTCATGTGACACCATTGTTGCTCCCTCAACACACAGTCCCTTTGATGAAGAATGCAAACGCTTGCAGTTTGTGCCTGCCCGCTTACCTGCCTGCCCGCTTACCTGCCCGCTTACCAGCCCTCTTACCTGCCTGCTTACCTGCCTGCTTACCTGCCTGCTTACCTGCCGTCTTACCTGCCCGCCTGCCTGCCCTCTTACCTGCCCGCCCCCTGCTTACCTGCCCTCTTACCTGCCTGCTTACCGACCTGCTTACCTGCCTGCCTGCTTACCTGCCCGCTTACCTACCTGCTTACCTGCCTGCCTGCTTACCTGCCTGCCTGCTTACCTGCCTGCACACGAATACACTGAGCATGTGCGTATCCCTGCACGTGTCTCTGTCTGTCAGTGTGTGTGTTTGTGTGTCTCAGTACCGCTGATCAAGGCAGAGGAGGTTGTCTTTGTGCTCAACTTGAATCTCTGATCTGTTTGTTGTCACCGACAAAGCAGCACTCTCATCCTGAAAGGTTTCCCTTTGGACAGAACCGCGGATCTAACCACGGTTCCATCTAGAACCTTCCATTCCTCATCTGGCGGGTGTCTGAAAGGGTTCGTCATAATTCTACGTCGCAAATGTCAGTCTGTATTGTTACCTCTGGAATCTGAAAGGGCTTTAAAGATTATTAGGGTAGCGTGCTGTCATGCGAGCACCAGCAACTTGCCGTGGAAACGGCAGGCAGATTAAATGCCGTGCAAATGTCCCATTGCTTCTTCGTAATGTACTGCTTTGCTGTTTGTTGGCTTGTTGTGACCCTCTCTGCAGATTAATTTGGTGATGGGAGGGATTACTGTCTCTGAGCTGTGACTGTCACATCTCACTTCTTTTCTCCTGGTTGTCTGGTCTAGCTCTGTTAACCCTCTCCTGATAACCCCTGTTAACCCTCTCCTGATAGCCCCCTGTGTAACTTGTTCTGGATAACCCCTGTGTAACCCTCTCCAGATAACCCCTGTGTAACTTGTTCTGGATAACCCCTGTGTAACCCTCTCCAGATAACCCCTGTGTAACCCTCTCCAGATAACCCCTGTGTAACCCTCTCCTGATAACCCCTGTGTAACCCTCTCCAGATAACCCCTGTGTAACCCTCTCCTGATAACCCCCTGTGTAACCCTCTACTGATAACCCCTGTGTAACCCTCTCCTGATAACCCCTGTGTAACTCTCTCCAGATAACCCCTGTGTAACCCTCTCCAGATAACCCCTGTGTAACCCTCTCCTGATAGCCCCCTGTGTAACCCTCTCCAGATAACCCCTGTGTAACCCTTTCTGGATACCCCCTTGTGTAACCCTCTCCTGATAACCCCTGTGTAACCCTCTCCAGATAACCCCTGTGTAACCCTCTCCTGATAACCCCTGTGTAACCCTCTCCTGATAACCCCCTGTGTAACCCTTTCTGGATAACCCCTGTGTAACCCTCTCTGGATAACCCCTGTGTAACCCTTTCTGGATAACCCCTGTGTAACCCTTTTTGGATAACCCCTGTGTAACCCTCTCTGGATAACCCCTGTGTAACCCTTTTTGGATAACCCCTGTGTAACCCTCTCCGGATAACCCCTGTGTAACCCTTTCTGGATAACCCCTGTGTAACCCTCTCCTGATAACCCCTGTGTAACCCTCTGTATAAACCTCTCCATAACTCTATCTATGTATCTATCTGTATGCCTGTGGGCCTCTATCACACACTGTCCCTCTCTCGATCATTCCATCTCCATTATACGGGCTACTTTCTGCTTATCCATGTTCTCCTCCATCTCTCCGTCCCTCTCCTCTCTCTCTCTCTTCTCCCTCGGGACTCTCGTTAGGATATCTTGATACAGTTGGCAGTGACCTGCTTATGCAATATGTGTGAGTGCTGTTGGTGACACATATTCGGAGGAAAGAGGATTGGGCAGGATGCGTGTGTGCGCGTGCGTGCGGGCGCGTGTGTGTGTGCGCGCCGATGGCTATGTGGATTATTTCGTATTGATGTAGTGGGTGATGATTGCAGACTGACCTCTCAGCCTAACAGCAGACGTCTAACACTGAGACAACATCATGGACAGTGGACTGGGGGGGGAGAGAGATTGCAAACTGAACAGCACACGCACGCACACGCACGCACACGCACACGCACGCACATGGTGTTCCTGTCTTCCTGCTTCTCATAAACACATCTACAAGCACCCTTACCCTGTAACGCACATTAATCTCTTTCACACATTCCCCACTGCCTCCCTCGCTGTCTGTTTCGGCATCACACACCCTCTCACCCACACACTCTCTCACACACACTCTCTCACACACACTCTCTCTCGCACACACTTTCTCACTAGCTCTCTCTCTCACACACACGCATGCACGCAAGCACGGACACAGGAGATGACACAGCTGAGCTGTGCAGAGCGTCTCCAGATGTCTGCTGAGCGGTGAGGAGGAAGATCCTGGTAAGGGAGGGTTCGTCTAAGGTGGTCAGGTGGACGGAGCCACTGTACTGACCTCAGGCCCCACACCTCCACAACCCTCACTTCCACAGGCCTAACCTCCGCATCCCTCACCTCCACAGGCCTCACCTCCACACCTCCAGACTCCACACCTACACACCTCCTCAGACTCCACACCTCCAGACTCCACACCTCCTCAGACTCCACACCTCCTCAGACTCCACACCTCCACACCTCCTCAGACTCCACACCTCCTCAGACTCCACACCTCCAGACTCCACACCTCCTCAGACTCCACACCTCCAGACTCCACACCACCAGACCTCCTCAGACTCCACACCTCCTCACACTCCACACCTCCTCAGACTCCACACCTCCACACCTCCTCAGACTCCACACCTCCACACCTCCTCACACTCCACACCTCCTCACACTCCACACCTCCACACAGCTCTTGGCCAATCTCACATGACATGAGCACATTGGCGGGAGGGACATGGCGGAGGGGAAACAGACTGAGGTTCAAGGGAAGACTCAGGTGGAGGCGGGCCTCAGAAGGATGGGGTTTTGATACCGATCATAGTGACAGTGATGTGAGCCAGGGAGGACGCTGAAGCCCAGTGGCTGGCTGAGTTGCCGTGACGATGAGTCAGAGGGAGAAGGAGACTGAGTGCGTGTGTTTGTGAAAGAGAGAGAGGGAGAGAGAGAGAGAGAGAGAGAGAGAGAGAGAGAGAGAGAGAGAGAGAGAGAGAGAGAATAGGGAGTGGAGTGCGGGTTGGCCGGGTTGTCAAGTCGACTTGCTTACAAGAGTGTCACTGAGTCACTTTAACAGAGACACACACACATACATCAAGCCTGGCTTCCAGAAGTCCAATTTCTCCTCATCTGCCCTGAAGGATTGTGGGAAATGCGTATGACAACATCTGCACATGTGCAGAGGTAACTCAGCTGGCCCCTCCCCCTGATCGTCATGACACTAGAAAAGACAGGTGAGTGCAAAGGTTCAGTATCTTTGTGTCAGGGGCGATTTGAGCCTTTTTAAGGAGTGCTTGGTTCGTTCGTCAGACATTTTCAGCCATGTAACAGAGAGTCAATATTCTGTCAACTGCTATTTTGAACATCAAAACGTCCAGATGTGAAAAATATAATTCGAAAAATATTTTTCAATCTATTGAAACAGCTTTTTGTCTACATTCGATCAAATATTTTTTCAACCTTTCGAAAAAATGTTTTCAACTTGACAACAGCTATCAGAATATGTGACCTCCACGGTACATAGATGAAAATGTTGGACACATGTCCTTGACATGTATGTAAAAAAAGGACAATGAACGATCTGCTCAACATCTGAAACGAGATGTCACATTTTGTTAGCGCTCACACATCCTGGACCCGGAGCCAGAGAAGCACAGCCCGTCTTTAAACCACTGAATTTGGCACTAACTGACTTGCTAGGGCCTTCTCGTCCGTACGGATGAGTCAGCGCGTCTTCCGTCAGCTCTCTCCCCGCTCGGCTGAACGAGCCGCGCGCATCACTTCCTCTCCGCTTCACATTCTGAACGCCGTCAGCCCCATTCGCGAATTAACGCCGCGGCAAGCAAAAGGCTTCCGACCCGCTGCACGATTGTCCAGTCGCAGTTTTTACTGTTCGCCGAGACCAGCCCGGAGCCCTGGCGTCATCTGGTGTCGCCATGAGGTGGAAGACGAGGAGTGTCGATCTGAGATGTGTCGTTTGGCCGTCATGGAACTTTCCCAGGGGAAAGCTACTATTGGTCAACGCACCATCAGGGCTCCTCTGGGTGTACAGCGGGCTGGAGGGACACATTTCCATTTTTAGCTTTTACATAATGTATTAGCTAGTGTTTGATGCGATATTTCTGGTAGCCTGATGTATAAATTTCAAACCAAATTTTAGTCATCAATCACTTGACATGAAATTACTATGCTGTTATATGAAATTAAACCTAATAAACAAACTCCAACGCACATTTGTAGGGTTTGCGTGGACGCGCTGAACGGAAACGGTATAATCGGGTGATATGCAGACCCATAGCGACATCACGTGGATCAAATAAGTACGACATCAAGCGGTGTTCCTATCCCATCACGCGCAGTCCAACAGCACTTGAGTTTGGATGTTCAGTTTGGGTTACTGGTGGTGCATATCTCATGCGAACAAGCACGATTTGGATCTGCTTCTTTGCGTGAGATATGAGATTATGTAACGTATTCAACGTGGGTACATTTACAGCACATCGTGTGGAGCTGTGAAATCGATAAATGCACATTTCACAGGTAAACCCATCCACTTGCCGTTAAATAAACTCGCCAAGACAAACCTCTGCAATCTCTATCATTAAAAGTAGTCAACTACATTTGAGGGTGGACTTGGGCAATTATTTGGTCGATACATTGAACTACTCTACTGAACCAAACGTAATTATCTTGAAACTACCTAATGATACTTCAAATTAATAAATAGACATCTTCACTGGTGCAGTCCTCACATGTAAAATAAGTCAAGTGAGCGAGGGGGAGAGAGGATAGCACGAGCTTGTGGGGGAACACGCAGTGGGGGTTCTAGAAGGACTCTCAAATCACCTCAGGACGCTTTTACAGAACTAAAAATGCGCTCTCGCTGCAATTCCGCCCATACTTGAAAAGAGCATTTTCACAGCATGGGACTGAGAGCGAGACGTTCGCCAGAGGGTTCCCGCAGTTCCCCGCATCCAATCGCCTCGTGGATTTAGTCATTAAAGAGGGACTACGAACACCTGTAAACACCAAGTGAGAAGGTAAGTAATTATCAATTTTGATCACTTGCCTCCGACCTTGCCGCCTAATCTCTAACTTATCTAATGATGCAGATGTGCCTCAACTAGCTTCCAGAAGAAGTTGCGGGATACGGTCAATTAACGCAACTTCCTTTAACGTTGACCCGCGCGTCACGACACGTCTTTTTCCTTAACTCTGAAGATTCTATAACCGTATTATCGCCCGAGAGATCAAGAAGCGTTGGCGGTAATTGTTTTACGAAAACATGGTTCAGGCACTTCATCAGAGGCGGTAGCCTTCAATAAAGCCTATAATTGGAGGTATTTACCATACCCTAGGGGTCTCCAAATGACTGGTTATGTGTATGAATGGAATATGTAGCCCACAGAAAAGCTATTATGTTTTCCTAATAGACTTGCTTTTACCGTGTCCAGGTGTAGAGTCAATTGATTAAAGAAAGCGTTTGCTGGTTTCGCAAAGCAGACTTAAATTGTCCAAAACCTTTGAGATGTTTCATTTGCTGCAATGACACAATATTTCCCCTACGAATTGTATTTCGGCCTATTGCTAATTTAACACCATTATTTGACGGACCAACGGATTAATCAGAGTTTCACATGGACATTCCTAGACTCGAGCGATATGAGTGTAATATCACACGATTGGTTTGTTACATAACTTTCTCTGAAGTGCCATCATGTCTGCGTGGGCGTCCTTATTCGGTTCCAACTCCCCGACGCTCGTACTCGCTCTGCATCTTACGTGTGTGCCTGGAAGGTTTGGAAAAGTACATCCCTCTTGAAATACCCTAGTTATTTAATAGAGTATAGCCTATCACAAACGTGACCAACGCTGGCTGACGCCATTGGTCAGAATAATTAGACTGAATTCTCCTCTTTGTCCTCATACCAAAGATGTTTTATTTGTTAGAGTCAGTTGACTGTTGCCGTGAGTCTGAGGATATTCATATAGGACAAGCATAGAGAATACTATGTTGTCTAACTATGAACGCTGGAAATATGGTGGGTTGATATTATGTTAATTATGGAGGAGGCATGACCCTGTGTGTGTGTGTGTGTTCAACCAGGAGTAAGGCTTGTGTGTTACGACGTGTGTGCAGGCAAGCATGTTTGTGTCAGTGTGAAGGTATGTGTTGGATTGAGCGTGTGCAGAAAAGCGTGTGTGTGTGTGTGTGCGTGCGTGTGTGTGTGTGTGTGTGTGTAGAGGGATCCACAGGGGGCCTGGTGTGATAGCACAGAGCATAGGCGGCCATGACGCTACGTGTTTTGGACAGTTCCGGAACCTTCACCTGCAGTGTGGGTCCACGGTCACCAGGAAGTTAGTTCAAACCTGTGACTCGTTCTCGCCGTCGCCCACGGATGATGTCACAAACCAAGGGCCCCCAGGGGTCTCGCGAGACACGTCTACAGGAACCTCAGCGTCTCTCGGGCTCTCGGCCAAACAGCGTTTCTGGGCTCGGGTTTGTTTTCCGAAGGTGGAAGTTGCGACTCACCAGACTGTGTTTTGTTTTGACTGGTCTTTAGGTGGCATGACAGAGCCATCGCAGCGCTGAGGAACCTATCCTGCATGCCACTGCTTCTGTCAACCTCTCTCTCTCTCTCTCTCTCTCTCTCTCTGTCTCTGTCTCTCTCTCTCCCTCCCTCTCTCTCTCTCTCTCTCTCTCTGTCTCTCTCTCTCTCTCTCTCTCTCAAAGCATCTCTGTTTGAGCCCAACGTACGTCTAGCCAGACGATGTCGTCCTCCGACGTGTGAGGATAGAAGTGATGAGGAGAAGCGAACTCACTCTGAATGGTTTCGGCAGACAAACTCAGACACTCTCCAACCAGCCATGTAGGCTGTGTGGACATGGGAACGAATAGACTGGCAGGTTGATTGACACTGACAAGCACATACACTCGTACACTCTCTCTCTCTCTCTCTCTCTCTCTCTCTCACACACACACACACACACACACCCATCAGGCTTGTATCTAGAAAGGCAGGCTTAACTGTTGCTCTCAGGAACAGAGAGGGATACTTATGATAATTCTAGCACTGACTCACCCCTCGGCCACCATTGCGCCTCTAAAACGATGAATATTCACAGTTATTCTAACAGTTCTACATCTACCTCAGCCTAAGTGTTTTTCTGTGACTCATGCTAATGGAGATAGCCATCATGACACTCCCCCTTTTCTCTGTCTCTTTCTCTCTCTCTCTCTGTCTCTCTCTTTGTCTCTCTCTTTCTGTCTCTCTCTCTCTCTGTCTCTGTCTCTCTGTCTGTCTCTCTCTGTCTCTGTCTCTGTCTCTCTCTGTCTCTCTCTGTCCCTCTGTTTCTCTCCCTCAGCATCTGGCCCTTCAGCTTCTGACAGCATCTTTCCATTTCAGGCACTTGTTTAGACACCTGTGCACAGTCATCAGGACCCCTGTGACCAGTGCGGATGCTTCTGGAAACATGCTCCGTTAACGTTGAACGTTTTGGACGGTTTAAACGGTTTTGATGTGATCCGACAATACGGCGCTGTGTAGAACTGTGCATCTATGCGGGGAACCTTCTGGAATAAACAGATCGAATCCCAAGATAATAGTTCGAACCATAGTTGGTCCTTTCTGACGTAAAAAGGCTTTGGTATTAAAGTCCGCAGCTTCAAACATGGATCTGAGGTGCGTGGAATACTTCCTGAGTGTTCCAAAATGAAGCTTTCAGAGCCCCCCAAGTACGGTCTCACCCTGAAATCAACCACCCTCATTCAAGTTCTCCGAAAACCAACCGTTTCCCGCTCATGTGAGTTCTCCTGTGTTGAGGACTCGGGGGGGGGGGGGGGGTCTTCCTGTTCTGTTCCTCCGCTGCATCTCCAGTGTACTTCTCCCTAACTTCACTCCTGGGTGTCCCCCTGACTTCCTGCTGTGCGGTTGCTGCATGTTTCCTGTCTGCTAGCTGTCTCTTCCTGAGCTGCCATTCTGCCTCCTTAATTCAAGGACCTACTCTGGGAGGTCTGTCATGTTCCTCTGCCCCCACAGTCTCCTGCTGTCTCGCGGGGACCTGGGAGCTGCTCGCTTTCAGTTAGCCAGACCTTCTTCTATGTCTCTCTGGCTCTCTCTTTCTCCCTCTCTGGCTCTCTTTCTCTCTCTCTCTCTCTCCCCCCTCTCTCTCCCACTCTTTCTCTCTCTCTCTCCCTCCCTCTCTCTCCCCCTCTCTCTCTCTCCCCCTCCCTCTCTCTCCCCCCCGTCTCTCCCCGCTCTGTCTGTCCATCTGTCTCTCGGTCTCTGTGTTTCTCTTTCTCTCATTCCTTCTTTCTGTCTGTCTGTCTGACTCCATTTTTACTTCTTCCGTCGCTCTACCTTTTCCTCTCTCTAATCCACAGGGACACTCTCTTCTCTCCTCCCCCCCTTTCGCTTCTCTCCTGCTTACCTCCCCACCCCACCCCTCCCCCTTACTACAGTATAGAGAACCCCTGTTTACCTTCCTGGCTCACCTTCCTTGTCAATAAGCACACTGCTTCAACATCAGAAACCTTCCCCCTTCTCCATTGAAGCAAATCCTCAACTTTCTTCTCCTCTTTCTTCTGCTTGTGTTTTGTCCCCCCTCTCTGTATTTTCTGCCGTCTCTCCGGATGTCTCTCTTCTGCGCTATGCTAATTTCTTTCCCTCTCTGGTTATCTCTCCTGTCTCTTGCTCTCTTTCTCTGTTCATCCTCTCGTATTTTGCCATTCCCTTGTTCCGTGGGTATTACATAAGTCATTCTGTGTGTGTGTGTTTGCACACAGGCTGTGTGTGTGTGTGTGTGTGTATGTGTGTGTGTGTGTGTGTGTGTGTGTGTGTGTGTGTGTGTGTGTGTGTGGGCAGCGCCATGTTTTATGTAAGGCAGACCTGGACGTGGTCGGCGAAGTGCAGGGGTCTACTCCTGTTCTTCTGGGGTTGGTGACCCCAACTACCCTGCTCTCACTGGAGGTGGGAGGTTCTCTCTCTCGCTCTCTTGCTCTCTCGCGCGCTCTCTCTCTCTCGCGCACGCTCTCTCTCTCTCTCTCGCTCTCTCTCTCGCTCTCTCTCTCTGTCTGTCTCTCCCGGTGCCTCAGTCTCTTCCTTAGTCTCTCTTTCTCTATCTCTCTCTCTCTCTCTCTCTCTCTCTCTCTCTCAGTGTCTCTCTCTCCCTGACACTAATACTCTGTCACTTCACACCCCTTCTCACTCCAGCCCTCTTCTTTCCCCTCTTTCTTTCTCTCTCTCTCTTTCTCTCTCTCTCTCTTCTCTCGCTCTCTCTTACTCTCTCTCTCTCTTACTCTCTCTCCTCCCTCTCTCAGTTCCTCCCCCTCTAATAGTTTAGTCATGGAGGTCACAGAATGAGTGTGTGTTGGTGTGGGTGTGAACATGCACGTTCATTAGCCGGCGATGCACCTTTGGCAACACCACTGCGCTGACCTCTGACACGCGCGCGATACAACCTCAACCAATCTACCGTCGATGGAGTACTGTTGTTTTTCAGTCGCCACGGTGAACAAGCGCCTGACTTCTGAGCTGAGGGGAGGTCACGCTTCCAAACTCTCGAGCGAGAGTTACTGACGAATTGGCACAAGAAAACGCTACCCACCTGTTGTCGATGTTATCACAGGACGAATGACCACCCTTCGTGTAAAAACCTTCCTCTCGCTGTTGAAAAGTTCTTTATTCCTGCCGGGAGGTAGGAGGCAGCAGAGTGACTCGAGCAGAGAAGAAGAGGTTAAAAATAACTTTGGTTTGTTTTGCATGAGAGGCAGAGGAAGTCAGGGAAAACGCTTTCTAGAAATAAAGCACCTTTGCACCTGGTTGATTTGGTTGTTGGCCCCGCCCCCACGGCTGCCACTACTGGAGGGGCTGGTGTCAGGGGCTGTGGGTGTGTGGTGTGTGTGTTTTCGGTTTCAAGTTTTCGCGTGTTCAGCTGCGCATGTGTATCTGTGTGGTGTGTGTGTGTGTGTTTGCGAGTGTGTTTGAGTGTGCGGTTGTGTTCGTGTGTTTGTATGTGTGTTTGTGTGTGTTTGTGAGTGTGTTTGAGTGTGCGGTGGTGTGCGTGCGAGTGTGTTGGTGTGTGCGTGTGTTTGTGTGTGCGTTTGTGGATGCCGGGGTGTTTCACTGAGTGGGAATGCCTGGTAGGATGTGTAGGACTGCGTTACCACGGCAACCATCTGCTGCTAAGCTCGCAGCGCTCTCTGGGCAGCCCACACAATGTCACCAGTGTGACACCCGGCTCCCAGTTCTGAGAGAGAGGAAGAGAGGGAGAGAAAACCAGAGAGACAGAGAGAGACAGAGAGTGAGAGACAGAGAGAGAGAGACAGAGAAAGAGTGTGAGAGAGATCGAGAAAGACAGAGAGTGAGAGAGAGAGTGAGAGACAGAGTGAGAAATGCAGACAGACATAGAAACAGAGAGTAAGTGTGTGTTTCTTGTCTGTGAATACATAATGTAACACGAGTGACCATTGTCTGTGTATACGTGTGTGTGTGCGTTTGTGTGTGTGTGCGTGCATGCGTGTGTGTGTGTGTGCGCGCATTTGTGTGTGCGTGCATGTGTGTGTGTGCGTGCATGTGTGTGTGCGTGCATGTGCGTGCATGTGTGTGTGCGTGCATGTGTGTGTGCGTGCATGTGTGCGTGCGTGCATGTGTGTGTGTTTCAGATGCAGGAGGAGCCAGGCTGTCCCACACGAGACTCCCAACAGAGTTTCAGTGTGTTGGATCGCCTCCTCATCACACATCCTGTCTGGCTACAGCTGTCAATCAACTCTGACTCCGCCCTCTACATCCTGCTCAGAGAGCCAGTCGGGGTGAGGACCAATCACGTCGGCCCGCCACTGAAACACACCAATGAAATGAATCGATTAAAAAAAATTCAAAACATGTCCTGTCAGAAACGCACGTCAAGAGCGATGTCGAAAGAAGTTGTTGAAAACGTGACAAATCGTCGGAAGACTTTTACTTCAGAAAGAAACAGAAATTAAATCAAACTTTTGTGTTCTTCTGGTGTGTTCTAGACGTTCCTGGTGCGTAAGTGTAGCTCCACCCAGAAGAAGGTGTTGTGTGTGAGGGTGTCAGGAGATAGAACCACCTTCGCTGTCAAGGAGTGTTACATCTGTGAAGAAGACTCTAGTGAGTGTGAAACACACACACGTACACACACACACACGTACACACACACACAAGTAGACACACACGCACGCACACACACCATCTTTGATTGAACCCAATAGCTAAGAGGAGTGATACATCTGTGAAGAGGACTCTAGTGAGGGTGAAACACACACACGTATATACACACACACACACACACGTATATACACACACGCGAGTATATACACACAGACACGTATACATACACACACACGTATACACACACACAGTACACATGTGCATCAGAAGCCACTAAAGTAACTGCTAAATGTGCAATGCAAACAAGCTCCACTTGTCCGGTAAGTCTTGTCCATCTCTGATCGAACCCAAGAGCTGAGAAGATTGTCAGATACTGTTGATTGTCTGCTTAAACTGCCAATCATTTTCTGTCCAATCACTAGCCTTTGCTCTGGAGAGTTCCGCCCTCAGTTTTCCAGACCTGTGCCGATTGGTTGCTTTCTACTGCGTCAGCAGGTACACCACTCTGTTCTGTCCCATTTCATCTACCTGGAAATTTAAATTCTGTATTCTTATTTCACCTTTCCATTGTCTGACACTTTGCTTCCTTTCTTCTCCTCTCGTTCACTTTTCTCTCTTTTCTGTCTCTGTTCGCTCTCTCTCCCTCTCTCTCTCTCTCTCTCCCTCTCTCTCTCTCTCTCTGTCATCTCTCTCTCTCTCTCTCTCTGTCATCTCTCTCTCTCTCTCTCCCTCTCTCTCTCTCTCCAGAGATGTCCTGCCCTTTCCTCTACAGCTCCCAGAAGCCATTGCCCAGGCTGCCTCCCACAGGAAGCTGGAGGCCATCTCCCACATGGGGCTGGGTAGGGAAAACAGACACGACTTCTAACCTCCCACCAGTGCCTTCACACACACGCACGCACGCACGCACGCACTCACACACACACACACAGACTCACTCACACGCACTCACGCACGCACTCACACACACTCACTCACACACACTCACACAGAAAAACTCTCACTTACACATACACATGCATACACACTCACTCACACAAACACACACACACATGTCCTGACCCGTAACCCTGTCCATGCAGAGTTCTGGAGCACCCTGAGTCCATCTGACCTCCAAAATGGGCCTGGAGACCTGCTGGCCCCTCCCAGCACCTGGGCCAGCACCTGGACCAGTGTCAGTGCCAGGACCAGCATGAGCACCAGGACCAGCCAGGACCAGATCGGACCACCCCAGGACCTGTGTGCCATGATGGCCCGCGGCAGACAGGGGGCGCTCTGCTTTATCAACCCCCTCTTCCTGCAGCTGGAGGTAGAGTCACTCTTAAAGGGACATTGCACTCAAATCTTCTTCAAAACCTTAAACCACACATAAAGACTAACCCCAGAGAGCATACATAACATCCTACTACCAGGCTATCTCTCAACAATGACAAACATATCTAACTCTAACCCCTTCAGACCGAACCTTTAATCCTATCCCCGTCCGTTACACCAGCTGACACAGCAGGCCGCCCAGGGAGCGTCGAACAAGCGCCACCGCTTCAAACGGAGCATGAGGGTGCGCGTGTCGACAGAGAGCTCTCTGAACCTGTCTGGGGGGCCTCGGCCCTGCTCCCCTCCACCCCCAGAGCCTTCTGGGGGGATAGAGAGGCTGCTGCCCAGCCCTAGCCCCCAGAGGAAGGTTCATGCTGGGGCTGGGCTGCTGAAGAGGACCCCCGCCCTCACCCCCACCTCCATGGAAGACGAGGAGTCGGTGCCTCATCCTCCGCCTTTGGTGAGAGTGTTCATCACTCGCTTTATCTCTTTCTCTATTCTTTCTACCTCTTTCCCTCCCCTCCAACGCACAAAGTTCTCTCCATCTCTTTGTTTTAAGCTGTTATTTTTTCTCTTTCTCTCTTTGCTGTCCCTCTCTCTTACCTTCTCATTCATTCGTTTACCCCTCTGTGCCCCCCCCCTTGCCTCCCACCCCCCACCTCGCCCCCCTGCCCCGACTCAGTCTTTACTAGACCTCCAGGAGGAGACCCCCCAGCCCCTGGACGACGAGCCCAGCATCGAGGTGGCCTGCCTGGCCTTGGAGGGCCGCCCGGCCCCCTCCCTGGCAGAGCTGGACAGCAGCAGCTCCTTCAGCAGCCTGGAGGACGAATCGGAACCAGAGGAGGAGACGGAGGAGGAGGAGCCGGACGACAGGCCTCTTACCAGGACAAACTCAAAGCAGCGCCCCCCGCTGGTCCGTTCCCATGGCCACGGCGGCTTGCACCGGATGAGCGCCGCCTTCGTGTGCTTCTTCGCCCCCGAGAAGCGGCTCGCCCGATTGGTGGAGGAGCTGTCACGTGACCGGCGCTCGGCCTTCGGTGCCATGGTCCTGGAGTTCCTCCAGAGGCAAAGGGAGGAGCTGAAAAGTCTGCTGATGTCATATCCGGCCTCGATGTCCTCCTTCTCCTTCTCCGCTTCCACCTGCTCTTTCTCGTCCTCGACTCCTCTGACTTCCGTGGGTCTGCTGCAGGGAGTGAGGCACTTCCTGTCCCAGGCCAAGGCCTTCCTGCTGGACAGCGGCGAGCTAGAGCCCCCTATAGACACCCTGGTGCCGGAGAACGAGAAAGGTAGGGAGATGACAGAGGTGTCAGGGGAACTGGACTGGAGCACTAATGACACCCGTCATCTGCGGGCACTTTGTTCCGATTGAATTGACTTGGACCGTTTAGGTGATTGCAGTTCCACACACAGCGTGTTCAGCACACAAAGAGCGGCTGCACATTTAAGTCTATTCAATAATGCATGACCAGGACGTAATTATTATTGGATACTATTAGCAAACATGTCAATCAGATTAGTCTGTAGCTTGGCGGGGTACTGGAGAGAGAGAGAGACAGAGAGAGACAGAGAGAGACACAGAGAGACAGAGAGAGACAGAGAGAGACAGAGAGAGAGAAGGAGGGGAGGGGGGCAGGCTCTTGATGAGATGTAGACTAAAGGTGTCACTGAAAAGGCAAAATACACAAACGTGTGTTTGAATTTGTGTGTGCGCGCGAACGTGTGCGATGCAATTTTTTTCTCCTGGCATTACAAACGCTTTTGGCAAGCGCTAGAAGGAGGGAGCGCGAGGGAGTGTGTGTGTGTGAGAGAGATGGATTGAAGGAGAGAGGGGGGGGGGAGAGAGAAAGAGAGCGGGAGAGATAGGGCGAGAGAGATAGGGAGAGAGTTGGGGGAGAGAGAGAGAGAGCGGGAGAGATAGGGAGAGAGAGATAGGGAGAGAGTTAGGGGAGAGAGAGAGAGAGAGAGAGAGAGAGAGAGAGTGTCCGGCGTAGTTCTATCTGCTTGCTGATTTCTCCTCTATTGCGTCGGTGGAGGCATTAGCATTTCTGCTTCTCCCCATCGCTCATCATAAAAAATATCACAGTCCCACGCTCACTTGAAGAGCAGCACGATTCCGTTAAACCCATACAGGAGGATGGGAAGAAGGGGGGGAGGGAGGAAGCGGGGAGGGAGGAAGGGGGGAGGGAGGGAGGGAGATTGAGGGAGAGATCCACCGAAAGAGCAGAGGGAAAGAGAGAAAGTGAATAAAGGAAGAGCACATGTCACCGGGCTTCCTCTTGGCGGGGAAACGCTGGTCTGCACTGTGGCACTGTCGGTTCACATGGCAGGCGACTGTGAACGTGCGTGTGGAAGCGTTTGGTGGGAGAATGTGCGCTCAACGCAACAATACTACTCTGCTTCAACATGTGCGCACGAGTGTCAAAAGTCTCACTTTTCAACCGTTGTTGTATATAAACTGCTACTCTTTCTGTCTCTCTCTCTCTCTCTCCCTCCCTCCCCCACCCTCTCACACCCTCACTCCTCTTCTCCCCTACTCCTCCTCTCCCCCTTCTCCTCCTCTCCCCTTCACCCAGACCTGGCCCTGGAGAAGGCCATGTTTGGCTGCGTGCTCAAGCCCCTGAAGGCCCAGCTCTCGCGGGGCTTGGCCCTCCTCCACCGCCTGGACGGCTCCACCCAGAAGCTCACCGCCACCCTCCACCGTGACCAGGAGGGGGCGCTGGAGCGCCTGGGCGTGCAGGTGGGGGAGAGGAGCGTGTGTCTGTGTCTAGTCACCATCAACACCATTACCATCAAAGATCCAAGGACTGCGCCACATCCCTTAGTCCACATCCCTGACATCCACATCACTGAGACACATCCATGAGTCACATCCCTGAGTCCACATCCCTGACATCCACATCCCTGAGTCCACATTCCTGACATATGCATCCCTGAGTCACATCCCTGAGTCACATCCCTGAGTCTACATCCCTGACATCCACATCCCTGACATCCACATCCCAGAGTCCACATCCCTGACATCCACATGTTTGAGTCACATCCCTGAGTCCACATCCCTGTCACCCACATCCCTGAGTCTTGTCCCCGGCCCTTAAACTCATTCCACAGCCATGAGAGGAGCGCTGAGAGAGCCGGGTCTGTCCTGTGTGCAGGTGGGGGTTCCAGACGCCCGCGGCGTGGAGAGGGTGCGGCAGAAGCTGGCCCTCATGCAGAGGACACACTCCCCCATAGACAAGGTTCTTCTGCTGCTGCAGGTCTGCAAGTGTGTCCACAAGGCCATGGGGTCCTTGCACGGTGAGCGGCGGGTGGCCACCTCGGTGCCTGATCCAAAAAGCACATCAAAGTATTTATCTAAAGTGTTCAAATCTAAATGAGTTGATGACAGTCGTTTCATTGATGCGCACATGTTTTCATTTGTTGCGTAGCTGAATCTTCTCAAATGTTCTGAATCTTGATTTTCTACAGCATGGAACCAGTAACTGAGCTCCTGCTAATGTTGTCCACTTCCTCTCAGGACAGGAAGTGAGTCCTGAGGACTTCCTGCCAGCCCTGTCCTACCTGATAGTGCAGTGCAACAGACCCCAGCTGTTGCTGGAGGTGGAGTACATGATGGAGCTGCTGGAGCCTTCCTGGCTCACTGGAGAAGGCAGGAGACACCACCATACTACATACTACCATACTATTATACTACTATACCACCATACTACATACTACCATACTATTATACTACTATACCACCACACAACATACATTATATATTATAGAAAAGTATCGCCCACAATGACACAGACACACACGCATTCTCACTCTCACACACACACACACACTCTCTCTCACACACACACACACACTTATTCACACACACACACTCACACACACACACTCATACACATACACACACATACTCATACACACACACACTCGCTTATACACACACACACACACACCCAGGTGGTCTCACCTGTTAGTCCTCTCCTCCAGGTGGGTACTACCTGACCAGCGTGTACGCCAGCCTGTGTCTGATCCAGAGTCCTGAGCTGGAGGATCTCCCCCCTGGCTCCCTGCCCCAGGAGGCCCAGGACCAGCTTAGGGCGTGGGGCTACAGGCGCAGCCGGGAAGCCCAGAGCCAGCATCGCCGGTTGCAGAGCCAGGTCAGCCCCGCCGTCACACCCAGGGAGAGGAAAGGGCACTGGGCTGCCATTGGTAGTCTCTAGCCCCTGGAGCTTTTTTTAATAGATTTTGTTTTGTTTTATTTGGGAGAGGGAGGGAGGGAGGGGATGCGCTATTTTTAGATTGAAACACAGATGTTTTCCATCCCATCATCCAAGTGTTCAGTTCTTACGTTAGAGGTTCAGGTTAAAAATAATCAAATAAACCTGCATCATCCTCAACACCTCCACTCCCACCCACACACTAACACTAAATCACACCCTTCTCCACCAATCAGGCGCTCCGCTTCTCTTCCCTCTTCCCTCCACCGTCTCAACCCCCTCCTGGATTCAAAATGCCACAACCTGCTTGTGACAGCCGCGGTTAGCTTAGCGACCAGATCAGTTGTCACGTGGGGCTGCTCTCTCCCTTCAAATAGCAGATCTAACTCACCCTGCCGCTAGATATCCACTGATACTGGCTGAGATCAGTCAGCTAAGTGCTATGAAGGAGTGGGCGTTCAGATAACATGAAATTTATTGAGCAGCAACGCACTGAAGCAGGCAAACACAATATGCACACGGACAGCGAGGAGCACAGTAACTCTGTAAGTTTGCGGCTTTGAAAAAATTATATATATATATTTATGTATGTGTGTGAACCTGTTGACGGTGGACTACTTTTAAGGGGGGGGGTGTTGTCTGGGAGAAGGTGTGTGTTTTCGTGAAAGAGATGACAAGTAGATTTCTGTGTGTACATGTTTTTCGTGTGTGTGTTTGTGTGTATGTGCATGCGCTATAAGTGTATCTTAGTAGAAGTGTGTGTGTGTGTGTGTGTGTGTGTGCACTAGAAGTGTGTCTTTGGAGAAGTGTGTGTGTGTGTGTGTGTGTAACAAGTGTAACAAGTGTTTGAGGATGATTAGAGAAGGGTAATGGGTGGCTGTGTGTGTGTATGTGTGTGTGTGTGTGTGTGTGTGTGTGTGTGTGTGTTTGTGTGTGTGTATTTGTGTGTGAATCAGTGAGTGTTATGAAGGCAGTTGGTAGGTGGTTCTGCAATTATGTAATACAGTTCTGTACTGTACTGAATCTGGGCAGGCTTAGTGTGGAGACATTATAATCCTGCTCGTTGGCATCTGTCGATGAGAAAGAGAATCTATCCAGGCATTTTGCTTGATGGAGAAAGAGTATGTTTTTGTGCCATTGTCATAATTGTGGTTTCATAAAAAGGGGTATTAAGTTTATGATGGCTTTGACATTTGAGTCAGTTTAGCTGAGAGTACATAGAACGTCATGCTGAAGTTCACTACTCAAGCCTGTCTGTATTAGGTCACCGTCGTCATTGGGATGCGCTCTTCTCCTCATCGTGACTTCAGTATTATGAAGTCCGGGAGATACACGATACGAGCATGTGCGCGATTGTACACTTTTTCTTGTGTAGTCTATTGGCCGAGTTGCGTGTCGCGTCGTACATGTCTTATCTGTACTTGCTCCCACTGCGCATTTTTACCTGGTCTGCACTTTCGTCGCCTTCCGCCTTCTCTGGCCTCATCCTCTGGCGGGTGCGCCTACCCTCCGCTCAACCTCCCAGCACCGTCTCCTATGTTTTTTGTGTGCTGGGTCTTCTCTATTCCTCTCATTCTTGAGCTGACGTCTCACATTGTGGCCTGCCTCGTCCTCACATAGCGATGTTGGGGCAACCTGCTACAACCGTACCGATACTCCATACCGTGCGCGCGTCCCTAAATCCTTCTCTATCAGCATCCCTCCATCCCCTCCATCCTTGTGGCACTCTCTGCTCGTGCCTCCTCTGCCCCTCCCTCCCCTCCATCATCCCTCCGTTCCTCCCTTCATCCCTCCCGCTGTCGGCACATGCCCTCCCTCCTCCCTCCCCTCCCTCCCCTCCCTCCGCCTCTTCAGAGGTGCGTTCGGGTGCTGTTCCAAGACGGCGAGCGCAGCGCCGTGCGGACTCTCCAGTGGCGGGCGGGCGAGAGCCGCGAGGTCCTGGCCCAGCTCTGCGCCGCCACCTTTGGGGTCTCCGACCCCCAGCACTACACCCTGTACTGGCGCAGCGGGGGGGAGATTATGCGATACCCGGCCCCACCTCAGTACCCAGCCTCCGACCTCTTCTGGCCAGCCACAGCGAGGGAGGACCCTCGCTCTCCTACCTGAGGACGGACCACGACTTCAGCAAGATGCGTCGGCTCACCCGGGGGGGAGCTGTGGACCTGGGGGAGTCGGTGTGCGAGGAGTGAGGGGGGGGGGAGGGCCGAGGGAGGAGAGAAGTGTTCGTTTCTCTCCCTTCTTGCTTTCGCTCTCTCTCTCCGTCTCTCTGGCTGTAGTTCTCTGGCCACGTCCATTGATAAAGCTGTTTTGTGTCTCGCTAGCCCCAGGAGATGTTGTCAAACCTGCAGCCCCTTTGATTCAAAACCTTTGGGTGCATCTCAAACAGTGCACAATGCCTCCTTATTGTACACACCCCTCTATGCTGGCTACGGGCAAAAGCAATGCACTTTTCTACATAAGGGGCTGTCGTGTCAAAGGCAGTGTGTTAAATCACATTGTGGGCGGTGGTTTAACATAGTGTTTGGGGGCTGTGGTCGTATGTGGCGTTCTTCCTGAGGTTTAGGCTGCTGTTTGGGCCTTCAAGTCTCTAGGGATGGGCGTGTGGTCGGTTCTTTTCTCTTCGCATCGCTCCCGTGTGTGTAAAAAGTTTGCTCCTGGTTGTAAGCGGGCTATCAAGGGCTCGTGAGTCTTAATATGACGTGGTTGGGATGTACAGCATGACTGCTTTAGGGTTAGAGGTTTAAGGAAATGACAACTGTATTTTAGGGCGACCCGGGTGACACTCGAACCTCAATACCAAAGTGTTGTCACAGGCCAGAGGGTTAGGATTGTGTGCGAGGAGCTCGGTCTCTCGTTGGAGGATGACGTTGCGGGTGGGGAGGGGGTCGAGGCTGGGAGGGGGACGGGGCCTGGAGTGGCTGGAAGGACAAGATAGACGTCCAGAGGGGTTAACACACACGCCGTTTTCCAGAAACCATTTTGTGATGCTGTGGATGTTGCTCTGCCATGTTATGAGAATGACGCTTAACATGACAGGTTTTAGGTTGTAATCTTCATTTTTCTTTCTTTCCGTAAATAAAGACCTGGTCTGTGGCTTCACTTGAGTTTTCTTGTAAGATTTTTTCGCCAAAAGAATGTCACTTTAGAACATAAACATACATATGTCTAATGAAAAAACGCCTTTTTTTTCTTCGTTTTTTTTCTCTTAATATTGTTAAAGCCAAGAGTTTGCTTACACATTTCACGATGAGGAGGGCGGGCGTAGAGGAAGACAATCTGAACATTGCCAATAAACCTGGATTATGTCTTACCTCTTGGTGATTGGTTGAATGTAGAGTCAATCACCCACTATTGGTGACTTCAGCTGCAACTATACTATAGGTGACATCCAACTGACTGTTCAATTATCCTTAAATGTTACCGTCAATAACAACCTACTATGTACTACGATTGTTCAAATGTGGGAAACGCATTATATTGAATACGGATGAGTTGTATGAACAAAAGTCTTTTATTGGAAAAAGTGATTATTTTGAACAAACATCAAACGGCATATTTTGAAAATTACTGCATGCTAAAAAAAAATGTTTTATATCGTGCAAATGTTCTGAGAATGTGAAGTGAGACGCTGCATGTGTTCCGTGTGCTCAATAAGAAAACTTTAAGGAATTCCCTATTTCTTTGAATGTAAAACACATTGCTGTATTTTGTCAAGTAATTCAAAAATCGCAATAAAATTGCAATGTATGTTCCCAACCGTCATATCGTGTGTCCGTTTACTGTGCTACTCGTTAGACTGCAGTGTGCTGGGCTTGGCCCTAGAGGGCAGCAATGCGCCGTCATTCGCTCATAAGGAGTTAATACATGTACGTTCTACTTCATCTTGCTTCTTGGTTCGTTTCGGGCAACACAGTCATCGAACTGTCTGTTTATTATATTTTTATTTGACGTAAATCATAAATCCTCACATTCGTACTGATTCAAAGCAGCTTTGTTCTCTATCACAATAAAGCTATTAACTCAGTCACACCACTTGGCAGTTCATATTTTTCCCGTATACTTCAGACAATGGCAGGGTCTGAGTAATAAACAAGTTGTTGAAATGTTTCATAAAAACGACTGCCCACCTGTCTCAGGATAAACAATGAGACATTTTGAAAGCTGACATGTTGATAGTTGATCGAAAAAACAATCATCTTGTCCAACCTAGTGTACAGACTCGCAAGGGTGTGTTCGTATTCACATCCCAGGATTAAAACCATTAGTAAACGATCTTGAAGATACTGTACCGTCTTGTCTCAAGGGTTACGTCACAGTACCCTTCACCGCCTCTCTCCCCCCATTGTTCCCCCATCTCTCTCTCACCCCTACCCCCTAACCTGCCACCTCTCTCTCACCCCTACCCACTACCCCATCTCCCTAACCCTTACTTCTGATCTCTCTCCCTCACCCTCATCCTCTCTCACCCCCTCCTTTCACCCCTTCCCACTCTCCTCCCACCTCTCTCTCTCTCTCACCCTCATCCTCTCTCACCCCCACCTTCTCTCACCCTCATCCTCTCTCACCCCCCCCCCTCTCGGTCCTCTCTCCCTCTACTTCACCCCTACCCCCAGCTTAGACAGGACTCCCAGGCCTTTCTCTTCGTACTCGGCTCTGCTCAGCCAGAAGGACTCCTTGTCCTTCATGATGTTGGCCAGCACCGCCCCGCCCATGAACACCATGTGCTTACGTCGAGGGGGGTCCTCGATTCGGATCTTGAATTTCTGTAGGAGGGAGGGAAGGACAAAGAGAAAGAGAGAAGGAGGTGAGAGAGAGAGAGAGAGAGAGAGAGAGAGAGAGAAAGATAGGGCTTCGTCTGTTCAACTTTCTAAAATACAACACGTTTCTTCAGCTGAATATCAGCTGGTATGGTATGGTATGTGTAAGTGTGTGTGCACGTGTGTGTGTGTGTGCATGTGTGTGTGTGTGTGTGTGCACGTGTGTGTGCGCATGTGGGACCTACAGAGAGCTTCTCTGCGTCCCCCTTCAGCACCCTCTCCAGGTACAGCTGTTTGATCTCTCTCTCCAGTCTGGAGGGCAGGCCAGGGTACATGGTGGTTCCTCCTGACAACACGATGTGCTTGTAGAAATCAGCCCTGCAGATAGAGTCAGCATTAGATAGAGTCAGCATTAGATAGAGTCAGCGTTAGATAGAGTCGGCGTTGGACAGAGTCGGCGTTGGACAGAGTCGGCGTTGGACAGAGTCGGCGTTAGACAGAGTCAACGTTAGATAGAGTCGGCGTTAGACAGAGTCGGCGTTAGACAGAGTCGGCGTTAGACAGAGTCCGCGTTGGACAGAGTCCGCGTTAGATAGAGTCAGCGTTAGATAGAGTCAGCGTTAGATAGAGTCAGCGTTAGATAGAGTCAGCATTAGATAGAGTCAGCATTAGACAGAGTCAGCGTTAGACAGAGTCAACGTTAGATAGAGTCAGCGTTGGACAGAGTCGGCGTTAGACAGAGTCGGCGTTAGACAGAGTCAACGTTAGATAGAGTCGGCGTTAGACAGAGTCGGCGTTAGACAGAGTCAGCGTTGGACAGAGTCCGCGTTAGATAGAGTCAGCGTTAGATAGAGTCAGCGTTAGACAGAGTCAGCGTTAGACAGAGTCAGCGTTGGACAGAGTCAGCGTTGGACAGAGTCAGCGTTGGACAGAGTCAGCGTTAGACAGAGTCGGCGTTAGACAGAGTCAACGTTAGATAGAGTCAGCGTTGGACAGAGTCAGCGTTGGACAGAGTCAGCGTTGGACAGAGTCCGCGTTAGATAGAGTCGGCGTTAGACAGAGTCGGCGTTAGACAGAGTCGGCGTTAGACAGAGTCGGCGTTAGACAGAGTCGGCGTTAGACAGAGTCAACGTTAGATAGAGTCAGCGTTAGACAGAGTCAGCGTTAGATAGAGTCGGCGTTAGATAGAGTCGGCGTTAGACAGAGTCAGCGTTAGACAGAGTCAGCGTTAGACAGAGTCCGCGTTAGACAGAGTCCGCGTTAGACAGAGTCCGCGTTAGACAGAGTCAGCGTTAGACAGAGTCAGCGTTAGATAGAGTCAGCGTTAGATAGAGTCAGCGTTAGATAGAGTCAGCGTTAGACAGAGTCAGCGTTGGACAGAGTCAGCGTTGGACAGAGTCAGCGTTGGACAGAGTCCGCGTTAGATAGAGTCAGCGTTAGACAGAGTCAGCGTTAGACAGAGTCGGCGTTAGACAGAGTCAGCGTTAGACAGAGTCGGCGTTAGACAGAGTCGGCGTTAGACAGAGTCAACGTTAGATAGAGTCAGCGTTAGACAGAGTCGGCGTTAGATAGAGTCGGCGTTAGATAGAGTCGGCGTTAGACAGAGTCAGCGTTAGACAGAGTCAGCGTTAGACAGAGTCCGCGTTAGACAGAGTCCGCGTTAGACAGAGTCAGCGTTAGATAGAGTCAGCGTTAGATAGAGTCAGCGTTAGACAGAGTCAGCGTTAGACAGAGTCGGCGTTGGACAGAGTCGGCGTTGGACAGAGTCGGCGTTAGACAGAGTCGGCGTTAGACAGAGTCCGCGTTAGACAGAGTCAGCGTTGGACAGAGTCAGCGTTAGACAGAGTCGGCGTTAGACAGAGTCGGCGTTAGACAGAGTCGGCGTTAGACAGAGTCCGCGTTAGACAGAGTCAGCGTTGGACAGAGTCCGCGTTAGACAGAGTCAGCGTTAGACAGAGTCGGCGTTAGACAGAGTCAGCGTTAGACAGAGTCAGCGTTAGATAGAGTCAGCGTTAGACAGAGTCAGCGTTAGATAGAGTCAGCGTTAGACAGAGTCGGCGTTAGATAGAGTCGGCGTTAGACAGAGTCGGCGTTAGATAGAGTCCGCGTTAGATAGAGTCAGCGTTAGACAAAGCTAGGGTTAGATAAGGCTAGGGTTATACAGAGCTAGCATTAGACTGAGCTAGCATTAGACAGAGCTAGCATTAGACAGAGCTATCTTTAGACAGCCAGCGTTAGGACACGCCCACCCTTCTGTGTCACCGTCAAATCAAAAAGGTGTTGACCAACATATCATTTCTTATTTGATAACGTGATATCGCTGCAGAGCATAGCACCCCCCTGGTTCTCTCTCTTCAGTCGACCAGTCAAAAGGTTGTAAGATAGAGCGAGCATGACCTCTGACCTGAGATCGATGTCTGCGGCCTGGATGGTGTTGAAAAGCAGCTCAGCCACACCCGCCCCCTCCACGTTGATGAGGTGGGGCTGGAACAGTGCCTCCGGAGCCCCAAACCTCTCTCCGCCCACCATCACCTCACGGCCGTCAGGAAGCTGGGGTCGACGGAGGGGCAACATCGGTTAGGTTATACAGGACAACTACGTAGCTAAATATCTATTCCTCCATTTTTGGTACACGACGAACACTATTATTCTTACGTCATACTTGTCTGATTGATAATCCAAATAATGAAATAGAAAACTTTTTAACTTGCTAACATTTAGTGTTAGCTTTGCCGCGTTAACCTTGGCATTTTACCCATGTTGGTACGTTAGCACTTTGTCATAGTTGAAAAGCGAACTCGCCAGTCTGCTGCCGGTCTGTGGCCAGTTACCGTGTAGGATTCCACCAGCACAGTGGTCTCCTGGGCCAGCTTCTGCTCCTGCTCGATGTTGTAGCCCACGTAGCACAGCTCCTCCTTCAGCATGCGCACCGTCTCAAAGTCTGCCGAGTGGTTGAAGGCGTAGCCTCGCAGCAGCAGGAGCTGAGGGGGGCAAAAGGGAGAGAGGGATGGATGAAGGGATGGATGGAAGGATAGATGGATGGAGAAATGGATGATCACTAAATCAATATTTCCCTTGGAAACAGACTGAAATGATCAGAAATTGATATCATTTTGACCAAATGTATATGTAGGTCTATTGATACCGAACAAAGTGGCGACAGGGTGGGGGCGCACCTTGATGAGGTAGCGCGTGATGTCACGTCCTGCGATGTCTAGCCTGCGTGTGAGATGGGGCAGGGAGAAGCCCTCGTACACGGGGCAGATGTGTGTGACCCCGTCTCCTGAGTCGACCACCACCCCTGTCAGCAAACCTGGAGACGAGACACGTCACCAGTCAATCATATTCATATCAGCCTCACCTCTTCTCCTCCACCCCCTTCTCCTCTACACCATCACCGTCCACCTCACCCCCTCCTCCTCTACACCATCACTGTCCTCCTCACCCCCTTCTCCTCCACACCATCACGCTCCTCCTCACCCCTTCCTCCACCACACCCTCACCCCTCTGCCTCACCCCCCTCCTCCTCCACCGCCTCACCCCTCCTCCATCTCACCTTGGGCGTACAGTGTCAGTACGGCCTGGATGGCCACGTAGATGCCGTGGAACTTGTACTGCTCGAACATGACCTCTGTGATCTTCTCCCGGTTCTTGTTGGGGTTCATAGGGGGCTCAGTGAGGAGGACCTGGAAGTCAGGGTGGTGGAGGGGTGGTAGAGGGGGAGGGATGGTCCAGAGGTTGAGGGAGGTGGAGGGGTGGTGGAGGGGTTTTACTATTGTAGTAGTGAGTCCAGTACCGTAATAATGAATATCAATTAACCTTAAAAACTCAAATGTACGACTAAAAAAGGGACCTGGAAAAAGTGTTTCAGCACAGGCAACGTCACCATATCTCAACATCACAGCATGGCTCTGAATGGCCGGGCCACTGCGTGGCTCCCTGCCCAGGGCAAGGCCTAGCCTACCTTGCAGTCAGGGGGGTGGAGGTTAAGCCGGTCGGGGCCGAAGGTGTGGTCCCACAGGTGGATCATGTCCTCCCAGCTGCGCACCATGCCGTTGTCCATCGGATAGGACACATCCAGCATATGGCGACACTCGCTGGCCTCGTCGCCCACCATCAGGTCCTGGGGTCAGGGGTCAGAGGTCAGTTTGGGGGGGGGGTGGGTCATATAGGAAGGCTACCTTGTCTTTTAGTCCTCTAAACCCTCTGCCTACCAATATTAGGTCTTAGGGTTTGGAGGGGCGAGGGGGTGAGAGGTTAGGAGGGTGGGGTGGGGTGGGGGGGTGAACTAGGAGGGGTAGATGATGTGCTCCCTACACTCTTTCTCTCTACGGCGTGAGCTCACCTTGATCTCGATGTCGCCCACTTTGACGGAGGAGCGCAGCAACGGCCTCCCCACTATGGCAGGGAAGATGTGCTCGGGGAAGTTGGAGCCGGCGAAGCCACACTTGACAAACTGAGAACCAATAGGAAAGGAGACACGCTTTGTTTGCCGTCAAGTTAGATCGCGCCTTCGCTCGGGCCGTTCTGAAGGGGGAAACGTTCCGTTTCTCGGTTCCCTTGTGACTCTTCTCTGTTTTGGTGTGTCTGTGCAGACCGTGCTACTTTGTGGGATGTCACTTCTTCTAAGTCATTTTTCTTTCCGGTTTCAGTCATGACCGAAACGACTGTTGTCATTTAAGGACTCCAACCAAGTCAAGTGTTTTATTCTGTTACGTGTCTTGTTGTCTCTCAAATTGCTTGCCTGACAGTCTTGAAATGCCTCAACTTGTCTAGTTTAGGCGTAATCTACATTCCATAGCCTGAAGGTGAGTTTGAGATAACACCAGAACAAACAGAACTGACCAGTAAGTTAAAAAAAAAAACGAGTTTGAAAGAGATACTATCTGTGTCAACAAAAAAAACAAAACATTTTTTTTGTTTACAAATTCACTTCACACCCACTTTCACATTGTGAAAAAAACAAGACAATTTAGAAAACTGGAAGTTCAACTCCACTTCCTGGTTTAGTCGCTCGACCAATCGCAGGTCACACCGGCACAGTACCACCATGTATGGTTTGAAGTATGATAGAACGTGTCCAAACACATGTGTACTTTTTGCAGATACAGGCGCACCCACCCCTCGCTGCCTACCTGTTCTATTGCTTCAACTGTTAAATGAAACTTTACTAGCATAGATCTAGTGAGTAATAAACGTTTTTGCAATATACATTTCATATATCATAATATTAGTTTTCAGGCAAGATATTTTTGCACAGCAAAAACAAGCACCTGCATACTAGACTTGCATTCATTGCAAGTAGATGGAGATTAGAATCAAATAAAGAATCCGTTCAAAAAAAAAACCAAACAAACAACAGCATACCGTTTAAATGATTCTGCGCACACCACGCAGTCAACGCAATGTCATATCACAAAGAAAAAAGAAGAACTCTTGTTAACTCTGCATAGGATCGTCACATCAGCTCGATATAAAGTATAACTCACCCCCGTCCCATTGTCACAAACAACTACTTTTCTTCCCTCGCTGTCCATGTTCCAGTGATACCGAAGACCACCTCAACTCCCTCCACAGTCGCTCCGCCAGGTAGCTTGTGCGAAAACAGTTGATATTTGAGCTGTGATTTCAAAACAATCATGGAAGTATTTGGGCTTGAATGCAACGTTGTCTTCTCTCTTTTTCTGACCGTAGGGGTGGGGTTACAAGAGAGATAGGTAGGCGATGGTTGATAGGGGGTGGGAGAAATGGGGTGTGGGCCGGAGGGTTTAACAGGTATTCGTGCAGGATATCTTCCGACTTTGAACATGTATATTGGTCAAGATTTAATGCGCTTTAGCAGTCTGGTTCTTTTGCTTTGCTGGGTATTGAGATACCAAGGATTGAGGTTTTCTTGGAAGTTAGGAGATAAATCGACGTCCTGAGGAGAGGGGCCGCAAATGACCTCTCGTTCCAGCCAGGGAAGACATTAGCCCGCGTCTTTTAAGCTGTTGACCTTGAATGAACGACTGGAGGAAGACCCGGTATTGATCCGCTAGGGCAGGCTACATCATATTATTTATATATCTTTTTTAAATTAAATTGTTGTTGTTTTTCGTGGAAGTTGGACATTTATGCTGCTACATTTAATGAAAACCATGTGGTATGGCAATGGATCTTTAACCGACGATAGTCTCAAATTATTTCCCCAAATTTGTTGACCTCAGTTAATTCTGCTAGATTACTTCTGTCTACCTGCGTATTCATGTCGTGTTAAGGGTCGATGTGGTACAGCTGGTGACATGGACATGAACATTCGTGCAAAACAATATAAGATAGTGACACAGCCTCATTTGATAACAAATTGTGTATTTTATTCCAAATGCATACACCAGACAACATACGTCAATAATTTCCTGTCGTGATATAGGCGATGTAATGATGGGTTTACGTTTGACCAAGAACAGCTGACGTCGCTTGTTTTGACAAGCAGTGGAAACACTGGAGGTCACTCTGTCTCACTGTCTGTACTCAGGCACATCAACGGAGTTAAGACCAAATTTGCGCAAAAATTACTTTTCCTCACAGTTTTGTGTCATTTTCACGTAATTGTTCACATCACTTCCGCGGTTTAACTTGAAGGAGAACTGGAGAATGTGCGGCAACTGGACAGACAAATATGCCATGTATAGTCTTAGAACCCAACATTTTACACATGGGGGATTTGGTAAGTTAAGGTTTCAAAGAAAGCAGCATGTTAGCACAGTTAAACACGTTGTTGGTCGTTGCAGGCTCACGATTTAATGCAAGGAGGTGAGACAGAATTTAAGCAGCCTAATTTGTGGATATTTCTGTGTGGTTAAGTCTGTTCAATTATAGCAATTGACGAAATAAACGGAATCTGAACCTCCGAATGTGAAACTAAGAGTGGTGACAGTCGAAAGTTATCCTTAAGGCAGTGAAGTGTGTTGGAGCAAAAATCGTGCCTGCAATCTTAGCTTATTACAGTTCACCTACTGTAATAGGAAGCCTACTGAAGGCAGTGTTTTTAAGAGACAGTTTTAGACGGTCTTTGACGACAAATTCCTTCGAATGATATATTCTACAACGTAGACCTACTCAAACAAACCATAGCCTACTCAAACTAGCTACGACCTTCTGAAAATCCACTCCTGAGTTCTAACCATGATCAAAATATAGAATAACATCAAACTTCAAGATCAGAATGATCTAAGATTATGTATAAATCTGTAAATACTTTGCCTGAGAATTTGCGAAACATTTTTCCCCCCCCCCCCGCCTCTAATTTGCAGCAAAAACATTTGATGCTGATATTGTCGCAGACCATCTACGCATGTGTAGACGAGTGTGTGAAAACCTTAGCGAACAAAACGTTTCTGCAATAGCACTGGCTGTCGACCCGGCATATCACTACGTGCCCTTTGCATTTTTAAGTGCATGAGTGTGGATGTTCAATATCCATCCTTTATATTCCCTCCACCCCTCCCCGCCCATCCCCATTCTCTCCAAGCATATCAACTGGTCCCAATCCAGCTCTTCATATGAGTCTGTTTGCATAACAATGAAAGGTAGCACTTGTGTCCCAAACCACAGGATTCCACGTTCTAGACTGTTCTAGAGTGTCTTTGTTCGTGGGATTCTGTGGTAGTCTATCGGCTGGGTCGCTGCCCCCCCAAGGTTGTTTTTCTCCCCTCACTCTCCTTCTCTCTCTCTCTCCTCCAATCAGAATCCTTCCCCGGAAACCCCCCTCCGAGGGGGCAGAGGACCGGCTCACGACTCGAACTCGCTGTCGCTGCTGACGGAGATGTCCGGGGTGGAGGCCCCTGTGCCGCGACGCTCCGTCCCCGTGCTGCAGTCGCTGGCCTCGGGGCTGCCGGGGTTACGCGGCGAGGCGGGAAGCAGGTGGGGGCAGTGCCTGTGGTGCAGCTCCTGGACGGAGCCCTCGGGGGAGCTGCTGGAGGGGAGGTGAGAGGGGTCCTGCTGTAACCTGGGAGAGGAGAGGCGGGGGGGGGGGGGGGGGAGAAGAGAGGGTCAAAATTGAGGCCTTGCGTTCGTGGGTGCGAATCACGTCAAACTCTGGTTCTCCAACGGTCCGAGAGAATATCTGTCCGTCATTCTCAAAGTGTACACCCAGACGATACAAGGGGAAATCTTTCCGCGTGCACTCTTTTTCAACTGTCGTCTTTTTAAACCTTTCGTTATCGGTAAAAGCCGCTTTCCAAACACATCGTTCCGCATCGTTCCGCCTACCTGTTCTTGGCCGAAGCAGCGCGGTCTCTCTGGCGGCGGTTCTTGAACCAGTTGCCCACCTGGGTGGGCGTGAGTCCGGTGGCCTGAGCCAGGTGTCTCTTCCTGGAAGGGTTTGGGTAAGGGTCCTGGAGGTACCACTCTCTCAGAAGACTGCGTGTTCTCTCCTGCGTAACGCAAACAAGCTATGACACGTTAGAGACCCCGGAGCTTCTCTGATGTTCACCCCCAAAAGACCTGCTGTCATGGCGATGCCCCCTTAGCTGAACCGGGACGTGCGATTGACCCGTAGTCGGGCTACCGGTGGGTTTTGTAACAAAACTGCTCTTTGGCGAACTGCCAAATCAGATAATGCTGAAAATAATCTTCTTACAGTTGGATTGATGAATGATTATGATGTTAATCTACAGTAGAAGGATGTATTCATGGGCTGATAATTGGCTTAGGAATCGGGATAAGGGGCTTAGTATTGGAGAAACAAGGGAACTATAAAAATGCCTGAAATACCGGGCCTGTCCACTGGAGGAAGACAACAGTGTCCTCTGTGAAAGCTCCTTGTCCCATTGACTTGGTGCATAACCCAAACCTCTATCTTGTAGACAGGCTCAGGGGCATTAATGGAAATCTGTTTAGTCTGAGCTAATTTCGTTTGCATTAGCTGGTCGGAGTGATTAATACAGCTGTGTTCGTTCTATGCAAAGCCTTTTTTTTGCACCTTAGCTTTTAACGACTGCTTTTTCCGTTTCCAAATAGACACGATCGTCTTAGCCGACTGGTTGACTGACTGGTTTGTTATGAGGGATGGTTGAACGCTTGTCTGACTGAGCGAACAGTCCAAACAGGTTGAAGACCTTGAATAGACCGCACGCGATTTATCCGCTTAATCTGACAGGGGATTCATAAAGGAATGTGTCATTCCTACATCCAGGAGGGAATCTGAAACCAAGGGAGCATGCTGAATGTTCAAACCGAACCACAAGAAGCCAAGTGGCGTCCTTATGACTTGCCTCGTCGTGACCTTGTGGTGTGTGTGTGTACCTCAAGGGTGGGAGTAAAGGGCTATGTTGTTGGTGGCATTATCATCTTAAGAGCTCAGGAACAAGTGTTCTGAATAGACCACACATCTTGACTGGGCTCAATTACTGGAGACAGATGCTATTGTTATATTTACAGGCAAAATAGTTAAATTAGCCCAAGTCATTGTCTTGGTAAAATACAGAGTGGGTTTCCTTGTTCAGATGGGAACTTAAGGTAAACCTCCTGCTTAGGAAAAGCTATATCAGACCATCTTTCGTCTTTTATTTAATGTGCAGTAGCACTGCTATAAACACAAATGAGGCAATTCACAACCGTATTTTGTCTGGCTCACCTTAAAACAGTGCGTCTTTTGTTCTCCGTCCCAAATAGTGCGGGGCAGGGGAAACTTCTTTCGGATGCGGTACTTCTCCACCGGTCCCAGCGGCCGTCCCCGTAGTCGCTCCGCCTCTCGATAGTGCGCGTCTAGCCACAGGTCCTGGAGTTTTGCGTGGGACTCGCGCGTGAAACGGTGGCTCTGGAGGATCTGATACAGGGCCTCAAAGTTTCCTCCGTGAAATGCAACGAGCGCTCGAGCGCGCATTACGGACTCGTGGCGGTTGAGAGCTTCTCCGGCAGAGCCGGGAACAGCGGCAGGGAGAGACCACAGGAACCGTCCCAGGCGCTCGATGTCTCCGGTTTCTTCCAAGTTCTCGCAAACGCGGGCTACCTGCTCCGGTGTGAACATCGGTAGGGGAAACATGTTTCCCGTCTGGTTGTCGCAAGTCAATCAGCGAATACAACGTTGATTGGCATACAGGCTGGAAAATATCGATTTTCGCAGGCTACATAGACATCGCCATAGTAGTCATAAATCGCCGCTCAGTCCGCCCAACGCGCGTAAAAGTTCCAAACTCACACTGCATCCAGTGGATGCTATCGTTACAAACTTGTGTGCGAAATCAACACCAAGATCTCTGATAAATACCGACTAATTGGAGCGACTCCCTTATCTAATTTCTGTCTTTCTCTGTCTGTCCCCTTTCTCGGTATTTGGGCTAAATGTAAGAGCAGCGGAGCTGGTTCCCTGGGTCGCTGAACTATTGGCTGGTAAGGGATAAACACCAGAAGTCAACCTGTATTTATAGCTAGATACAATTAGCATCTTTGTGCTTGTTTTGAGAGGGATTATACGCCTCGCTCATTAGCCACATAGCAGGGGGCAGTGTGTATAGAGGTGACTGGCTGATCAGCTTGTTTGGCTTAGCTCCGGGGAGTCGTTGACTGGCAGGGTGATTGCTAGCTAGCTGCACGGCTATTTAGCCTATCTGGTCTGATCCGGGCGACAAGCAGTTCAGGACATATATAGTGTAGTTTTCCTTATTATTAAGAGACGCGAAACCCAGTCTAATCTAGTTGATAGCCTATCACCTGGAGGCAATGATATTAGGCAATTGATATTGTCGCGCGTATAGACGTCTAGTCATTTCAAATCACTTCCAAGATAAACAACCGAGATTTGAAGTGCTACACGGCGTACCACTCGGTGGTTTATGGGATTCTCTTCGTCTGTCTGTTAAGAAGATGGAAGGGAAGCAGTGACTCAACGTTCTGTTTTTAATGAGGATTTGCTTCTCACTGTCAAGCGCCTCTGTACTTAGGCCATAAACACCTGTATCACATGCGCGTATACGCTTGACCGCGGGGACATTTCTAGACCCATGTCAAGTACAGCGGCTAAGAATCTCTCTGCAATCCCCGACTAATACCATGGTAATTAAAGTAGACACTGTTATACCATATCCTCCAGGTTGACCCACGCGCCAGGTCGTGATATGCGTCCCTGGAAATATGCACCGGGATGTAACATTACATGACCGGTTACGCAAATCCCTCTGATCAAGGAATTAAACGGTCCTTTAAGGAAACAAATTTCGTAATTATCCGGATTTAGCATTGGCATATGTCTGCGAATACGGTACCATTTGATACTGTGCTGTCAGGACAATCTTTAATACGAAGATGCATTAAGACACAGACTCATAGATATTACCGAATTACATCGTCGTCGGTTTGAGAAGTATTTAAAGCGTTTTTTTAAGCGTTCTGACATATCTATCAGTTGCATCTACCGCTCTTAATGAAAAATTTGATCGTTCATTAGACAACTTCTGAAGGGCTTGGACTTATGTCGTTGTGATGACGGACGCAATTGGTTTTCAGTCTGCATAAAGAAACAAATTTGAGCCTCGACTTAAATAAATGAAACAATACGATGTGACTTAGTAAACCTGGACCCCGCTGGTTGTAGCGGATTAGGAGTCCTGATGTGCGTGTGTCCACATACTGTAGGTATTAGTCAGGTGAAGATTGGCACAATATGCGTTTTAGGAAGTCAGTCTACGAAACGGATGCGCTTCAAATGGTTTGCTATGGCATTTTCAATCCCTGGAAAAAGTGACCTCGCACAATGAAAAGACGAACAAAAAAACGATCAACAATTGTTTCCTCATTTTGGTTGACTTTGACACAAGTAGAGAGATAAAGATTGAGATATTAGAGATAATCTGAAACCAGCAGCTTTGACAGAGACTCAGGCTTAACAAGAAACATTGGGGCCCCATTGCGTGCAGGTATAGTTAACAGTCAAGTCACAATGAACACCTGCTTAGAGAACCATGCATACTTAGCTTCCCTAATCATGTTGAACAAATGTAGATATTGTGTCACATATTCGTTTGTGTATTTGTTTAGCTGTTAATCACGATGTTACACACAAGAAAAAGACAAATTCACAGTTCTAAAAAGGTACATGTGGGTGTGTAATTGGATGTAGTATTTACCTCAGCACTGTAACCACATACATATTTACATAGATATACACTACCAGTCAAACGTTTGGACACATTGTCCCATTCATTTGAATAGGAGGGCGTGTCCACATTTTTTTTATTGATAGTGTAGGTTTTTACACACACATATGTGTGTGTGTAAATCGCAAATCACAAATCCCTCTGATCACACACACACACACACATATATAATGTATATATATTATACATATATGTGTATATATATGTATATACACACGCACATACATATATATATATGTGTGTGGTGTGTGTGTGTATATATATATATATATATATATATGTATACATATATATGTATACATATATGTATATACATATATATACACATACATGTATAATAACAAACCCCAAATGTTTGACTTTAAATATTTGAATTAATCATTTCTCATGCATTACTTTAATTCACATTCCTAATGATTGTGCAAATGAGGGCCGACAACAACTTCCATGTAGATCAGATTAAGGGACGATGGAGGAGACGTTTGGGAAGCTGCTTGTTTGTGTGTGTGTGTGTGTGTTTGTGTGTGTCATCACTTTGTATGCGTGTGGATGGTGTGTCAGTCTAGCAAATGTGTTTGTGAGTGTGCATGCGTGCCACTAACGAGTGTGAGTATCTCAACAGCGCTCGCATGTTGGCTGGTGAGGGGGGGAGGACCGGGGGGGAGGATCGGGGGGAGAGGGGGGGAGGAGAGGGGGGAGCCAGGCCAGAGCATATCATACCCTCTGTAAGCTGATTCTCTCAGGTTTCAGACGTTCCCTGCCAGCCAAACCCAGCTGCCGCTGGATCCATCATCATGTCTCCGACTTGGGGAAGACAAAGAAATCAATAGTGTTTGTTTAGACACTCTCAGATCTGAAACGGATCCATCTGGAAGTGCGACTCAAAAGTTCTGGATCAGGGATGTGCAGGCGTGTGAGGACATCCCACAAGCGAGCTGCTTAAACTGGAGTCCAGTTCCAGTCCAGCTGTATCCCAGTAAAACTCCAACAGAACCCTAGAATCATTCCAATAGAACCACAAACAAAATTCCAACAGAACCCCAATAGAATTCCAATAACACCCCAATATAATCGCATGTAGAATCTGCCAGACTGCTGGTGCTGTTCAACCACTGATTTTCCATGATGTGCAACATGTCACATATAGCCTCTAGCTTCCCTCCCCAGGCCTGTAGCTGTCCTCATCCGAACCAATCACCAGTATCACCCCTGGAGACCTTGTCCTCTGTCCCCCTCTACCCCCTCCTGTCTCTCCTGTGCCCCCTCCTGTCTCTCCTCTGCCCCCTCATGTCTCTCCTCTGCCCCCTCCAGTCTCTCCTCTGCCCCCTCCTGTCTCACCTCTGCCCCCTCCTGTCTCTCCTCTGCTCCCTCCTGTCTCTCCTCTGCTCCCTCCTGTCTCTCCTCTGCTCCCTCCTGTCTCTCCTCTGCCCCCTCCGGTCTCTCCTCAGCCCCTCCTGTCTCTCCTGTGCCCCTCCTGCTCTCCTTCTGCCCCCTCCAGTCTCTCCTCTGCCCCTCCTGTCTCTCCTGTGCCCCCTCCTGTCTCTCCTCTGCCCCCTCCGGTCTCTCCTCTGCCCCTCCTGTCTCTCCTGTGCCCCCTCCTGTCTCTCCTCTGCCCCCTCCTGTCTCTCCTCTGCCCCCCCTCCTGTGCCCCCTCCTCTCCCCTCTGCCCCTCCTGTCTCTCCTGTGCCCCCTCCTGTCTCTCCTGTGCCCCCTCCTGTCTCTCCTCTGCTCCATCTTCCTGTCTCTCCCCTGCTCCATCTTCCTGTCTCTCCCCTGCTCCATCTTCCTGTCTCTCCCCTGCTCCATCTTCCTGTCTCTCCTCTGCTCCCTCCTGTCTCTCCTCTGCCCCCTCCGGTCTCTCCTCAGCCCCCTCCCTTTCCAGCAGAGGCCCCCCAAAACCCTCAATCTGTTAACACTTTTGGAGCAGACTGGGACCACAATCTGCTTAACCTCTCACAAGCCCCTTTAGCATGGGATGAATCAGAAAATTAGGATGGGATGAAGAGATGACGATCTGCCTGTGTGTGTGAGTGTGTGGGTGGGTGGGTGTGTGTGTGTGTGTGTGAGTGAGAGAGAGAGAATGGGGGTATTAGTGTATGTGTGTGTGTGTGTCTGTGTGCGTGTGTGGGTGACAGACAGAGAGAGGAGAAAGAGCGGCTTTTTTAATTCTATTGATTTATTTCTCCCATTCTCAGAGTGCTTCTTTTTCCCAGCCAGGGAGAGTTCTCCTCAGTGTGTGCGTCAGGAACAGACTGACACCAGCAGCTTTCTTCAGCAAATCTCCCAGTTCCTTCATTGTATTCGTCGAGTAATGCTCCCAAGTCAAATAGCCTGACGCTAATTTGATCTGGTTTAGAATTTAATTATTTATCGTCAGTGGGCTATGACATTCTACATGTAATTCTACGTTTTATTATTATCGTCTCTTTGGTCAACAAAGGATATGTTTTTGTACTATGTTTTGTAGTTATTTATGTATGAATTGACAGGATGATTATCCCATCACACCCCATGTGTGAACAATATTCATGATTTTACCTACGTGGGTGATACTTTGCACATTATACTAAGTATTGTCATGCTCGTACAACCTCCTCTTCCCCCTCCACCTCCTCCTCAAACAATCTTCTCTAAGCTCCCTCTCCTTCTCCTCCTCCCCACCCCCACCTACCCCTCCTTCCCCTCCGCCCCCTCCTCCTTCCTCCTCCACTTGAGGACCAGGGGTAGTGGAATTGAAACCCCATTTGGCATAATTAATTAGAGGCTTAAACAGACGGCTCCTGCTTAAAAATGAGCTGTTGATTTTGCCAAGAGGCAAAGCAGGGGGTGTGTGTGTGAGTGTGTGTGTGTGTGTGGTGTGTGTGTGTGTGTGTATGTGTGTGTGTGTGTGTAAGAGAGAGAGAGAGAAAGGGGGGTGGTATTACCACTCTGTATAAATACACAGAAACACAATTAACAAGCTACTGGGAGGAGAACTAATTAGTATTATCTCCTTATCATCAACCAACTCCTATTGCCAAAGAAAATGGGGTCACAACACAACACAAGCACTGTCACACACGCACAATAACAAGTTCCAAAAAGCACGTGCGCACACACACACACACACACACATACGACAAGCTCAGCAGAAGACACACACACTGAAAATACTAATTCCCCCGAGGCAATCGTTTAGGAGGCCTAATTACAAACTAATTTGCAACTCTATAGCACTATCCTCCCAGACAAGCCCCCCTCTCAACACACAAACACACACACTCAAACAAACACACAAACACACACACACACACACACACTCAAACCACACGCACACAACCTGTGCTATCATTGGTCTACCTAACACCTCTTCCCTGAAGGCACGAACCAAACAAACAGCAGTCACTTCTCCCATTGCAGTGAGGACACAAATCTCATCTCCACGGAGACAATCGGTAAACACAGGTCACACCAGTAAACAGGGGTTCTCTCCCGAAACAATTACAGACGTCGGAAGTCCTACCGGGCACGGAAGACTTAATCAAGTTGTCATCAAGTGCACCTAAGCCAATAACCCAGAGACTCGAGGGGGAAATCAATGGGCTGATAATACGTGTGGATGTGTTGAAATGAAGCTTCGACGTGAATTTGTACTGTAGGGTAGATTGAAACATTGCTTTAGTAAACGCGTTTAGCTTTTTTTTGTCAAGCGGAGTTCTTGGGTCACTGCTAAACGTCCACGCTTCTTCTTCAGATAGTGGTTATGGTGCTTTTCACATATCCTCTTAAAGGAGAAAAATGAATCCGACAGCGTTTAACTCATGCCACTGTGTTCAGTCCATGCATGGACATGAACACTAATACACACAAAAAAGTCTCTAAAATACAATTCTATTTCGTTTACCCTCGCCTTTTCGCACGCCATTTTCGAATTATTCCAAAACACGACTCTTAACTTGACCTCCTAAATCTACTACCTAACCTTCCTCCTCTCCTACGTAGCAATCTTCTGCTCTGCTCCTCCTCATGAAACTAATCCCCATCCTCTTAGTTGCTCCTATCTAGTTCCACCCTGTAACACGCATCGAACGAATCACTTTCACCGCGAGGAACGCTCTTGCGACAGAACCAGCGCCCGAGAACCTTGTAGCCGAAGGGAGCTTGAATAACGAGATGTTCTTTTCAGCTTCGGTTAATACACAGGTTGTCAAAGTACCTTCGCAGACGACACAGACGACACACACCTGCACCCTCACACACACACACACACACACACACACGCACACACGCACAGTGTATAAATATACTTCCAGACAGTAGAATAAGACCTCAGTATCAACCTCTCTCAGAAGATCAGCTTAGCCAGCACCCTCGCACCAGATTAGCTCTCAGAGTCTGGAAATAGACGCGCAGGTCGTTGTCTGCGGGCGCCATGTTTGTTTGTTTGTTTGTTTGCCTCTCTGGAAGGCCTTGGCCCTGTTGTCAGATTAGCCTCTAGAAAGTAAGCACGGAGATGGCTGACAAAACGTTGAACGTGGCAAACGATAGCTAGGGGGAACCTTGCATGTCGAACCCGGACCTTCGCAGCCCTGCCCCCTCCGGCCTGAATGGAGACATTGGACTGATGGTGTGAAAATATCTGCCAAAAGACTTTTTTTTGTTTTTTTTTGCGTTTTAGACTGTAGAGAACACATGTTTTTTGTGTTGTTGTTGTTGTTGTTGTGGTGGGAGAGGAATGGCAGATTCCTCCGAGCTCTTGGACCTGATATTGAAAGAGCCTCCGAACACATTCGGGGACTTCAGACACAAGCGGTTCGTAGAATCACGACTCGTTCCCGTCCTTAACTTGTATTGGAGACAGAAGTACACATAGACGTATGAAAAAAACCTTTCTCGAACAAACACCCTTTAACCTCCCAGCTATCCCATGATATAACAGGTGTCATTGGAGTTGTTTAGGAATGCTGAAGAGCTTAAAGGTAGGACTTATTCTCACCTAATACTTTAATGCCCATTCATTCTTGCCTCTGTGACTCCCCGCTGATCTTATCCTCCTGGCCCACCCCTCTGGCATGCCCCGATGAGTATCGTCATCTGTCAATGTCAGACATTGATGCCACGAATGTAATTTTGAGTGGACTTGTTTTAGTCTACCTATGAAACAAATATATACGTTTTATTTTATTTTAAAGAAACTCCTGATATCGTCGGGGGATCCTTGCAAACAGCTGGCAAGCTTAGGAATCGTTTGACTAATGAATAGAAATCAGCGATTAAGCGGGTTCTCATCCCTTTACAGCGAAGCTACGCTTTGGGAGCGTGCTACGTTTAGATGGTGGAACCGTGGAACGTCTACGCACAGGTGTTCTGCGTGGGTACATTCCGTACAGGCACAACTCCACCGACCGCGTCTCCGTGGCTGTTCGAGGGCTCTTCGACCGAAACTGAACGCGAGCATCGCGCTCATGATATCACTGTCAATCCTGCAGATAATCGGAGACTGTCAAAGCCAGTTTGTTTTGAAAACAGCAGCTTCGTGGCATCACGCCGCCCCCCCCCCCCTCTGTTTACCCAGCAGACAAAAGCAGACATAGCTCAACATGGCTTCAGATGGTTGCTTGGTGTGTGTGTGTGTGTGTGTGTGTGTGTGTGTGTGGTGTCAGGGTTGTGTGTTTGTCTGTGTGTGTGTGTGTGTGTGTCTTGTTGAATACCTCTCCATTGTCTTGTTAGTGTTGTGGCTCTGGCCGGTGTGTCTTGTCAGGTGTGAGTTCCTGCTGTTTGTTCAGTCCTCCTCAGTAAAGCCTTTTGCTTGAGGAGACCTGCCTCGCTGTGTCTCCTGCGCTCAGTTCTGGGACAGACATCTGGGGGTTTCCAGTTAGGAAAGAAAATGGAGGTTGCCAAGAAAGGATTTAGACGCTTTCTTTAATCGATTACAGGTGTTTAATCAGCAGATACTTGGAGTGATCGCTCTATCACAGCCTGAGGCTTGGTCGAATGAGTGACATGGGGATACAGTCACATATACAAGGAAGTAAATAAGTACATATATCCTTCCCATAGAATTCTGTGTGTGTGTGGAGGACAGGTGGTGTTTGTGTGTGTGTGTGTGTGCGTGGTGTGTGCGTGGTGTGGTGTGTATGTGTGTGTGTGTATGTATGTGTGTGTGTGTGTGTGCGTGCGTGCGTGTGTGCGTGTAGGGCAGGCATGGTGTCATCAGGACACACTGACAGCACAGCTAGCTCCCTGCTCCTGCACAGGGCTGCCCAGCAGGAGGTCAGTGCTGCCAGGTCCTACCTGCTTCCTGCTGCTAAGAGGACAGGGTTACCTGCTCCCAAAGCTGCCTCTGGGCACCTTATAAGCCTTCCACCGTTTAAGTGAATCGGTTCCTTTGCTCCAAGACCAGACAGGTGTGAGTTGAGCTGGCAGGCTGTTGACATTGGATGTACACACATGGTGCTCTAACATTAACCCAGCTCATTTTAGGACTTTGAAACATGCAGACCAGAACGTGCACATACACATACACACAATAAACATACAAGTCTTGGTTGTGATGAAGTTCAGTTCCGTTTTTATGTTTGTGTGCGTGTTTATTTTTTCTTCCTCGTTCATAAAATTCGTGTCAGGTAACGTTGATAAAACAAACTCGGGACCGATTTAAAACCCCCCCAAAAACGATCAAGTTGACGGTAGAACCGAAACCGTCCGTCCGACTCCCCCCTGCAACATGCGTCGTTAAACCAGGTTTGTGTTTGACTTCTGAGTCTCGCCAGACCCTGATCAGAGCTATTCCTAACTCTTTGTGCGTAATCACATGCAAAGCCAATCAGGGCTTGTTGAATCTGCCTTTCCAGTCAAGTGGTTCCTAATGAGCCGTCACCGTTGGAGGCTGTGACCACACATGGCATGCATGAAGTCCCTCGATTGTGTCAGGTCGTTCAGACGGCTTGCAGGCATGCTACGTTACACCGTCAGCTTGTTGGACCCATGTCCTCAAGTCTTCTAGGGTCATCGACCCTCTGGATCCCCTATGAGGAAGTGACCCGTGAAACAGGAGCTCTCGAAGGAAGGGGGCAAATTCAGCCATGTTTTGCACAAACATCTTTCTCCCTACAACCTTCCCCCCTCCCCCTGTCTCCCTTCTCCTCTATCTTTCCTCATCCTCAAACTCCCTCCCATCGCTCCTCACCCTCCTCATCCCCTCTCCCACCCTGCTTCTCCTCCTCCCTCTCCCCAATCCACCTCCTCCCCTCCCGCACTCCTCCTCTGCATCTTCCTCCTCCCCTCCTCCACCCCCCCGCCCGCCCAGGCCCTTCCTTCTCCTCTCGTCTCTCCTTCCTCCTCCTCCTCCTCCCCTCCTCCTCCATCCTCCTCTTGTGTTCTCCTCAACTAGCGTGCGACTAATCTAGACGGAGAGGGGAAGGCCTCCTGCCAGTGAGTGCTGGCAGGACAGCACTAATTGCTTGTGTCGTAAAGCTCCCTGACCCAAATAAGCCGCGTTCCCCAAAGCTGCTGAGATAAACCCCACTTTACCTCACCAAACCTGCTTAATGCCTCTTCTTATCCATGCTAGCCCCCCCCCCCTTCTCCAGCCTTCTGCCACTTTAACACCCTGAGGGGTGGACAGAGTGGTGGGGACGGGACAGGGGGATGGAAATGGAGGGAAAGACCTGGGTGGGGAGAGACCTGAAGAGGGAGAGATCTGAAGGGGGAGAGAGGGGGAGGGGGAGAGAGGTGGAGGGGGAGAGAGGTGGAAGGGGGAGAGATGAGGAGGGGAAGAGAGGGGGAGGGGGGAGAGATGAGGAGGGGGAGAGATGTGGAGGGGGAGAGATGAGGAGGGGGAGAGAGGTGGAGGGGGAGCGATGAGAAGGGGGAGAGAGGTGGAGGGCGAGCGATGAGAAGGGGGGAGAGGTTAAGGAGGAGTAGTGTGACAGGGAGGAGGAGCAGGCAGGATACCATGCAATGTGACTGCTCATGAAGCATGAGAGGAAGAAGGATGGGTGGGTGGATGGAGAGGAGAGAGAGAGAGACAGACAAACAGAGAGAGAGACCAGAGAGAGAGATAGATAGACCAGAGAGAGAGACAGAGACAGACAAACAGAGAGAGAGAGAGAGACCAGAGAGAGAGAGACAGACAGACCAGAGAGACAGAGACAGGCAAACAGAGAGAGAGAGACCAGAGAGAGAGACAGAGAGACCAGAGGGAGAGACAGAGACAGACAAACAGAGAGAGAGACCAGAAAGAGATAGATGCTTTTCTCTGCGTGCATCTCCACCTTGCGTGTTTCTTAGCCACACTAAATCTGGCTTAGCTACAGCACACACTGTCCGTCAGGTGGCTAAACGCACACGTGACACTCACAGTCACTGACACAAGCTCACTTCAAACTGCTAGCCTACTTCTCCTGTAGATATGTGTGAAAGTGTCGACAGGATACGGCTGGGACACCATGAAAAAATATGCAACCGGATGCCTTTATAAATACGCAGCGAATAATGGTCCTCATGTCATCCCTGTATTCCGTAGTTTGAAACTTTTCTTTTCGGATGTGAATTAATGACCCTTATAGTTGATTCACACACACACACACACACACACGCACACACACACACACACACACGCACACACACACACGCACACGCACACACACACACACACACACACACCCACACACACACACACACGCACACACACGGGTGGGGAGAGACACCCACATGACTCATCTAGTTTTATTCAACAGGACAGCAGTGCCTCGGCTTTCCTCCACGTTACGTTTCTAAGAACTGCTCCAAACCTGCACACACACTTCCACTACTGTAGAGATCTAGCACATCATTACCAGGTCTAACACACACACACACACGCACACACACCCTCCCTCTCTCTTTCCTGCTCCCCTTCAGTTTTGCCTCAGATGTGCGTCTGCGTCTGGCGCGGCGGCTCCATGTCCACCTTTAGCCTGACCGTAAGGGTAGTGAGATAAGGAGACGCGTTGGAGTTCACTCCTATGCGGAGCTTAATTACACAACAGGAGCTTTTAATTGGATGTGGGTCTTACACACGCCAGAGACCAGGTGTCACATTCTTCGAGGTTTAGAGGACTGGACATCTATAAACCCTTCAGACATGTTGTGAGCCCCCACCCCGCTGTTTTAGCCCCAAAGACTCAGATACACCACTTACAATTTGCGCAGTCCGTGATAATCCTGTCTGTTGGCTGCATATGTCAATTATACGTCCAGCGTGTCTAGATTGAAAATGATTCCCGAGTTTGAATCTAGAGTAGAGAGATACTAAGATGAGGAGATATTCACACCTGATGGGGGGGAAAAAACGTCTGGGAATTCAGCTGAAAGGCTGCTTTTGTGCCCAGAAGGGGTTTGGTTTTTTCAAAGGGCGCCCTCTAGTGGACAAAACGTACAACAGCTCTGTGAAACTGAGACTGAAGTAGATGGATGAGATACAGTTATGGCAGGAAATATCCGTTTGATTTGTTTATGAGGAACCCAGACAATTTCAAATCATTCAAACATCTGTTTTATTAATATAGTTCTTAAATAACTGCATTCTCAAAACGGGAAATGATGGCATTTGGAAAAACCACAAAAATTACACTCTAATAACAGTGTGTGCAGATGATGCATGAAAAATTCACACCAAAACAAAAAATAAACAACATGTATTGTTTGTCGAACAACAAGTGTTTCCCCCCATCGTTTATATTATTCTGCTACAGTCACTTCTGTGGGTCCTCAAAGTCTATCAGTAGAACGTTTGTGAAAATCCGATACAAAAACGGAAAAAAAAGACAGGTTTTGAATGACGCCTGTAACACTTTAACACACGAGTAAAACATCGTAACGTAAACCTTCATAAATAAAAGCATTCCTTTGAAAAGTCATCAGTAGTAACAAAACGTTGTCAACGATTTGATAGTTTAGCCTTTCTACCATTGCGTTCAACCGAACTGTTTTCCAGCCTCATGACTGGTGTAATACGAATAAGTCTTCCTCTAAGATACTCTGCTTGTATGATCTTCCACTGGAGTGGGATGAAACAGCTTATGTCTGGATAACATTTGTTCAACAGGAGTGGGTTCAGTGCCTGTCTTAAAGCAACGCTGTAGAATCAGTGTGCTTCAGTAACCTTAAAGAAATGTGTTTGGGACTTAGAGGAGAAAAAAAGGTTGTTATTCACACTTGGTTCAACACACTGAAAGCCTATGTTGTTTTGTTATTTGTGTTTGTGTTGCCATCTAGTGGTTGGTATACTTGGCTTGTTTGGCACATTGTGTGTGTGTGTGTGTGTGTTTGTCAGTATGTTTCTGTGCGTGTGTTTGTGTTAGAGAGTTTAAGCGAGAAAAGCACAGAAAACAGTTCATGTTCTGCGGTCTTGTATGGTTGTAGTGGTGCCAGATCAGATCTGAGGAGGAGGGGGCGGGCTTAAGAGGTGGGGGTGGGGTTAAGAGAAAAGGGGCAGGGCTAAGGGGAAGGGTGGGGGGCGGGGCCGACCCCTCAGCACCGTCGAGGGGAAGACGGATACTTGGTCTTGAGACCCTCTTTGAAGCTGCGGAACAGCAAGCGGTTCTGGCGGTTCTCCTCGTCCTTTTTGGCGTGGAACTCCCCCTGGACCTTGAAGCCCCTGTGCACCACGAAGGCAGAAGTCAAAACGGAGAACCGGTATCCTGCCACGTGGAGTTCACAGGCCTGGGGGGGAGGGGGGGGGGGGGGGGGAGAGAGAGTTATACATTCATGAGACAGGTGGGTAAGCAAAAAAAAGCTCATGTGATTGTATGCCTGTGTTCCATTTCGCCTCACACAAACAGACAGACAGGTAGACAGCCAAACAGATAGGAAGACAAACAGGTACACAGGCAAACAGACAGGCAGACAGATAGACAGATAGACAAACTGGTAGACAGACACACACACACACACACAGCCAGTTATCAGGCCAGACAAACAGAGAGAGAAGGGGGGGAGAGGTTAAGGAGGAGTAGTGACATAGACAGCCCCTCTACCTGGCTGATACGGTTGAAGCCATATTGCCTGAAGCTCTCGTCGTACAGCGGCACACTGCGGGGCCCGATGTAGAAGGGTTCCCAGGGGTCCGTCCAGCTGAGCGTGTAGGCCACCTCCAGGGGCCCCGCCCCCCGGGCGTGGCGGTTCACCCACTGGGAGTAGTTGGTGGGGGCCTGGCATCGTGGGCACAGCTCTTCGTAGAACGGTCGCACTTCACCCACCTGGTACAGCTGGACCAGTTCCGACTTGGTGGCGGGCATCTTCCTGGTGTGTCGGATCTCGAAGGCGGGCAGCACAAAGACCTCGTCCGACAGGGGCTCGCGTCTCGTCACCATGGCGAGGAACTGCGGGTGCAGGTCGGCACTGGGCACCATGTCGATGTCGATGACCAGGATGTAGGAGGCGTCCGTCCCCCCGCGGGCCACGTTCCGGAGGAGGTTGTTGGGGTAAGAGACGTTGCTCCCGATGGCGTAGTTCTTGAATTGATCCCTGTGGGTCTCTAGGCGGGCAAAGACAGCATCGCAGTCCTCCAGCCCCAAAAAGTGTTCCCGGTCCTGGTCGGGGAAACTGGCCATCTCCCCTGAGTGGCACACCAAGTGGAAGTCCACCAGAGATTGGATCTGGGGGCAGAATGTGCTGAGGGCGTAAACCAGAGCTGTGGCAAACTTGGCATCTTGACCGTGTGCAAATATGGCCACCGACAGAGGGTTTTGCCAGCGTTCTAGAAGAGAGTCCAGGTGATGTAGGTTGTTGATGGTCGTGTGCGTTGCCAGGGCCAAGATATTTGCGCTGGGATCCGCTCCTGGCTTATGATTGGTCGAAAAGTCGCTCTTGATCAAGTTCTTGTACACGCGGTATTGTCCGCTGCTGTCGAAGATCCCTCCCGTTGACAGCGAGTACCTGAGGTGTTCTTTCCGAGTATTTTTCTCCGGGTGTCCATTTCTCTTGCCAGTACCCCCGAAAAGTTCGGAGAAGCGGTACCGTTGCTGCTTACCGTGCAGCCTTGACAGAAAGGACAGATAGATCATCTGTAGCAGCGCCACTATCAGTAGAGCGCTAAGCACTACCTTGAATACCGAACATTTCTTGGAGAAATGCATTCCACACGACTACATACAGACTGTGTTTGGCAAGTGAGGTCCAGTAACCAGCTAACTGGCTATCTTATCTAGTGATATGTCTGATGTGGGCTAGCCAGCTTAAGCTAACGTAACATGTAGCTGTCGTTGTGGACATGGAAGACAATAGGGACCAGACCTACAGTTGGAATACATTGCAGTGGTGTATGGGTAAAGCTGCCACGAGGTTCGATACGATTATCGAGAGAAAAATGATAGCCTTCATTTCTGTGTGAGCTTCCGTCAGGCTTCGTCCATGTCATATCAAAATCACTGAGCTAGGTTTGGGTTATTGCAGCGCATGTCAGGTCCTTTTATACCGTATTGAACCGTACAAACGGGCATGTTTAACTTCGACAGGGGTAGTTATTTAATTCATGTTTCGCGTCATCGTGAATGTTTGAGATAAACAATTTGCCGGTAATTATGGCGTTAAATGATACATTTTCAAACAATTTTTTTCACCCTGTGAATTTTATTTTCTTATACCAAGCTACAAAAGCTTTTCTTTGGCTTATGCGTTAGAACAGGACGGCCTCATCCGCCAGGAATAGCAAGAGATTCTGGCCAATATTTGTCTTTGCAACATTTCATTTCAGTACAAAATGTATGTACAAAAATCCCTTAGTCACACTAACAAGATTGAAAAGGATCGACGAGGATGGGATTCGAACCCACGCGTGCAGAGCACAATGGATTAGCAGTCCATCGCCTTAACCACTCGGCCACCTCGTCCTATGAGTTTCCAGATCGGGATAGAGACGTTTTTGTCAAAATAACGTCAGTAAGATTTCGTTCGCACATGCGGTTCAGAATTCGTTTGGAATTGTACGGACTGTGTTCGAAATTGTGTTTGCAATTCTAATTCGTGGAGGGTAAAAGGTAACGTCTTTTTAATTTTAAGATAGTGGTTATAGCGATGAAATGCTAAATTCTTGTGCACTACAGGCGTGGGTTCGAATCCCATCCTCATCAACGTTTTTCCCCACCCTGTTAGTTCGGAGATGGGACAAATGTCTCTAATGTCTGCTTTCACGTCTTTTTCATAGAAAAGCTAATATAGGTAGATTGCCGATCTATTGCAAGTGCTTGTAACATTACAGTATAAGAAAATGAGGATGCCACCTTTTGCTGTATCGTTTAATTCAAACATTAACAAAAACAATGTTTCCACATTCAACTATTTGAACGTTGTGTACAGTGCATTTCAGATCCTGGCCAGCATTTTGTGCCATGAGACATAGGCTAACCATCCAGCTCATGGTTCAGATTTACAAACAGTGGATCCAGACAGAAATATGTTGTTGATACAGAGTTGTTGATACACTGTAAGGCCTCAGAATAATTATAAACCTGTTACAATATCGCACTACTTATTTTGACAATGAGAGCAATCATCACATTCATATCCAAATGTGTTTTTGACAAGACACGATGTATGTATGTATGTATGTAAACTTTCCAAACTGTTTACAGTCATTAGACAGGAAATTGTTAACATCAGCTAGACATATTCAAGGATTATGGATCCATTTCAATATGACGACAACAGTTGGTGAAACACGGCCTTTAAAAGGTTTCTCTCAAAACAATCACAGAATAAACCAGTCTAAACTGAAAAACGCCTTTTATTTGAAGCTAAATCCAATCTTCTGGAAACCTGACCCCAATAGCAAGACATCAGCGATGTTCTTTCATTCATTAACGACACCTCGAAATCCCCATCCTGACAAAATGCTGTCTAGGATCTGTACTGATGTTGCATGTGGCACAATTTCCCTACGTAACCAAACGCTTTAACCGCTAAACGCTATGAAACCAGAACACCAGCCCCGCCTTTAGACCCGCCCCCTTCGCTGTCCTTATTGGAGGACGCTGCCGATTTGCCCTGATCCTCTCCTTCTCCCACCAATCGGATGTTGTAGCGTTCCCTGTACTCTGTGAGTTCCCGACCCTTTGTCTGCATCTGTGTGTTGAGGGACTCGACGATCTTCGAGATCTGCGCAAGGAGAGAGGGAATAACATTGAAACGTAAGGTCAGAGTTCACAGTCTCTGAAATCAGAATGACCATCTGGCCCAGAGATCAACCCAGTCTGGCAGTGTCTGGAGTCGACTGTAAGGTTGCTTAGCTAATACAGTCAGATGAAGGCCATCTTAAACTAGTGTCTATGGCAGGGGTGTCCAATCCTGGCCCTCGAGGGCCACTGTCCTGAATGTTTCCCTGCTCCAGCACACCTGATTCTAATGAATGGCTTGTTATCAAGCTCTGTGGAAGTCTAATAACGACCCTTCATTAGGATCATGTGTGCTGGAGCAGGGTAACAGCTAAAACCTTCGGCCCTCCTCTAAATATCTCAAACTTGAGGGTCAGGATTGGACACCCCCTGCCATAGACGCTGTAGTTTAAGATAACCTCCCTCTGACCCGACAGGCCTGGACATCCCTGGTCCATGGGTCAGCGACAGGCAGCTGTGTATGCAGTTTGTTCAGTCCTACCTGTTCCTTGTTGCTTTCTAACGCAGGTAGAACCTCCTTCACGGTCCTCTCCACGAGCACACCTCCCACCAGCCTGAAGCACTTTCTAGAAGGATCCACGTCTCTCAGCGTTTCAATGACCAAGCTAAAGAACACAGGCGTCAAGCAAGACGTGCAAGGGGAGAGTTTAGAGTTCAATCAGATCTAAATACAAAAGATCCGTTTTAAGATATGCAAGACTTATTAAATATATATTAATACCCTACAGTACCCATATCTCGTTGTTCTATAAAGAAAAGGTAAATATGGTTTATCTCGTTTTATTTAGACTGTCCATTGGGCGAAGATGCTTCTTGAAGTGACTGACTTTGGTAGCAGAGCCTGACCCTACAAGAGGTAGGTACACCAGATAGGTACACTGGTAAACGTGGTACCTGTGCTCGTTAATCTCCATGTCCAGTTCTGTAGCCTTTGAGGCCATACTGCGTTGTTCCTGACGCATCCTCTGGAAGGAGGCCACAACCTACACACACACACAATCTTACACATTTGCGACTCACTATATTTCTCTGTGGCCTAAACATTATTTTCTAAATGTAGCGTTGTCTGTCATTAACCCAACGTAAAACGAGAATAGACTATAAACCTTTATTGTCTCGATTGATTGTCATCTAAATCGTCATCTAAATAGACGCGAGTTTTGAAGCTCACAGCTCAGGCAAAAATAGAATATTTGCTTACTCAGCACCAAGTCTTGGCCTCATTCTTATAAATTCGACAGGGCGCGACTTCAATCGCATGCACTTAAAACATGTCACACTGAGTATTTTAAGCCTCAATGAAAATACAGTAGCATACATCATGATACATTCAATACAAATTGCAATCAAGTAGGTACTGTAGCTTGTTAGCTACTAATGTGTCAAGACGCTTACTGTAGCTAACTGACACGCTATTGGGGAAGCGCTGAATGATGATGGCGATAGTAGCTAACAAGCCAACTGGCTCTGTAGCTGAATGTGTGATTTGACAGAATCGTCAAGGCATACAGCTGTTAAAAAGCAAGCAAACGAATCGTTTAATATTTTGGATTTTGCAGAAAGCGAGAATACCTGTTCGGCCGAGGGCCCAGACGGTTTTCCTGCGGTACTATTACTGGGTTTGCTACCCGTGCTGCTACTGTTGGCTGCCATCTTGGAAGGGTGTTGCTATCGTAGGAAGGCGAAGGGCCCCAGACTCACTGTCTTGAGCTGTCTCATGTGATTGCCTGAGAAGAAAATCCTTCATGCTATGGATTGACTTCATAGCGATGTTGTGCCGTTAAACGAATGTTTTTTCCCTGTGAAGTGAGAGGCGATTTTGTCTTAGATTTTAAAAAACAAAACCAAAGAGTTTAAAGTACGTGCCTGCTTGGCTGAGAAATTGAATATGTCAGTTTGAACTTCGTCAGATATACTGTGTTTATTTTTTTATATTTTTTTTACACCAACAGCAACTCAATGCTTGTGCTCAGGTGCACCTTGAGAAATCGGGTGAAGGAACTGTGCAGTCCGGCGTCTTTGCGTTTGAGCTGCATCCGACTTCAGCACAGGTAGTCTACAGATACATTCAATTTAGTTTGAAATGAAGTGTTTACAACCGCGTAACAACATTCCAGTTCATTCACTGGAATTTTAGACCAGTTACAAATTAACCCGCAGTTAATTATTCTGCAGACGGATTAAATACTTCGGTCACTGACCGATTTAACCCGTTATATTCCGCTTTCAGGACTTTTCAGTTCTTTATCCGCGTTTGACCTTCTCTCTCATTGTTACTCTAGGATGTCCTCCATACCAGTTGCAGCGGTGTGCCAGGTGACGGCGACCCCAGATAAGGAGGCCAACTTCTCCGCCTGTAGACAGTTGGTGAAGGGGGCTAAGGAAGGCGGAGCCAGCATGGTGTTCCTGCCGGAAGGGTTTGACTACATAGGCTCCAGTCGAGACCAGACGTTGATGTTGTCTGAGAGTCTGTCTGGTGACATCATATCCCGCTACAAGCAACTAGCCAGGTATGTACCAGGTACCATAGCCCAGGTGGCTTAAGTTATGGACAGAGATGTTCTGGAGTATTCCGTGCTGTACTTATGTCTGTTCGGTTATTCTGTGGTTTCATTCTATTCCGTCTCATTCCAGTTCGTTGGGAGTGTGGCTTTCTCTTGGTGGGTTCCATGAAAGAGGGCATGAATGGGAGGCCGACAGACGGATCTATAACAGCCACGTCATTATTGATGATCAAGGTAACACACACACACACACACACACACACACACACACAGACACAGGCGCTCACACCTCCTCCTTGTGTCTACAGGTGAGATTGTATCAGTGTACAGGAAGTCCCACTTGTTTGACGTTGAGCTTCCAGAGAAAGGCGTATCCCTGAGAGAGAGCGCCTTCACCATACCTGGCCCAGCCCTGGTCCCCCCTGTACAAACACCCATTGGCAAGGTCTATTCCTCTCCTCCAATGCAAGATTGCTAGAATGCGCACGATAGAATCCCATTGAAAAAAAATCTAAGTCAACATTCTAAGATTTGTCCTCCTTGTCTTCAACACCGGCTTCAAGGTTGGACTGGGCATCTGCTATGACCTGAGATTCCCCGAGCTGTCATTGGCCCTGCTGCGGCAGGGGGCGGAGATCCTGACCTACCCATCAGCCTTCACTGTTGCTACGGGAACAGCCCATTGGGAAGTGAGTAGCCTTAACAACACATGTCCATCCACTCCTACTCCGACACTCCACTCTACAACCCCAAGGCAATATTTCCGTGTCGGAAAAATCCCCAGAATCACACCTTTCCCTCCGCCTCCAGACGTTGCTCCGCGCCCGGGCCATCGAGACGCAGTGCTTCGTCCTGGCGTCCGCCCAGGTGGGCAAACACCACGAGAAGCGCTCGTCGTATGGCCACGCCCTGGCGGTGGACCCTTGGGGGGCGGTGATGGGGGACTGCGGAGGGGAGCAGACAGGGATGGCCCTGGTGGAGGTGGACCTGGACATGCTGAGGAACACCAGGAGGAACATGCCCGTTCAGGAGCATCGACGGGACACCAGCTTCTACTACTGCTCGGACCCCAAGCATTAGATACTTTTTTTGTCTGGCTTTTTGTGTCTTGCAGGGCTGCTGATGTAAATAAGATTACGTTCTTAAGTGATTTGCCTGGCGAAAGTCAAATGAAAAATTGGAGAGAGAAAAAAATCTAAGAATGAACTCAATCGCTGAAGCTGTCCACACCTAACTCAATGAGAAACGGAGGGAGAAGGATAGTGACGGTCAAGTTTCCTAAGATCGATACTCCAACTGGGTCCGTATATGAGCATGGTTATTGTTTTGCTAAAGCAGGGAAAGTCAATGCGACTTGGAACTTTTCAACTTATGCTTCAGCCTGAGGCAACAGCGCTGTCACGTTTCGATGAACTGGGCGGTTGGTTTGTCCTAATCTGAACTTTCTTATAACTGTGTTTTGAAAAAGGATTCGGAAACCTCGCCATAGGTATATGGTTGGCGACTCATTGTGTAATCAGTAGAGGGTGCTGTTTGTTAATATGTTACGTATTGTTACAAGAAGTATTCCGATCCCAATAATACACTTAAACGTGAAGAAAATAAATCAACATTCAACGTACATAAAACACAGAAAAAGACAAGTTTATAATGTTTCAGTTGTTTTCATTAAAATAATACACATCGCAACATGTCACTTCTAGAAAATGTTTCTAAGCGTCATTCCCTCTAGTCAGAGAATAAAATATATAAAAAACCGAGTGCTTGCGTGGATTACATAGCTGACAACGCTCGAACCTGCCTTGCGCCCCTTGCGACCACAAGCGGTTGAGTGGGAGATCAAGAGACCGGAAGTGAATGTCACATGTACATCGTTTTATTACTTCGGAACGCCCGCCGGTGCACAATGTCAACGGTGTAGTTCTCGGCGCCGCACCGCCCCGCCCCTGCCTTTATTGTGTTCTTTTATTTTTTTGTCTGAGGCTGTTTTTTTGGGGCCAAACATGTGACGGATCCCTACCAGGGGATTGTGAAACGAGAAACCCATTCGACATAGGAGGAATAGCACAGAAAAAACATCATGAGGAGAATGTCAAACATAATTTTGATAAAACTCCTTTTCTAAACGGGAAGAGGATGACTTGTCCAGTCCATGGTGGAATAGAGGCTGTTAAAAGGTAGGGAAATCCCTCGTGCACATCGCGGTTTCATGAAACATTTACATTTTAAGGCCAGATTCGTATCGATCTCATTTTTTATTAACACACAGGTTGATCATCTACACGCACACAAGTAATTTGTCTTTGCCATCTACCTAACAGCCGTGGTGTAAATGATCTAGCTAAAGCCACAGCTTGGCTCAGCAGCAACCGCACTTATTTGTGATGCATTTCAATAGATTAATTCCGATGAGCGTGCATTGTAGCTCTTGTCAAATAGTGAGCCTGCATCTGAAACGCGCATCGGGGCCCTTTCTCTGTCAAAAAAGGGAGGTTTTAAAAGTAACGTTCTCACACACCAGCCTATATCATGGCTACTGCATCGTCACGGGACACCGTTGTTGTTGTCTTCGTCTCTGGAAACGAAGAAATGCACTTGTTCTCCATCTTCAGATCTCCTGTCAGACAGATGATCATAAACGCTTTCGTATCGTGCCATCTCACCTCTTCGTTTAGTTACCACTGCAGTCGTCTATGTTTCATAATGTCTTGAATCAGATCATCTCCCCCCTCTTATTTTCATCCTTTATTCTACATCTCATCCATTTTTATCTTCAGGCTAAGTGTGAACAAGATCACTGAGATTCTCACATGTAAACTAGTGAATTAATTCAACGTTCCCATCCCATAATAGTCTAGATCGTCTACTCAGTAACGTGTCGTTAGAATAGTGTTCCATTTGAAGTTTAAAGACGACTTTCACGAACGTGACCGTGTGATGACATCATATTCATGGTCACCTGACATTCCTCTCCTCTCACGTCTCACCCAACCTAATATTAGAATTCAACAAAGACCTTTTAGAATTCTATCCCAAAGTCTTAAAGTCATTAAGTAGGACCTTCTCCTGCTCCGTGAACGTGCTCAAATGTTCAGTGCAATGTGAAATAAGGGAAGAGGAAGAAGATGATAAATAAATAAATAAACACTACTAAGTTGGTAGATTTCTCTCGCAAGACTTTCAAATCAAACCTTGTTCCTCTTGGTCTTGGTCTTCTAATGAAGTCCTGAACGGAGTTCTGTGTGATACAAGTCTCGTTGAACTGTGGCGTATGAACTTATTGTCCTGTATTAATCCGTTTATTCAACTGGTTTCACCTCACCTCACATACGTGTTTGTCTAAAGACTTGGTCAGAGACTTGGCACATTGACCTCTAGCTAGTGTGGTGGAAACCTAATAACAGTCATTGAATAGTTCCTGGGCAAATGTTAGCATATGTTGGTGTCGCTTCCAGCCAGGATTTGAGGTGCAGACCACAAATAAGAAGTCTTTGCATGTTTGTCGTGGCTTAACAGTTTATGAAGCAGTATCTTAGATGCTAGTCTACTTCATTTTCCTTGTTATCCTGCTTCGAAGGGGCGTGTCCACCTTTAGGCTTGGTGTGTCTCGTCCCTCATAGGTCACGTTGTCAGGGGGAGGGTTCTCACATGCTGAGTCATATGCCGACAACAGTCGCCCATGCGACACCTGTCATCTCTCTCTCTCTCTCTCTCTCTCTCTCTCTCTCTCTCTCTCTCAATATCTCTTTCTCTTAATATAAATGATATCTCTTTCTCGTTCTCTCTCTGTCACCCGCACTTTCTAATCCTTCTGGTAGTTGTGTAACAGGAGGCCACTTTGTTTTGGCATGAACTGTAGTTGTCCTAGATCAAACGCTCGATCCTGACAGTTTTCTCCTGTTACGGTATCTTTTAATGGAGGGCTGACATTTTAGGTACCTCAAATGCATCCTAAACGTTTTTCAGTCTTGGAAGGGCCCACTGCTGTGACACAGTAATATATTCCGTCTTAAAGAGAGAGAAAAAAGATTTATTTCCTCACTAATTAGGATTTCTTTTTTTCTCAAACGAAGAATAACCGAGTTTCTTCATCCACACCGAAGGGAGTCTGATATTACTGAGACTCTCGTGTAAGCTGAACCTGTGAGGGAAAAAGTTGTGAGGAAAAGTTTGCAAGAAAACAGATGAAGTTCCAGTCAAGTCTTAAGTTCTGTTCGTGATACACAAGTTCATGCCAGTTTGGTGGGCACATGGCCTAGCTAACTCATGACCAGCGCAGAGAGAGAGAGCCAACTTGTCTGTAGTGGTGGGGGGAGAGTTAGCAAGACAGAAACGCATGCTAACAGCAGCGCTCTCCCCTCTCTCTGACCCAGCATGCCTTCTGAAACACAACTCATTGAATTCATCCAGCCTAGATTGAATTCCCCTGCAGGAAAAGCTTCATTAGCGGTGGTGAGAGCGGCAGCTGTGGTACCATTTCAGACTGAGATTCAGGCCTGGACATGAGAGGAATGGAGGCGTGATACTAGACCAGGAAGACGGTACGATCTGTCCCATATTCGTCGTGGCTCCTGAGTAATTAGCCTGCACTGTTAAGTCCTACTGCACTCCAGGGGGGCTGCTATCACCTCACAAGTCAACTTGAACTCGGGTTTTATCTTGGTAAATCAATCTAATGAGTCGGTTTTTCTCTCACGATGAGCTGTGTTGAGCTCATGGCTTGTGGCTTAGTCTTTCCCGTTGAGAGGTGACTGTGGAACACTGGGAAATCCATCTTTCCTCCGAGGCGGTGCCGGCTGGTATAGCTGGACGTTATCAGCTAGCCTGATATAACTGGAAGTTATCAGCTAGCCTGGTATAACTGGAAGTTATCAGCTAGCCTGATATAACTGGAAGTTATCAGCTAGCCTGGTATAACTGGAAGTTATCAGCTATCTTGATATCACTGGCAGTTATCAGCTAGCCTGGTATAGCTGGAAGTTATCAGAGTAAATTAGGTTACAGTCAAATCACTGCACTGCACCACAGAAGCTCTTCCTCAGGACAAAGATTTGGCTTGTCTGTCTCTTTCACTGCCTCCTTCGCTGTCCGTCAAATACCTACAAAACAACATGGTTTCCTCGAGTTATGCTGTTTAAGAACATGTCGTTTTGTTCTCTGTTGCATCTTTAAGATCGCTTGCGGCTTTGTTTCGGCCGTCGTCTGGTTGAAATGGTCGTTGTTCCCATCTCAGTCCACCAGGAGGCGACGTTAGAAGCCGAGCCAGATCAGATCGGCTCATCCTTTTCGAGCGAAACCAACATCCTAATAACCCATCACGGAGTATGACGCGTTCTTCCACAGACGACTTATCCCCATCTTGTCTAAAAATACGCCGTTGGCTTCTGAACAGACAGAAATGGCCCGTGTGTGTAAGGAACATGAACCAGAGGACCCCTCACAGACTGACCTGTGCTGTCTCTGGGAAGACCACAGGCTTCCTCTGCTGTGTGGATTGGATGCGAAAAAGCATTTTTAAAAATACCTACAGGCCAGCCTAGTCAAGAGGTAGTTGACTGTTATTTGTCATTTTTATTATTTGCATTTGACACAGAGCGTCCCTCCTCTCTGTCTCTCTCACACAGAAGAGAAGTCGAAGAGAGAGTGAAAGTGAGAGAGGGAGAGAGAGAGACAGTTCAATATTCCTTACCATCCTCCATCAGTCTTCCTGTATTGTGTCACGAACAGACACAATATCATCGTCCTCCCTCCACATCCTCCAGACTTCCATTACTCCATTCTGATCTGGATAGAGAACACACACCTGGTAATCCAGGTTCAGATCATGTGTGTGTGTGTGCGTGATGGCGATGACCGTGTGTGGGAGCACGCATCCCCACCCCTGTCCCGTACATAACCGTGTACACCCCCCCCCCTGCAACCACACACACACTCTGCCCCCTTGCCCCCCCCCCCATGACCCTGTGTGTGTGTGTGGGCCCGCCCCTTCCCCTCCCCACCCCAGGGCACCGCGTAGCTAAATGGAGTCGGCCCAGCTCTTTAACAGGGACCACTGCAGGAACAGCTACAACAGCATCGGCAGCGCCAGCAGTGACGAGGAGCTGCTGGATGGAGCCGGGGTCATCATGGACTTCCACACCACCGAGGATGACAACCTCCTAGACGGGGACGCCGCCTCCCCAGGTAGGCCCCTCCCTCCCTCCTCTACCGCCTCCTCCACCTCCTCCACCTCCACCACCGGGACCCCAGGCTGGACCAGGACCCTGTGTTGTGAGCCCTGCGCTGGCTGGCGCTGCTGTTGCCCCGCTGGCTGATTGGCTTGCTGTCCTGTGATGTGCTGCGCCCCCTCTGCCTCCTCCCTGACCGCCTCCCCCTCCTCCACCACACCCCCCCCTGCCCACCCAACTCCACAGTTTCACTATATCCATCATCACCCTACCAACCCTGTCCATGCCACCCCTGGATGTGTCCGAGCCTGGCTTGCCCTGTGCCGCCCTGCCTCCCCCCCTCCCCCAGTTGGGCGCACCCCCGCGCCCAGCAGAAGTGGTTCAGCGCTCTCCCAGTACGCTGTGTGTGCTTGAGAGATTCTGCTTCACTGCTGCAGTCCCAAGTTCCTCCCCCTGCTCCCTGTAGCGTATCGCTTCTTCGGCCTCAGTGGCTTGTGAGTTGGTCTTTTGTTATATTACTCTCGTATTTGACTTCACGGTCCGATTCAGAATTTCTTAGCTTCGACCTCGAACATTTCCTCGGATTAATTAGCGAAACGTTTCTTTGATTCTTTACCATCGCCTCGGCCGTGAGCACAGACGTCTCCTTCTCTGTGGCCAACTGGCGTTTTGCTTCTCCTTATCCTCTTGCTTCTTGTTGTTTTGTGATCGCTGTTCCAGTTCCCTCCCTCCTTCCAGCTGTAGCTTGGTGTGCTTTCATGCCAGCCAATCCAGAGTCTGTTTACCTTGTGGCAATTGTGACCAACGTGTCATGTGCTGCCAACCACTTCCTTGTTCCCGTGTGGGTGGGTTCCACCACGTCACGCTGCTTTCTGATTGGACCTCGGTCCTAGCGCTTCCTCAGTGTTTCCTCGTGATTGGAAGCCCTGCAGGGCAAAAAAAAAAAAAAACGTCCTTGTGGCTTGTTGTGAAGTGTCTGTGATTTAATCATAGGTGTCATCTTTCATATTGTGCCAGTCGCTCGATACATCAAACCTGCTGTTCCTGTCATTTGTTGCACACGCACACACACACACACACCCAGCACACACCACCCAGCACACACCACTGCTCATGATTTGAAATCGCGAATGAATATCATATCAGGCATCCTGATATTGCCTGGCACGTCTTCCGTCTGCTCCTAGACTGATGTCTGATCACAGTTGCTGGCTCATGCTTGGTTCACCCCCTGTCTCCGACAGAATATTACCTCAGAAGAGGGGACATCAAAGCGGTGAAGAGTACCTCACGCTGCTCTGTTGCTAAATAGCGTGTAGGTTTTCACATTTTCAGGTGTCTTGGACAGTAGCCACCACAACCGTGTTTTCGAATCGGAAATTGGTTGTCACTGCTGAGCAAGCTCTTGGAAATGTGGTGAACAGGAGTGATGCGACGATCCGCGTTTTAACGTCTTGTTTTTGTACGATTTGAGTTATTAGATCAATGACATGTTTTTTCGGGGCTTGATTTGTTAACGTAATCCATTTACGTTGTACTTGGGGAGACCATGAGAGCTGTGCATTGTCACTTCATATAATTCGCTCTCTCGGTGGCCTGTCTCAAGAGCGCTGCGTGAGTTTGCGTTCACAATGAGTTTCATTGTCAGACGGACCCATGTACAGCACGCTTGTTGTCCCAGACCTGTGCAGATGCCAAGGCCAAACTCACAACGGGTCGTTTAAGGAGGGGGTCGTTCCGCTGGCTGGCTGGCTGGCTGGCTGGCTGGCTGACTGGCTGGTGTCGTTTTAGGTTAAAATACATGGAATGTATAGATGAACTTGAATCCTGCGCTGCTGCGCTCCACGGCACAGAGAGAGGGAGGCTGTTCCCGTCTTATTGTGTACGAGCCTCAGCTGGTGTTTGTTTATGTCCTGCGGAGGCTGAGAGAGAGACACAGACACACACAGAGAGAGAGAGAGAGAGGGAGAGGGAGAGAGAGAGAGAGAGAGGGAGAGAGAGAAAAGAGAGCAAGCCTACAGTGTGTATTATTGATGAGGAGGCCTTGCCATCTGTATTGAGGAGCTCCATTCAGTGTGATCAGGCTTTGTTCAGTGGGACACACGCACCCGCACGCACTTACCCCCCTCCCCATACACACACACACGCACACACGCACGCACTTACCCCCCCTCCCCATACACACACACACACGCACACACGCACCCGTACGCACTTACCCCCCTCCCCATACACACACACACACACACGCCACACTCCTTAGTGTGTAGGTAGGAGAGACATTTGTTTACGTGTTTGACAGTCAGGATTGGGTTACAACAACAACAAGGTCATTGATCTGCCCAATCAGTTGCCCCAATACTCTTTCTTCTACGTCTGACCAATAGGAAACACCCTGTCTATGGTTACTTAATAATGGACCGGAGACGTTATTTGATTCATCTTTTTACAACCAGCACACATTCAGGTGTCTTGAAATCCAAACGTCGTCCTCATTTTCAGTCTCGAAGAACCCGCCTCGACCGAACGATCCAAACGATCTCGGCTGATCTTCTCCAGGTCCGCCCCAGGGGAACTCGAAGTCGAAACGCTTACGTTCTCCATCGCCCCCAGGGTGTTCCTTTTGTGCTGGAGACACACCTACAAGCCGAACGCGAACTGGGTGTGATGTCCACGTAAGAGGACAGACAGGCATTCCCACGAACTCGTTTGACAGGCCCACATCCAGCCGGCACTTGCTAGCACGAAACTTCCAGGACGTAGAGCAGGCCATGTCACCACTGTACACGGTTCTTGGTAGCCTTGAGCATGTGCATGTCTATTTTTACAACGTCCTCCCGTGGTGCGGACCCATGTAAGGCCCCTGTGGTGTACAATGACAGCCAGGTGTAAGTGTGCTAATGCAGCTAGCTGGGCTAGCTAGCTGACTGGAGTGCTAAGCTAGGCTAGGCTAGGGTGAGGAGAGAGAAGTGGAACTGAAAGGAACTTTGGAACATTCCGGAACTTTCCTCCATTGCTTAAGGAACCGGTAGAAAGAGAATGGTTTGGAAACCACACTTGGTTTGCTGCTAGTTCCACATTTGCCGACTGTTTCTGGAACTTACCGCAACTATTGGACTGACTTCCGACAGGCTCAGGAAGTTGCTTCCTGATGGTTGACGGCGCCTAGGTCGTTGCCTAGCAACGGGAGCCAGTCTAAAGGTAAGAGACGACTGGTTTGGTGGAGTCGAGAGCAGAGATGACATCTCTCGAAGTATAGATGTCGACTAAATTGTATTCAAACTGAGGCGAAGGGTCTGAAAATTGAATCTGAGCTGCAGAGTGGTGGTTTATCTCTCACACACACACACACACACACACACACACACACACACACACACACACACACACACTGTCGAGAACAAACACACGCATATTGTAGACGTGGCGAAGCTCTCAGATGAATTCTCCCACTCTGTTTCGCATCCTCCCTACTCTGTTGAAACAGCGATTGTGATTCACATGTTTAGGAGTCTAGGTGAGCAGAGAGAGAGAGAGAGAGGGAGACAGAGAGCGAGAGAGAGAGTGGGAGACAGAGAGCGAGAGAGAGAGTGGGAGACAGAGAGAGAGAGAGGGAGACAGAGAGTGAGAGAGAGGGAGAGAGAGAGTCATGTCCATGGTTCAGGTGAGCCCCACTGAGGTGGGGAGAGAGAGAGAGAGAGTGTCTGGTTCATGGTTTGGATGACCCCCCACTGTGGTTTAGTGGTTTCTTTGTTTCGCAGCAGCCTACTGCTTTTGCCCACGTAGGCACAGCTTGGCTGTAGCAGAAAAGGCTGTGGAGTGTGCAGACAGAACTGGTTCTAAAGTGCCTCTGGTATCCAGATAGCAGCAAAACGACAGCTCACGGAGAGAGAAAAAAATAGATCACCACCCCTTTTTCTCTTTCATTTCTTAAGAAGTTGAGAAGTGTAAGATTTGTAGCAGCGTCTTCAGTTTTACCTTTCAGTTCTTCGCTCAAAATTGTTCTTCTCACCTTTTGAAAAGATGAAAGCATGAAAGTGCAGTGATGTCTCCATTTCCCCCCCCCCCCCAGAGCTGTAAAAGTCATTTCGACTGTTGATGAATCGATACAGATCCATGGGATTCCTGCCATCCGTCTGGAGTGGGCTATTAGACGCTTCTTTCTTCCGTCAATTAATATTCATGAATGTTTTATAGAGACGTTTTTCTCCTCTGATAGACTGGTGTGTTCGTGCATGACTGCAGATCCAGAGGTTCAATTGTAGTTTTGTGTGCTCTTTCTGCCTTCTTGACAGACAGGCAGATAGACAGGCAAATAGATAGACAGGCAGGCAGATCGACAGGCAGGTAGATTGACAGGCAGACAGGCAGACAGACAGAGACAGGCAAGCAGGCAGATAGACAGGCAGGCAGGCAGATAGACAGACAGACAGAGAAAGACAGGCAGATAGGCAGGACTCTGGGCTCAGCTGGCCGTCTCCCCTAGCAACCAGGCTGGGCTGAGCCTCGCGCGATCGTCTTTCCCTGTGATGACATCATCAGCCCCTTAGCAGTCAGCTGCTGCAGTGGAGCGAGAAAGAGGCTGCGTATCTACAGGGAGAGAGAGGGGCGAGAGAGGCTGCTTATCTACAGGGAGAGAGAGGGGCGAGAGAGGCTGCCGATCTACAGGGAGGGCGGGGGGGGAGGGGGGAGAGAGTATGGGAAAGGGAACACAGTGAGCAGGCGAGAGAGAAGAAGAGGGGGGAGGGAGAGGAGATCCAGATCCGAGGGAACAGCTTACCGACACACACACACGCACACGCACGCATACACAGTATCACATATAAGCCTACGCACACAGCCAGGCTGTCCCAGTGTAGAGGGTAAACATGGCACAGGCAGCCATTGCAGCTATCAGACACTCGGTGAGGAGCTACCCATGAGCTAGGCTCGCCTAGCCCACCTACCTCCCACCTCCCTCCCTCTCTGCGTCCGTCTGTTGGCCGCCATGGAGGAGGAGGACATGCCCGCAGACCCCTACCTTCCCTACGACGGGGGAGGGGACACGATCCCATTGCAGGAGATGCCTAAAAGAAGAGGTACGCTTACGTTTGCTCCCCCTCCCTCCCCCCCTCCCTCCCTCCCTCCCTCCCCCTCTCTCTGGCTTTCCCTCCTACCCGTTCCCTCGGTTCTTCCCCCCCGGGTCAGACGGATCCGTCCTGCCGTCGGTGTGTGTCTGTCTAGCTGCTCCGGCCGGTTAATCCTGACGTGGGCGACCAGGCTGGTCCAGAGGGCAGCCTGCTGCCGCTCGTGCCCATGTTGCCCCCATGTAGAGGAGGGTGGCTGACAGTGTGTGTGTGTGTGTGTGTGTGTGTGTGTGAGCGAGTGTGAGCGAGTGTGTGTGTGTGTGTGAGCGAGTGTGTGCGTGAGCGAGACAACAGCAGTTATCTGGCTGCCTTCGACCGTTCTGCTGTTTGTCGATGATTAACCTTGGCTGTGTGTGTGTGTGTGTGTGTGTGTGTGTGTGTGTGTGTGTGTGTGTGTGTGCCCTAGCTTCTAGTGTGCGTGTGTGTGTGTGTCCTATCTCTGTGGTGAATTAGCTGGGTGTGTGTCCTTGCAGCTTAGCTAAGCTGAATGGGCAGCGACCGAGGAGCAATGTGTACGTCCATCTTAGTTCTCTCAGAAAGACCCACAAAAGATAGAACAACATGTATGTATGTATGTATGTGTGTGCGTGCGTGCATGCGTGTGTTGTATCCAGATTTGTTGATCCTTAGCCCTGATCCCTTCACCCTGTATTTTGAGGAGAACCTGTTGTATCAGGTGCATCTCGTCTCAGCCAAACTGTCTGAAGATGTGTGTCCTCCATACTGTTGATTTTCATGGTGAATGACCATGTTGAAAAGATCCTCCCTCCCTAACCCCCTCTCCTCTCGCTATCTTCTCCTGCACGGTATGGCTGTATAGTGGACGATGACAAGTTTTCCCGGAGGCAAAGTCAATCTTTGATCTATAGAAACCCCCAGAGTTGCAGTATTTGTGTTAGTGATGACAAATGGAGGATCTGCTATCTGCAGCATTAAACACGAAAAATGCTTCACAGTTGATCGACAGGCCTGACATTTTTACCTCAGCTGTGTGTGTGTGGCTTGTGTGTGCGTCTGTGTGTGTGTGTGTGTCTGTGTGTGTGTTCGTGTGGCTTGTGTGTGTGTTTGTATGGCTTGTGTGCGTGTGTGTGTGTGTGTATGGCTTGTGTGCGTGTGTGTGTGTGTGTATGGCTTGTGTGTGTGTGTGTGTTTTAGACCTGCTGAACCGTGAAACCACGATGTTGCTGTTGTGAATGTGACGGCCCCTTCGGGTCTCTGTTTCCATGGCGGCGTCGTTGTCTGAGTGTGCGACTGTGTCTGGAATCTTCTCGTTATAAACAGGCTCCGCTCAGTAAAAACATATTCCACCGAGTGGAAGTTAACTAATGAGGTGTCTAATGGGTGACCCAACCTTATTTTGTGTTTCTCCATCACGTTTCAGATCATTTAACTTGTCTTTGGGAGAGGTGGTTTTCTCTGAAGCCGCACGCAAGTGGTCATATCTGAATGTCACCACCATCCGTCTCCTATTGGCTGGTTCAGACAGACGCTGAGTCACTCAACCAATGAAACTTGGAAGCTGTTATGTTGAAGCAGTATGCACCTTGCTTTCTGGCTGGCAGCTCTAACAGGCAGTTTGACTTTTCCCACAGCCTGATCTGGCTGTCTAAGACTGATTGGTTGTTATGGGTCTTTTTAGCTGACTGGACAAGAACACACTTCTCTACAGCCAACTTCCAGGGAAAAGCTTTTGTTGCCAGGTCAACAAGCTTAGGGTCAGAGAAGATGCCTTCTCTTCTATCATAGAGCGCAGATTGAATAAAATACTACCTACCACGCCAGTAAGCCTGGCTTGGCAAGATCTTAGAAAACCAGGTGAGGTTTATAAGGTCCAAGTACTCATTCGTTGACATGCATAGCGTTATGAACAGTGGGGAAAGGACTCAGAATTGGAACTAGTAAAAAAAAAAAAAATCTCCGTGTCAGCCTAATCGACCTTATTTGTGTTCCAGCCGTCTCTTCGCTGGTTACTTCTCCTCGGCCGTTGGGAATGACGAGTGTGATCGTTTTCCAGCTGCGAAACTTTGACCAAATCCCCCCAGGCAACAACAGGGAGAGACGGGGCTCACAGCGTGTAGCAACCAACAGTGTGGAAGCAGGTGGCTTCTTGAACGAAAGCGACCCTATCGTTTCTGCGACGCTAACTGCGAAGGCGCCTCCTTATGTCGTGTCCTCTGGACTGGAGAGCGAGATGTTCCAAGGCTAGCTTTAGTGGGCAGAACATGGGCCTTCTTTAAAGAGGAATGTTGACATGGGAACAAGCCCTAATAGAAGGATTTGCACAACAAAGAAGGATGTAATTTCATGCGTACTTTTCCGATTGTTTACCAGCAGCGTGCTCCGGGGCTTTTAACCATGCCCGCCTCTCCCTCCCTCGCTCGCTCGTTCTGTCGCTCCACTTTGTCTTCTGAGACAATGGGGACTTTGTGTGGCAGATCTCTAAAGTAAATTCTCACATATTTGTAGGGTCGACGCTAAGCTACATTCCCAAAGCTCTGACGTGTCAGTCCAATCTACTCGTTTTCCCCCAAAGACAGATCTGTCAGATGTCAGAATGAATACACCCCTCCGTGCGCTAAATGAAAGATGGCGGAATGTCGTTTTTTCTATTATACTATTGAAAATCGAAAGGGGAAAGCGTTTGTTTAGTGGTGTTTTTTGAGCTGTTTGCGCTCGTTACCCTCCAACACATCAGCCGCAAAGACGCTCTCACAGCAACTGTCACTGCACGGATGACCCACCAAAATGGCCGCCGTGCTGTTTTTTACCCACTTATACAGACAGAAGCCCCTAGGCCAGCTGTGCTCTGTTTGTGTTTAAGTCACCAGAATCGGTCGACCGGCCCTTCATTCGCCATCAGAACAACCTCGTTATTGGATCGTGTTGATTCGAAACCTCACGGATAAAGAGAACTCGCTCACCATAAGGGATTCGAGTTGTTTCTATCTGTCAGCCTGTTAGGATCTTCTGATGTCGTCCACCTTGTTGTGTTTTTCCTCCTTCGTCTCCTGTTCCCTCGTGACTCAGGAGTCACTCGAAGGGATGGGACAGCAGGTCTGTGCTCCAGGGCATCAGGTTTGGACACGTCGGCTGTGTTTCTGCTGTGTTTCCGCTGTGTTTCTGCTGTGTTTCTGCTGTGTTTCTGATCTCAGTGCTACCCTTCGGGTCCTTGCGATCCGCCTTGTGTACCAACGACAGTAGGCCCGGTGACCTGAAGGCAGCAACCAGGGTTAGGATTCTGTAATACCTGCCTTCAACGCCACAACACACACACACACACACACACACACACACGGGATTAGACAGGCAATCAGGAGACCCACTGCTTGTAAGTAGACCTCCACAGTTTAGTCAGAAAACAATTCATTTCCTGTCTAGCATTGAGTTCAAGCCTGTGCATGTGGGTGTCCTTGACTGGCAGTCCAGTTGTCATTTTAAAGGGCTGAGTCCTATTTACCAGCGGGCGATACGACTGGTTGCTTCATGTCTGTTTGACCAGCATGCTCGCACACCTTGATAGAGTGTTTCGCACACAGACAACTGTCATTATCTCGACCTCACGGCTGCGTTTACGAGGACTTTTATCGCCGGTTGCGAAATACATTTTCCAGGAGGGATCCTTAAGCAACCTCACGGGGAAACGGCCGTTTTAAAGGGACAGCGCGCCAAAAATAGTCGCACGGACAAACTCTGGATGTAGCCCGGATTTGGACGGCTACGAAGGGATACATTTGCAGGATGTTTCTTTAAGCAGAGGTTGCTGTGAATGTAAGTCTTTAAAGTCTGAGAAGGGCTGTTCGAACCTAGAGGACTGTGAGTAATTAGGCGAAGGGAGTCACTGAGTTCTAAAGCCCCAGTTTCTTCAATAGATGGATGTATGCCGTTGGAAGTCGTTGCAACTGTGCCTCCATCTTGGCTCCTGGCCAGCGGGCTTATCCAGGGTGCTGTGGGTGAGGGAGGAAAGAGGATTACCTGATTATGGGGCTGTGGGCTCGCTCACCGTTCTCAGACTGACACCGTAGCTCAGGCCTGTCTTGGTTTCACATCAGGAAGTGAATGGCTGTTTCCCTCGGATGGCCTCTCACTTCAGCCAACCTCATTACATTAGTGTGTGTGTGTGTGTGTGTGTTCCTAATTCAAGCAGGAAATAGCTAACTGTCTACCTACGAGTAAGGGTCAGCACCACCAATTTTTCTCCCTCACTCTCTTGACCCTCTCTTTTCTCCCTCCCTCACTCTCTCGCCTCTCTCCCTTTTCTCCCTCCCTCACTCTTTCGCCTCTCTCTCTTTTCTCCCTCCCTCTCTCGACTCTCCCTTTTCTCCCTCCCTCACTCTCTCGACTCTCTTTTCTCCCGCCTTCATTCCCCCTCATTTTCCTTTCCTCCATGCCTCTCGTCCCCCCCCCCCCCCCCCTCTCTGTCTCTCTCCCCCATTCTACCCTCTTCCAGGATCTAACTACGCCATGTCTAATGGGGGCGGGGCCGCCACCACCTCCACCCACCTGCTGGACTTCCTGGAGGAGCCCATCCCTGGGGTGGGGACCTACGACGACTTCCACACCATCGACTGGGTGCGGGAGAAGTGCAAGGACCGTGAGAGGCACCGCAAGGTGAGAGCCCAGAGGATGGACAAGCCACACCTTGTGATATGTGTGGGTGGGTGTGTGTAGTGTGGTGTGTGTGGATGTGGGTGTGTGTGGGTGTGTGTGTAGTGTGGTGTGTGTAGTGTGTGTGGATGTGTGTAGTGTGGTGTGGTGGGTGTGTGTAGTGTGGTGTGTGTCTAGTGTAATGTAGTGTGTGGGTGTGTATGTGTGTGGATTTTCGCTGTGTGTGTGGATGTGGGTGTGTGTGGATGTGTGTAGTGTGGTGGGTGTGTGGTGTGGTGTGGTGGGTGTGTAGTGTGGGTTTGAGTAGTGTATGTGGGTGTGTGTGGTGTGATGTGGGGGTAGTGTGGTGTGTGTCTAGTGTGGTGTAGTGTGTGGGTGTGTATGTGTGTGCATTTGTGCCTGTGTTCGTGTGTATGTGCGAGTGTGTGTGCGAGTGTGTGTGTGATGTGGAGGGTTACTAACCAGGGGTTCTCCCCACCGTTGGCATGGTTATCGTGGATGAACGCCAGGCTTACAAGCGCAGCATGCAGACAGGAACACAACCGTCTGGTTTCTCTGCCAGATGTGTCCGAACTGAATCGAGCCATGAAGCGTTTCATCTCTCTGGCTTCTTCTGTTCTGGAACAGAAGTCGATTTATCCGGCGTTTCGTTTTTCAGCTCCTGCGTGGAGGCTGGGTCGCTATGTCGACCGTTTTTTTTAAGGTGGAATGTGACGTTGACCGTTTTTAAGGTGGAGTATGACGACTGTCGTCAGTCAGTGTGGTCCGCTTCTCCGTAGACCGGCTCCTTAAAGGTGTTCACATTTACATGTCAGTGGAATGTTTGCTAGAAGTACTTTGCTTTGTTCAGTCAGTGTTGGTGGGGAAATATGAACATTGTGTGTGTGTGTGTGCGCGTGTGTGTGCGCGTGTGTGTGTGTGTGTGTGTGCGTGTGTGTGTGCAGATTAATAGTAAGAAGAAAGAGTCAGCATGGGAGTTCACCAAGAGTCTGTACGATGCCTGGTCTGGATGGCTGGTAGTCACACTCACAGGCCTGGCCTCAGGTAACACACACGCACAGACACACACATACAGATTCACATACACACACACACACACAGATTCACATACACACAAACAGACACACATCCACAGATTCCCACACACACACAGACACAGGCAAGATAGTAACTTCTATTTTTGTTCCCAGTTGCTTAACTTCATTAAGAGATTTTGGAACAGCAACAACCCAGCCCACAGAAACACAACAACAACATGAAACAAACAAGCCTGTTTTACTACACGGAAAATAAGCACATTTAAAATAACGACTTAATTTTGGGAGGCAAAACATGTTATTTCTTAAGGACAGCCATTGTGGTTTTCAATTGCTATCAACCTTCCCCTCCCCCTTATTTTGTTTCCTCCAATCAGGTGCCTTGGCTGGTCTGATTGACATTGCGTCCGATTGGATGAATGACCTAAAAGAGGGCGTGTGTCTGAGCGCAATGTGGTTCAACCACGAGCAGTGCTGCTGGGGGTCCAACGAGACCACCTTCGCTGAGAGAGACAAGTGCCCCCAGTGGAAGACCTGGGCGGAGCTTATACTGGGACAGGCGGAGGTGAGGGGGGGATGATGTCACTTCCTGGTTACTTCCTGGTTGTCGGTTTTCGAAAAATAGGAACTCAGTGATTCTGCCTGAAGAAGTAGTATTACTGTCGCTAATGATGTGTTAGAGACAAGCACTTGTCTCTTGAATATTGTGTGATCCATTTCTCCTCCTTCCCTGCTCCTCTCCCCCCTCCTCCCCTGCTCCTCTCCCCCCTCCCTCAGGGCCCTGGGTCATACATCATGAACTACTTCATGTACACCTACTGGGCTCTGTCCTTTGCGTTCCTGGCCGTGTGTCTGGTCAAGGTGTTCGCCCCCTACGCCTGTGGCTCTGGGATACCTGAGGTACCAGAACCCTCACACACTGTCTCTCTTGCTCTCTCTCTCTCTCTCTCTCTCTCTCTCTCTTTCTCTGTCTTTCTCTGCCTCTCACTGTCTCTCTGCTCGCTCGCTCTCTCTCTCTCTCTCTCTTTCTCCATGTCAGACTCCCCCCTCTCTCCACCTCAGTCTCTATACCCACATGGCTCCAGGTATCAGTGTATGTACTAACCCAGCCCCCTCTCTCTCTCTCTCTCTCCCCCAGATCAAGACCATCCTGAGTGGGTTCATCATCCGGGGCTACCTGGGGAAGTGGACCCTGATGATCAAGACGGTGACCCTGGTTCTAGCTGTGGCCTCTGGGCTGAGCCTGGGGAAGGAGGGGCCCCTGGTCCACGTGGCCTGCTGCTGTGGGAACATCTTCTCATACCTCTTCCCCAAGTACAGCAAGAACGAGGCCAAGAAACGAGAGGTGGGCGGAACACCAGGAGCTGCCTGCCTGTCTGTCTACCTGCCTGCTCCTGTCTGTCTGCTCCTGTCTGTCTGCTCCTGTCTGTCCACCTGTCTGTCTGCTCCGGTCTGTCTGCCTGCTCCTGTCTGTCCACCTGTCTGTCTGGCGGTGACATGTGTTCCTCTTATCTCCTCAGGTCCTGTCTGCTGCGTCAGCAGCGGGGGTGTCTGTGGCTTTCGGAGCTCCTATAGGAGGGGTGCTCTTCAGCCTGGAGGAGGTAGGTACACACACACACACACACTTACTCACACACACACACACACACTCACACACACATACACTTACTCACACACTCATACACTCACACACACATACTCACACACACACACACACACTCACACACACATACACTTACTCACACACTCATACACTTACACACATACACACACATACACACACACACACTCTCACACACACACACACACACACTTACTCACACATACACACACTCGCGCACGCACACACACACACATACACTCACACACGCACACACACACACACTTACTCACACATACACACACTCGCGCACGCACACACACACACATACACTCACACACGCACACATACATACACTTACTCACACACTGTCTCCTGTCCCTGTCAGGTGAGTTATTACTTCCCCCTGAAGACTCTGTGGCGCTCCTTCTTCGCCGCCCTGGTGGCCGCCTTCGTGCTGCGCTCCATCAACCCCTTCGGCAACAGCCGATTGGTCCTGTTCTACGTGGAGTACCACACCCCGTGGTACCTGTTTGAGCTCCTCCCCTTCATCCTGCTGGGCGTGTTCGGGGGCCTCTGGGGCGCCTTCTTCATCCGCGCCAACATCGCCTGGTGCCGCCGCCGCAAGTCCACGCGCTTCGGTGAGCAGAGCCGCACCGGAGGGTCCTGTCGCTAAGCGCCGCCCTCGTTAGTGATGGAGCTGGATGGAGCTGGAGTCTTTTGTCTGGATGTTTCTACTGGTGTGGGGCCCCGTTGGCACCTCAGTTGGGCCCCATTGGCACCTCAGTTTGGGCCCCATTGGCACCTCAGTTGGGGCCCCATTGGCACCACAGTTTGGGCCCCATTGGCACCTCAGTTGGGGCCCCATTGGCACCTCAGTTGGGGCCCCATTGATTCCTCAGATGCGCTGAATATTTGGATCTTCCTCGAGAATAAATCGTTTTATTTTTTAACACAGCATAGGACAGTCATTAATGATGGTATAACGCAGTCAGCGTAATGTCATAGTGTGTTTGACACGGATACGGTTCTGACCCAAATGGTTCTCTATCCACGTATACGAGACAGGCTCGGTATGGTCGATTGCTGCTCTAACCTCTGACCTCTCGACGACCCCTCCCCCTCCCAGGAAAGTACCCGGTGCTGGAGGTGATCCTGGTGGCGGCGGTGACGGCCATCGTGGCGTTCCCCAACCCGTACACGCGGCAGAACACCAGCGAGCTGATCAAGGAGCTGTTCACCGACTGCGGCCCGCTGGAGTCGTCGCAGCTGTGCCAGTACCGCAGCCAGATGAACGGGTCCAAGGCCTTCATCGAGGTGCCCAACCGACCCGCCGGGCCGGGCGTGTACGCCGCCATGTGGCAGCTGTGCCTGGCCCTCATCTTCAAGATCATCATGACTATCTTCACCTTTGGCCTGAAGGTGAGGAGGGGGGGAGGGGGGGGGAGGGAGGATGGGGGAGGGCTGTGTACTGTTGTCGATCCGACGACCTTGAATCTGGATTCTGTCTGTCTAAATCATTAGTAGGAACAGTTCTCATGACACCCATGTCCCTCCCCCTACTCTCCCTCATCCTTCCCCGTCCTCCCCTACCCTCCCCCATCCTCCCCCAGGTCCCCTCAGGCCTGTTCATCCCCAGCATGGCCATCGGGGCGATCGCCGGGCGCATCGTGGGCATCGCCATGGAGCAGCTGGCGTACTACCACCACGACTGGTTTCTGTTCAAGGAGTGGTGCGAGGTGGGGGCCGACTGCATCACCCCAGGGCTGTACGCCATGGTGGGGGCCGCAGCCTGCTTGGGTGAGTCTGGGGGGGCAAGAGTGTGTTGAGGGGGGTGAGGATGGAAGGTTGTGATGGGGGAGTACATTTGAAAGACTGCGTGTGTGTGTGTGTGTGTCTGGCAGGATGATCTTAACGTTTGTCCTGTGTTGCGTCTCAGGCGGTGTGACCAGGATGACCGTGTCCCTGGTGGTCATCGTGTTCGAGCTGACGGGGGGGCTGGAGTACATCGTGCCCCTCATGGCCGCCGTGATGACCAGCAAGTGGGTGGGCGACGCCTTCGGGCGCGAGGGCATCTACGAGGCGCACATCCGCCTCAACGGCTACCCCTTCCTGGACGCCAAGGAGGAGTTCACGCACACCACGCTCGCACGAGACGTGAGGGCTCGCCGTCTGTGTGGCGTCTGTCTGTGTGGCGTCTGTCCGTGTGGCGTCTGTGTGTCGTCTGTGTGTGCATCTGCATTTGTGTTTGTGTTCCGGTCGTGTTTGTTGAGTGACTGATGAGGTTGCCCCCCCCCC
>BROE01000023.1:7430984-7459502 GCA_036571765.1 Plecoglossus altivelis | reverse complement strand
GCCCCCCCCCCCCCCCCCCCCACCCACTTTCCGTCACCCCTCCCCCCTTCCCCCATCACCATCCGGGCCCCTCTCACAGCGCCACCCTCCCCTGAAACACTAACTCCATAACACGAAAGCTGACTGACAGGTGTACGTCGTCCCCTGGTGGAGCAGGAGGAGAATGGAGGAGGTTCTTCTGTGTCACTCGTTTGCTTGAGGAGGCTTGTTGTTGACTTGAGACGTGTTGTGACCGGGTCGGAAAGGCAGGGGTAGACACAGTTTATGAGGAATGCACTTTTAGTACACTGCACGCGCACACGCACACACACACACACCAAGCATCTGGGGGTAACGCACACACACACACACACAAGGCATCTGGCGGTAGCGCACACACCACATATAAGCAGCATGGTGTTTTGTTTTCGCTCACACACACTGCCACAGACTTCATGTTTCTAAACACACACAGACACTCTCTTCGTGGTCCCCTGCTATTGCCCTGCTCCCATTGGCTCGCTGCGGGACTGGCGGGGGGTTCGAAGGTCAAAGGTCAGAATGATCCGCTGGGATGCGAGGAGGGACCTACAAACGACCTCTGTTTCTGATTGGTCTGTCAGACGTCAGGTGATGCCCATGGCCCACAGTCCCTGCCTCTAACTCCGCCCACTCCTCTTTAAAAAGAACATTGTTTACCTGTGATGTGTGTGTGTGTGTGTGAAGCTCAAGTGTGTGTGTGTGTATCACGAACACCTCTACATTCCATTCAGGTTGTCAGGGTAACCTGTGAAATGTTCACACTCACCCAACCAATGGCAACCCCTGTCTTATGGTAGACTACAGCTTTCTTGATCTTAGATCGTGATCAAAGGGAGATTGCGTTAAAACGTGTGTGTGTTGCCATGTGAGGTGGGGAATTAGAAAGTACTGTAATTTAAGAAGAAGAAGAAAAAAAACGGTTTCTGATTCCTTTGCAAACAGATGTGCTTACAACCAGACAGGCCACCTGTTGAAGAGTGAGTGTGTGAATACTGTGTGCACGTCTGTGTGTGTACGTGTGTGTGTGTGTGTGTGTGTGTGTGTGTGGGGGGGTTATTTGTTCTGAGCCATGTGAGTGGTATGCTGCTGAGGTGTGAGTGAGTGTGTGTGTGTGTGTGTGTGTGTGTGTGTTGGATGGCTAGCTACCATCTCTTCAACCTTGAAGGAGGAGTGTGTACATGTAAAGAATAAAGGAGAAAAACAACCCCTCTGGGTTGAGCTAATCTGTGTCCTCCTGTTACCGGGGAGAAAACGACTTTTTTCTTTTTTTTCTTTCAAAACTATTACTGTTGCTACTACTTTTTAGTATTGATATCTGCATAATCAAGTAGCTTTTTACAGCCTGAGATGAAACCAAGTTGGAACTGGAACTATTGCTCCTCTTATTTACCCCCCCCCCCCCCCGCTCCCCTTTCCGCCCCCCCGCCCATTGAGTGTTTAATAAAATGACTAAAAAGATTAGAGGAAGGGAAAGTCATGCTGTTGGTGTCTGAGGCTGGAGACTTCCTGAGAGACTTCCCTCTTCCTGCTGTTTCATGCTTTGTGACAAATGTGTCTTGTGTTTAAACTCCAGACGGGATATCTGTGTCCTCTCTCTCTCTCTCTCTCTCTTGCTCTCTCTCTTTCTCTCTCTTACTCTCTCTCTTACTCTCTCCCTCTCTCTTACTCTCTCTCTCTCTCTTTTTGTCTCTCTCTCTTACTCTCTCTCTCTTGCTCTCTCTCTGTCTCTCTCTCTTTTTGTCTCTCTCTCTTTTTGTCTCTCTCTCTTACTCTCTCTCTCTCTCTCTCTCTCTCTAGCATCCCTCCCCGCCCCTGTCTCTTCTTGCTCCAGTCCCTGAAGTGTTACTTTAAGGGGGAAAGGCGGGGGCGGAGGAGAGGGAGGGGTGGAGCTACACAGTTTCTTCCCCTTGGAAAATAAACGCATGTAATTTAATGACCGAACCGACAAAAAAACAAAAAAAACACACAAATGTGCTTCAAACAGCAATTGTTTCTAACACTCCATCATAAAGCTTGGACTGACCCGGCTCACGTTGCCATGACCCGGGGTAGGAGACACGTTTGGGGGGTGCTGCGGTGTGTCAGGGCACTTCCCACTGAGCAGGTGTCTGAGTAGAGGGGCGAGGAAAACGCTGTCCCAGCTGACATCAACGGACGTACGGCCAGGCTGGATTGGTCGAAGCGTCCCTTGTGCGACTCGTCCCCGTTTGACCTGAGTCATGTGGAGCGGATGTGTGTCACCATGGCGACCCATCCCATCCAGGGTGGAGCGGATGTGTGTCACCATGGCGACCCATCCCATCCAGGGTGGAGCGGTGGTCGGTTCGGGAGTCGGGGCTCTATAACACTCTTGTTTCATTTTTTTTGGTGTGTTTTTTGTTTTTTTTAACACCACAGATGTGCGTCGTGTGACTTGTGCGCTCATCTCTCACCCCCCCACCCCCTCCTCTCCCTCAGTCCCGGCAGAGCTTAGTGTGAGTGAGTGTGTGTGTCTGTGTGTGTCTGTGTGTGTGAGTGTGTGTGTGTGAGTGTGTGTCGAGGTCGGTCGGCGTCACTGTATTCTGCGTTGTCCTCTTTCTCTTTGCAGTGACTTCCCTGCTGTCACCACGGCAACAAAGGCATTCATGTTTCCTTGTGGGTGTTGCCTCACTGTAGCGTCACATCTCAATGCCCCGCCCCCTGCCCCGCCCCCTTCCTTTTTTTAATTTATGGCTAGTGTTAAGAGTTGTACATTATGAAGAATTTTATGTATGATTATTACATTGATGGTTTGATTGTACATTTAAAACAAAATATGTAAAGATTAAACATTTTGTTTTAAATAAAAAAAATGTTGAAGTTGCTCGGGTTGTTTTGGGCTTGTTACTTGGTTATTATTCGTACTGTGCTTAATCATAATCACATTATTTATCACAGAACTTGACAAGTCAACAGTGGAGGTGAAATAATAGTGTATTTTGAGGGAACTATTCCTTTAAAGCTTGATTGTGTGGAACATTCTGACTGCTGTCAGAGAATTGTGTACAGTGACTGGGCCCACTGGGAGAGGTGGGGGGGGGGGGGGGGGGGGGGGGGGGGGGGGGGGGCGTGGGGAGAGAGCGGAGGCCAGGGGGAGGGGAGAGGAGGGGGGGCAAGGGGGCACATTACCACCCAGACTTCCAGCACAGACTTGTCTTTGTGAAGCAAGTTCCCATGGGAGTTCAGACCAGCACAAAGAACAGAGCCCAGAAGCTAACTCCCTCTTTGGAGTTAGCCTCGGTCGACCACTTAAGGCCCTCTCTCTCTCACTCTCTCTTTCCCTCTCTCTCCCTCCCTCCCTCCCTCCCTGTCACCCTCCCTTCCTCTCACCCTCCCTCCAGTGAGGGAGGGTTAGCACTCAGACTGGGCCTCTGTTTGTGTGCCTGACCCTTGTTCCTGACAGCCATTGAAGGGCCAAACAGGAAGGGCTAAATGCAAGCGTCAGGCTGGATTCTACACAGACACTTCCTGCTGGTCTCTCTGCTTCTTGCTCGCGTTGTACAACTCATAAACCTTTCTTCTTCTCTTATTGTGGGACGCGCGCCAGCGGTCACAGAACCTTCTAGTCTGTTGGCGGGTTAGCAACTCAGGAAGTGGTTGTCGGCGTCGAACGTCTGTTGTACTGAACAGAGTATGAAGGCGTGAGGGCGCTTGATGACAGTTCATCCAGCATCATTCTGATGCTAATAGGACGCTTCTCATCCGGACCAGCCGCTGTAGCTATGGTGACAAGATGGCCACCTTTGTTCTAGAACAGTGGAAGCTGGCGTGGGGATTGGAGGAGAGAGTCAGGTGACGCGAGGTGTCCACGGCCTTCTGTCTGCATGCTTCACATGAGAGAATGTGTGTGTGTGGGAGGGTATTTGACAGAGACGAAGAGTGTGGGTTAGGACAAGAGAAGGCAGGCCGTGTGTGTGTGTGTGCGTGTGTGTATGTGTGTGCGTGTGTGTATGTGTGTGCGTGTGCGTATGTGTGTGTGAGAAAGGACGACATTGGCGCTCTTTTACAATGACCGAACCAGGAAACCATGGTAACACAGCAGACAGTTTATTTGAATTCCACTACAAAACAGAGGCATATCAAGAGCACCGTTCAAAAGCAGAACAATATTCAACCCTCCCTCTTCGGCCCTTCGACCTCCGACCTTTCCCCCCCCCTCGGGGGGGAGGGGGAGGAAAAGAAAACGAACCCAAACAAAACCTAAAAGCAAAAGAAAGTCCTTCTAGCCTCCCAGACCCACCTGCAGCTCTGTCTGATCAGCTAACACAGCACAGCACAGGCGAGCTTCAGCACAGGCGAGCTTCAGCACAGACGAGCTTCAGCACAGGGAGGCCACAGGTTCGACAACGCTGCAGCCGGAACCACATACCAGGTGAAGGTGGGGAAACCAAAGACTTAATCATAAAGACGAGGAGAAACGAGGAATCCGTTACAGGCCTACTGGGAAACACCAGGATGAAAGAAGTCCCAATAAGAATGAGTTCTAAAACTACATTTCACTCTAATCGCTCTCCACCGGATAATAGGCCTAATAATAAAATCAAAATTCTAACACTGTTTTTTTTGTTGTTGTTGCTTCTAAATGTTTTAAACGAATCGCCATTCGGAGGGGCAGTTGAGGTTGCTATCGATTTGAAAAGGACTGAAACGTCTCTTGTCCCAGCGTGTGAAGCCAGAGGTCTACCTAGCTTGCTCTAAGTTTGGTATACTCTACATCACACAGACATCAGGTTCAGACTCGCGTTGAGCATGCATTGTTATCGCGGTTCCCACCAAGGCAAAAGGAGGAGGGTTGGTTGACAGTGGTCGTGATGCGCTGCGTCCTTTTGGGACGTTGTAACTCAAGATCTCAGTTCGTGGTCGTGGAATACAGGCTGAGGAAGGAACTTCAGTCAGAAAGAAAAAGGTTGTTGTTTTTTTTGTGTTGTTTTTTTCCGCGCGGGTGTTTAGTGAAAGATTTCTTACCTGAATGGATTATGGGTTCATAAAGTTACTGTCGTCAAATCAAACATTGCCAGGCCTCATGGGCCTGTTTTTTCTTTTTTTTTTTCTCCTTCTTCTTCTTCGTCTCGTCATTATATTACTTATCAAATGACTTGATTCCCCCCTTGTGTACATTCAGCATGATCCTCCAGCATCGTGTGGAAGCAGGTAGTCTGTGACTGCTTGGTCTGTTCTCCAGAGAGAACATGACCTCGTACGAGCTACACTGGCTCTTCTATTCCAACACACATCCTAAAGATTTGCTTTTGACCTATTTTTTTTTGTTTGTTTGTTTGTTTGAACAGTTTTTGTTTACATGTTGTTGTTATTATTTACGAGGGGGTAATGCATAGCAGAATCCTCCATCACGTGGGGTCGTTATAGGGTCGTCCTCACACATGGCTTTCGTAGATCACCTGACCAGGCGGGCTCTTATTGGCCACCTCTGGCTCCGCCTCCGGCTCCGCCTCCGGCACCGCTTCCGGCACCGCCTCCGGTTCCGGCTCTGCCCGTTCCTGTTCGGAGCTCAGCTCCTCCGGCTCCTGCTCCAGATGCCCGGGAGCAGCCACTGGGGGAGGGGATGAGAGCGTGGTCTCTGGGAGTGGCGGGGCCTCGATGCTGCAGTACCCCGTGATGGCCAGCGGGGGGTGGATGGACACCTGGATGGCGATGTGCTGCGGCTGCTCGTGGAGCGACGCGTCGTCGGAATCCGCCGCTGGAGACTCGCTCCTCTCCCTCTCCCGCTCCCGCTCCCTCTCCCGCAGGATGGTGAACACGTCCCCGGCCCCCAGCATGCGGCAGCCCAGGTCGCGGTGGCCCTCGGGGGCCTGGCGCACGAAGGTGTGCCTCATCTCCTCCACCCCCACCACCTCCAGGATCTCCTCCATGAAGGTGCGGCAGTTCATGATGAGCGGCGGGAGGGGGATGCTACGAGCTAGCTCCTCGATGTAGCGGGCGAACTCCATGGTCTTGAACTGGGTCACCTTAGCCAGCTCCAGCGTCTTGGCCGAGGTGATGATGGGGATGCGCTTGGCGATCTCGAACGCCTTCTGGAGCTTCTCGGCGCCCTCGGTGCGGAAGAACTCGTTGATGGCTTTCTCCGTCTTCTTCAGGTGGCTGGACATCATGCAGAGGCGAGTGATGTTGAGCGCCATGATGATGGTGAAGGTGACGAGGCAGACCACCATGTAGTACACGCCCATGTCTCCTCTGGTGATGACCACGCGCAGCGTCACCGTGCAGTTGGACGCGCCGTGGGCGTTGGACGCCACGCACGTGTACTTGCCGCGGTCGGAGAAGGTGATGGCGGTGATGTTGAGAACGCCGTTGTCCAGCAGCCACCACTTTCCATCTGGCGGGGAGAGAGGGAGATGTTTACAACTGAGCACTTTAGGATGACGGACGATCAATGGTCCTCAACGGTACGAAAAGTAAACAGGCATTACAAACCAGTCACGTCCTATCGTGGTGAAGGAGCTGGTTTCTAGAGTGTGTGTGTGTGTGTGTATGCATGTGTGTGTGTAGAGGAATTGCTGTGGCCAAGCAGCTTGTGTGTGTGTGTGTGTGTGTGTGTGTGTGTGTGTGTGTGTGTGTGTGTGTGTGTGTGTGTGAGAGAGAGTGTGCGAGACAGAGTGTGTGTGTGTGTGTGAGAGAGTGTGCGAGAGAGTGTGTGTGTGTGTGTGTGTGTAGAGGAAGTGCTGTGGCCAAGCAGCTTCCATCAGCTGTTCCAGGGCCTGTCTACAGCCTCTGTAACAGCCAGTCCAGGGACCCGGAATCCAACCCAAACCTGCTTACGCTGCGTTTCCAAAGCCTGAAGGGCCCATAACTCACCGTATTTATAGAATCAGTCCTGGTGACGAAATTGCATTATGCTTTGGCAACCCTTACGGCTCCATTCATTCCCGGCCGACCCATCCCTCCCTCCCTCCCTCCCCTGGAAACGTACGGAAACGCACCCTGGCAACAAACTAACGGCCATGAATCTGATCGGCGGAGAGTTTCCGTGGAGCTGTTAACAGGCAGCGCAGATCAGCCAGAGCTCGGCTCTTTTGATGACTTCAAGATCTGAAGAGATGGAAACGTTTTCCAAGGCGGCGACGGCGGCCTAGTTCCCTCTCTCTCTCTCGCTCGCCCGCTCGGGCGTAACCTTTTTGAATAGGGGGAGGAGCCAGCGGGGCTGACAGGGGAAAAGGAGCTGCTAGGGGGAAGGGAAAGTACAAGTTCCGTCGTTTCTATGCAAATGAGAGAGGCTGACTGCACAGGACGGAGCAGGAAGGATCTCACAGGATCTGCTTGGGCGGGGCGGGGATGGGGCGGGGCGGGGATGGGGCGGGGCGGGGACAATGATAAAGGTTTCCTGATCGCACAAACAAAACCATCTCTAAATGCGTTCAGGAGCCCCATGTACTGCTGGTATCCCCCATGTTTCCCCACCCAGAACAACACTGCTCATGTTGACATGGCAGAAGGGGAAGCTGCCTCCAAAATATGAAGCGCTGTGCTACCATGCACCAGCCACTATTTACAGTCCTGCATTCTGGTCTGTGGTTTGTTACTGTGCAAGATGGACGACGGTCTCCCTCCTCCTCCTCCTCCTCCTCCTCCCTCCTCCTCTGAGCAGGAGGAGAGTGGGAGGTTGTCACAGAGAGGACTGCTTGAGAGGAGAGACAAACCTTGGAAGCTAAGCTAGGGGTCGTCGAAGCAGGTAACATGAACAGCTTGTGCCCCTCTTCCTGCCTCCCCCCGCTTCCTGCCTCCCCCCGCTTCCTGCCTCCCCCCGCTTCACCGCCTCCCCCCTGCCTCACTGCCTTCCCCCTGCCTCCCCCACCCCTTACTGCCTCCCCCACTCCTCCCCTCCTCTTCTGTGTTGTACCCCTTGAAATCCTGAATGAGAGGAGGAAATGTAAGCCAGTCGACACTGGCCGGCGTTTCTGCGATGAGGGACACGCTTCTAATTTTACCTCCCAGCCGCCCCCTCTACAGTGTCCCAGGCTTACTGCTGCTCAGTGGGGCTGACTGGGTGTGTGTGTGTGTGTGTGTGTGTGTGGACATCCACACCTTGCACCTGGTACCTCTTTACTAATGACTTTGCTGTGACAGATGATATGACAGTGTCTTTTTGTGTAGCTGGAGGCGAGTTAGGGAGAAAGAGAGAGAAATACACACAGAGAAATACAGAGCGAGACACACACAGATCCAGAGAGACAGACAGAGAGAGAAATACAGAGAAAGAGAGAGAGAAAGACAGACTGAAAGAGAGAGACACAGAGAGAGAGAGAGAGAGAGAGAGACAGAGACACAGAAACAGTCACAGAGAGAGAGAGACAGACAGACAGACACACACACACACAGAGACACAGAGAGAGACAGACAGACAGACAGAAGCAGAGAGAGAGACAGATACACACAGAAAGAGAGAGAGAGAGAGAGAGAGACAGACACACAGAGAGAGACACAGACAGAGATAAGAGATTATAAACCCCCTCAAACAGCCCAGAGAATCCTGGGCCCCCATGCAGCATGAATACAGCATCATTACATTATGTGTCCCAACAGGTTAGTAACAGAGTAACAGAGAAGACAGTCACTAGTACAGTAAACTGCACACTCCAAGTGGATCAGAAAATCCCACTTCAGAGACTGAGAAGAGAGAACGAGGTCTTGTAAAATGTTGGGGAGGGAAGAGGGGAGGGGGGGAGGGATCCACGCAACAGGAAATAGGATCTGTGTGTGTTTCCGACAGACTGTTGTTGGATAACTGCGAGGCGAGTACATGTTATGACAAGCCTTCCCTCGAACGAAGGGATGCCCAAAATGGTCTCCTCATCAAGGACGTGAGCCGAAGAATCCATACCTAGAGGGTAACGATGACAGGAAGTAGGGGGAAACTCGGCTTCTAGAACTGTAGTCTGTTATTTAGAAGAGCCTAGAGGAACTGCTAAGTGATATAGGCCTGCTAAGAACGGTGGCAACTCATGGAAACTTGACACTATCTGCGTGTTCTTTCCCCCTAATCTCATTCCTGTCTGCACAGCGCATGGCCATGTCACGGCCAGGATATTGGGTGTTTCGCTGTTGTATTGAATGCTAAGTATCAAGTATCTTCTCTAACGCAACGCTGATTCTGTACTAGATTTCCGTGCTGGACAGGAAACCAGTACGGCATCACCGCCATCACCGCCATTTACCATTTCTTTGGGTGCTTGGAGCAGAGGGTTACCATGTTTACATCCTGGGGTTCGCTGACAGCGTTGTAGCTACACTCAGTTCTGAAGTGCTGCACTCACATTCGTATTCTTTAAACAGGAATAATCGTTGTTGGTAGCCTGACAGTGACCTTCAGATGAAATCCCTCTATCTCTCTCGCTGCGATCGTGGTTTACGCACGAACTGGAGTTCTTTAACAAAGCTGACAGCCGCCCAACCCCCAGATTATACACTTGGGATGGATGGATTACGGTTGATTAAAATTGTTTGGGAAATGGCAGTATTATCAGGCTCTCCGGTTAATAGAGATGACGTATGTAGCAAGCAGGGTGAGGTTGAAAGATGAGTGCTAGTTTAGTGAGCCTTCACGTTACCCACCACCAGGATAAGTGGCACCGTCGCGGTTGTCTGTTTGACGGGGTTGACTCACCACTTGTCTCGGTGTCTAGCTGCATTCCGTGGGAGTTGTACCACTGTATATTCGGGAACGGTTCTCCGGTGACGTTGCAATCTATCAGTGCGCAGTTTCCCTCCCGGGCGATGATCTGGCTAACTCCCTTGAACACCACGGGCACAAATCCACCATCTGCCGCCGTAGCGTTCTCGGTGCTGTTTCCATCGGAAAAAGCCGATAAGGCCCCAGCGGTACGAACGGATATAACGGCCACCAAGACTCCGAGCGCGAAGCCACCAGCCCAATTCATTTTTCCCCGGCTGACAGTCGCTCAGTTAATATACGCTCAATGGAGTTGTGTCATTCCACATCTCTTCATCTTTAACAAATTGGGTTATCTCCTAACGGTGATGGGAGAACGTTCGGCTTTCACTTCCGACTCTTCAAACATGTCACTGAAACAGAAGACCAAAAAAAAACGGATCATTTTAAGGAAGGGTGCCAGATTGTGACACCTGCACATTACAGTGTAACTGCACCTATCAAATAAATACAATGCAGACCCTGACAAAAAAAGAGACTTCGCTGTGAATGTGAGGACCTCGTCAAGACTGCACATATTGCCTAGTTGTGTGGCATTATTGTTCGACAGTACTTGGTGGTGATCCAATAACTAGCATTAGACCTCCGGCGAGTTAGTTGAGTTGTGGCACCGAAAAGCACAATTTGTCCAGTAGCTCATCTGGCTACGAGTCCTACTGTAAAACTGATCATTTGAATACTACTTGCATTCGGTCTGGGTCTAAGTAGACTATGCTTATGATATCCTAATGATCTGTTTAAGACAATTAACGTCGCGATTCAATTAAAAAGGTGGAATGCAGTACTATATGCGGAGAGAGGGGGACTGGGGGGGAATGACTAACTCCGCTAGCTTTTAAACCCCACCGAAAGGCCACTTAATGTTAACTGGTTTGCAACTAGTGGAGTATACTTTTAAAAAATGAATTGGTATCTTTAAAATTCGAGCATTACAGCGTCCATCCCCCCAAAAAAGACAGGGTTCTTTTCAGAACACAAAACCGATGATCATGACCTAGCTTGTTGGCTAGCTGAAACCTAAGTACCGAGCAAGCTAGCTGGAAAGTGCTAGCACGCGCACCAGCCCCTTATGTTGCAAGAACGTCACGTTCGTCGGCGAACAATTTCCCAACAAAGACGCCATGTATACTCACATCGGAACTGTTCATCTTTTCCGCGAAGACGCTCGGCGCCATCGTGAGTAACCTTGGACGATAAACGTCAGCTTGTCGACGTTTTATGGCAACAACAATCCGCTACTCGTTCACTGTCCCATCATCATCACCACCATCATCATCATCATCATCATCATCACCCTCCACGTAGCGGGCTGTCCGCACGCTACGTATGTTACTGCTTTTTGGACGGGGGTTTTTTCCTCTCTAGAAAATCTACCAGCAGCTCTGGCATCACATGAGCCAGGCTGGTGACTGGAAACCGAGACTTACGTGGGTCGACATGCGCATATAAACTGTAGTCTACGTTTTAAAAAAAAAAGAAAAACAAAACGTTTGTTGTGTGCAGGCTGTATTCAAATACGGTTCTTGTTTTTAACGAAGCGGGATCGTATAAAAGAACAAGGGTACGTTCATATAGTCCAATAAAAAGATTTAAATCTAGTATCGGGAAGGATAAAAAAGAAAAGAATTTTATTATTTTAGACCACAAATAAAGTAGCCTGAAGGGTCACGTTCAGTCTCTGTCCACTGAGTGCGCGCTTCGGACAAGACCCTACTGTCCAAGGTCTCGGGGCAGTTTGCCAACAACCACTGCAGCATTCGATCCGATGTATTGACCCCACTGTACTCGGGAAAGCCTTATAAAGTGGTCAAATGACTATATACTTCATTTGTGGTTCTCGGAAACACTGCCCTTTGTGTCAAAGACCGAAACCCTCGAGAATAAGTATGCACGTTGTGGAAATGTTTAGTCCTCCAAGTACGGGGAATACGTTAACGATTACCATCCACAAGCTATTGCAAAAGCGCACCGGGGTATGTCACATTGCCAGTGTTGATAGTTGCAGGCTTGGCTAGGCTTCACTCGGGCCAGTCATATTTGCCTTTCAGAAAACAATTATTGACTGACCTTCAAGCTGCTATAATGGACACAACTGGCATGCGGCACGAAGAAAACAAATCTATTCCTCTAGGCTCTAAATCAAACCGATATCTCACATTAGAAATACATCGTTTCACGTCTTCTAGATGTTCTGAAGTATTCATGGGAATGTTAAATCGGTTATGAGCAGGAAGTAGATTCCTATTCAGATTTCTTTGAGACAAAGCAGAACTGTGCAGTCAAGCTACCGCTGAAGTAGACCGAATACCACCGCAGCCTTGCAGAATGAAGTCCTCATGACGGCGTTTGCTTACGCAAAAAGGCCTGATTTGGGTCAGCTGTAGCAGGCCCGTAGGCAGGGAGAGTTCGGGTGGTTCGAACGAACCTCCCTCGCTGCTAAAGATCCAGAATCGAAGTCATTTCTTTATGTGATTATTGCCATCGTCGTTTTAATCAATGCTTGTGGCAAATATTCAAGGTTGCTGTTTCAAATGAATATGACACAATCATAATGAAATATAAAAGGAGGAGAAAAACGGCAAAAAGACCCCCCCCCCCCCCTTCAATAGGCTGGCTACGAACATGGCTGTAGTTGGTGCCATGTGGAGGCTGAGGGCTGCGTGCCAGAAAGGCTGGACCGAAGTCAGCCGTCTGTTGAATCTCAGAAGAATCTAAACCAGGTTTATTCGCCCCGTAGCTTCAGACCAACAAGCAATTTCCCATAGCAGGAAGGTGCGTCCGATGAACTGCTAGATCGTTTAGATCAAGGGGTGTCCAATCCTGATCCTCGAGGGCCACTTCTAGCGAATGGGTCGTTATCAAGCTCTGCGGAAGCCTGATAAACGATCCTTTCATTAGAATCGGTTGTGCTGGAGCAGGGAAACATCTCAAACGTTCAGGACAGTGGTCCTTCGAGGACCAGGATTTGACACCCCTGGTTTAGAGTCTCCACTTGTAAAAGGGAACCAGACTGAAACCAAAACTCACCGCTGTGGGGTACAGTGTGGCCCCCGTCCCCGTCCCCCCGTCCCCCCACAGTGTGGGAACGTTTGTAGTGTTGCTGAGTGGCAGTGAAGTGCATGAGGGGGGAAAAATGCAATAGTAGTAAATTACTTTCTTTTTTTTTTGGTGACAATCGGAGACAATACGCAGCATCTTACATCGATCGGTCCACAGTTACACAAAGTCAAACAGCAATAAATAAGGATTTTCATTTGTGTGTGTTCAAGGCTAGCATCGAGAAATGCTTGTTACAGCGCGAGTCAAGTTCGCGGTGCCTGTAACAGATGATAACGGTACAGAGAATACTGTAAATGACCATAAAACCAAATCAATACCAATTTGCTATCTTTTGAACTGAGGACACTATGAATACAATCACGTCTGTCTCAAGACTCAGAGGAATCCTGTTCCTTTCCTCAGGAGTGAAGTGGGGAAAAGTCACAGTTCAAAATGTGTCCAGGATCGTACGAAATTGCTTCCGTATTCATTTAATAAGAGCCTCCTTGATGAGAGCCGATAGCCTCTTGAAAGCCTGTTGAGGACGAGAGACATAGAGAGAGACAAAGAGAGAGAGACATAGAGAGAGACATAGAGAGAGGCAAAGAGAGAGACATAGAGAGAGACATAGAGAGAGGCAAAGAGAGAGACATAGAGACAGAGAGAGAGAGACATAGAGAGAGACAGAGAGAGAGAGACAGAAAGAGAGGGTCAGACACAGAGATAAACAGAGGGCGAGATAACGACAGGAAAGAGGAGGAGCTTCCAGATGAAATAACTGGATGACCTCAGACATCAATGATGAGTGCATACATAATGTATGTTTGCTTGTGTCAGCGAGTGTGATTTGTATGTCAGTGTGTGTGTGTGTGTGCGTGTGTGTGTGCGCGTACCTCATCAATCTGTTGTGGTGTGGAGAGGGAGAAGGCAGCTCTAACATAAGGGCAGGGTTCTGAGCTGTTGATCATGAACACTCCTCCAGGGACTAGCAGCACCTAGAAACATACACACCCATACACACAACACACACCCATACAGACAATACACACACACACAACACACACACACAATACACACAAAATACACACCCATACACACCCATACATACAAAAAACACACACATACACATCCACACACACAAAATACACACACCCATACACACAAAATACACACACACACACAATACAGGTTAGACCAGCAGACAACATCTCTGTGTGTGCTCATTTGTACATCGTTTATTGCCTTGTGTCCCTGGTGCTCAACCTTAACTCAGGGCCAGATCTTAATTGTTCGGTAGAGAACGCTTTATGCGCTCTACACAAGCTCTGCGGTGCTTTCTAATTCTTGTCACACAGGCGCCATGCTAATTCTTTTCATGCATTTTATACAGAAAATGGTTTGTGTTTGGGGGGAGAGAGAGAGAGACAGAGAGAAAGAAAGAGACAGAGAGAGAGACAGACAGACAGAGAGAGAGAGACAGAGAGAAAGAAAGAGACAGAGAGACAGACAGACAGACAGACAGACAGACAGACAGACAGACAGAGACAGTGACAGAGAGAGGTCTTTGTGGATTAGGCTGCTTTCCATAGACTATCCCTATTTCTTTAAGCACACCAGCTTTGCCCTTAGTGCAAATCACCTGCTTTCCCTGACATAGGACTGCACAAAGACAACAAAGACATGTGATCTGTCTCGTGTGTGTGTGTGTGTGTATTGGGTGCGTGTGTACATATGTGTATGTTGTGCATGCATGAACATGTGTGTGTGTGTGTACATGAATGGGTGTGTTGTGTGCGTGTACCTGTGCGTGCATCTTGTGTGTGTGTGTTGTGCGTGTTTGTACATGTTGTGTGTGTGTGTTGTGCAATACTGACCTCCTTCTCCAGAGCTTTTTCCATGATGAGCTGTTGTGTGTCTGAGATGTCCTTTAGTTTGATCCACAGGAACATACCTGCAGCTGGAGCATGCCACTCAGCAACATCTACACACACACACACACACACACACGTATACACACACACACACACACACACACATACACGTATACACACACACACAGGCACACACACAGACACACACACTCACACACTCGCACACACAGGCACACACACACAGGCACACACACAGACACACACACACATATACAGGCAGACACACACAGACACACACACACAAGGTCCGAGGACTTGATGTTGACTGATGGACAGTTACATTGATTTAGCCAAGGAGCCGAACACTCCAAAGCACTGTAACGCTGCATGTTGGGGGTTTAAAGGGAGGCACAATAGAAACCTGTCAGCCACTTGTCAGCAGAGGCGATCATGGCGTTTCTCTGTTCCCTGTAGAACTCGATCACCCTTCCAGAGGAAAAAAGACACGCAGGTTGTCGTTAGACATCGTGAGTTATTAACCCTTTCTGCTCCCTGCGGGTTCCCTGTGACCCTGTGGTACAAAAAGGTGAATCCCAATGACCCTCAGGCAGCATGAAAGGTTCATATGTATTTCTGCATCAAGGTGAATGGTGTGTTTGTATGCTTGTGTGTGGGCGCACGTGTGTTTGTATGCTTGTGTGTGGGCGCGCGTGTGTTTGTGTGGCCTACCCATCTATATGGTTCAGGAAGCCTTCCTGGCCCCAACCGTGCAGCAGCTGGGAGACCATAAGCTGTAGGTAGAGAGAGATATCAGAGCGCAGGACTCAGTCACTGATCTGTCTCCATGCAGCTGAACCTCATTATACAGTAGCCTGACACTAGCCAGCTCAGGTAGCCAGCTAGGCTAGGCTAGGCTAGGCTAGGCGAGTGGGGAGTCATCTGCTGTGGTAACTAAGTTGTGTAGAAATGAGACTGTGTATTAGGAAGTATCGTTCACATCCCCATCTCTCACGTTACTTCCTCCTGCGATGAGCTGCGGTAGAGATCGCACGCCACACCGCGACGAGAGCCCGTCAGCTCCAGTCAGAAGGCGGCGGAGGAGGAGTCAGTATGGCGTTAACCTCAGACTCCACGAACAAACGCCCCCCCTCCCCTCCCCTCTCTGCCGAAGCTAGGTTAGGATCCCTACCCCCTAAGTGTCAAGGTGGAGAAAAACAACAAACAGGATTTGGCAGTGGGTTCATCTGTCAACACTTTGTCCAGTTTCTCCGCCAGACACAGTCTGATGTGCAGAGTTGTGACAGAGTTCATCTTATCACAGTCCCAGGAAAAGAGGTCCTGCGAGAGCCATCAACAGAGGCTCACGCGGGACGCGTGCAGCCTCGGAAACAAGCCCATCACACGAGGTTTCAGCGTAACACAGAAGCGGCGCTGCGAGGGACACGGTGGGGGGGGGGGGGGGTTGGTAAGAGTGTAAGCAGAGGAGGAGGGTGTTCCACCTGTGTGAAGGTGCTGGTGTGCATGGTGGAGGCTTGGATGTGCAACACCACTCTGTCCACCAGGGGCTTGGGTCCCGTTACAAAGCCTATTCTCAGTCTGAAATATCAAGATAACACACACACACACAGATATACACACACACACACACAGATATACACACACACATACACACAGATATACACACTGGTTACTCCAGTGGCCTTTTGGAAAACAACAACTGGGGCATCTTCATTAGTGGAAAAACACAACAATTTGTCAAGAGACCCACACTGGTGTCTTCTCAGGCTCTCCCTAACCACACACCACAATGTGTTGGTGTGTCTGTGAACAGGGACTGGCATCAAGTAATTAAATTGCTTGATGAACTGGAAAAACAAGCACTTCGTCGTAGGCAGCAGAGTAAACACGATGGTAAACGATGGCTGCAAACTGTCCTTGTGAAACGATCAATAGCTGTTTAGGTATACACCTTTGAACTCACTGTTGTGGTTAACCCCTCTATCCAGATCATGTCTGTCTGTCTGTCTGCATTCCTGTCTGTCTGCCAGCCTGTGTCTGTTTGCCAGCCTGTGTCTGTCTGTCTGCCAGCCTGTGTCTGTTTGCCAGCCAGTGTCTGTCTGTCTGTCTGCCTGTCTGTCTGTCTGTCTGCCTGCTAGCCTGTGTCTGTTTGCCAGCCTGTGTCTGTCTGTCTGTCTGTCTGTTTGCCAGCCAGTGTCTGTCTGTCTGTCTGTCTGTATGTCAGCCTGTGTCTGTTTACCAGCCAGTGTCTGTCTGTCTGTCTGTCTGCCTGCCTGTCTCACCCTGAGGAGAGGATCTTAGAGAAAGAGTCCGTCCGGATGATCCGACCATCTACATCCATGGAGAGAAACGTGGGTGCCCAGGGCTGAAAGAAGGCAGAGAGAGAGAGAGAGAGAGCGAGAGAGAGAGAGAGAGAGAGAGAGAGCGAGAGCGAGAGAGAGCGAGAGAGAGAGAGAGAGCGAGAGAGAATGAGAAATAGGGCAAAACATACAATGACACATGTTCACAGGACGCCATCAAACAGCAGATTTGAGAAGACGTCGAATGCATTCAGTGCTAGATGAAGCCCTCTTTACCTTGTCAAACTGCAAGAAGTAATAGGGGTCATCCTCGATGATGAGCATGTCGTATTGTCTCGCCAGCTTCCCAAAACAGAATAGCAGAAGTTAATTGAGCCCCGCAGGGGGGAAACTCTCCTGACACCATTATCACCACGTTCTCATTCCTGCTGCCTTTCTCGTCCCCTCATGAGTCAGGAGATTCTGTTTTCGTCTTTCTTTCTGTCAATCACCTGATATTGTAAGAGGGGGGGTGTATCTCCCCCCCCCACCACCGTTATGATATATTATGGGATTTCCCGGCAGGAGTCGCCGTCATACCTCATAGACTTCCTTCTTCCTCTGGGTTGTCATGGAAGCGCCGGTGGGGTTGCCCCCGTTGGGGATGGTGTAGAGAACCCTGGGGGCGGAGCTTCCGGGCTTGTGAACCTCAGACGGGTCCCAGCGAGACAGCACCCCCTTTAGACCGGACGGGATCATCCCATGCTGGTCGCTGGGGACGTTAATGAGGTTACAGCCCAGTGGCTGGAGCTGAGGCGGAGGGAGGGGGGGGGAGAGAGAGAGAGAGAGGGGGGGAGAGAGAAGGAGAGAGAGATGAAGGGGGGAGAGAGGGAGAGAGTGACAAACAAAGGTGGGAGAGGGAGAGAGGGGAAGGGGGGAAGAAGAAAGAGAGAGAGAGAGAGAGAGGGGGGAAAGAGAAAGGAAGGAAGGAGACAGAGAAAAAGAGAGATAATATAAAGAGAAAGGCTGCTAGAGTGAAGGTGACATTGAGCTAGTAGGAAACAGAGAAAAGAACGATCTGTGTCTCTTACAGCCGCTAAAGTTCCCGAGTAGGTGGGGGCATCTAGGAGAATGTTGTCCCCAGGGTTCACCAGCATCTCAAACACCTGCAACCAGAGGGGTTCAAAAAGGGGTCAAGGGTCAACAGGGTCACCCCAACATGGCGGCCGCTGCCGGAGGAGCGGTCAGCGTGACCTTTGACCTCCATTGCGCTTACCTTGCAGAGCCCCTCCTGGCTGCCCGTGGTCACACACATGTCCATCTGGCCGTTCTCCACGCTGTAGCTCGCCGTCGGAGGGTTGTGGAGGTTCTTCTGCAGGTTCTTCATCCAAGTCAGCAACTCTGGGATGCTGCGAAAGATCAACGCCCGTCCGGTGCTTCAGTCAATCCTACTTTAAACGCAGACCGTCTTCCAAGCTTACGCCAGCTTGTGAGCGTTTCGTTTCAATGCTATCGTGTGTTCGGTACGTCGAGCGTGACAGATATCCAGACTGCTTGTTCACCAGAATTCATAAAAAAGTGGCAGACAGCTTAGCTATTGTGGCCCTAATAAACAGAGAACTGCATCTCGTTACAGAACGAAACACGTTTTGAAAAAGCACCATACTGTGCACCCGACGCAACACGACAGTGAGGCTATGCAAGGGCTTCCAGTCAAACAGACTTATCTGAGGTTTATAGACCTTTATGTGTTATCAGTAGGGGATTTAAACCTATGCTGTGTATCAACGATTGCTGAGGCTGTAACCTCAGGCCGTGGTGTTTGCTCTGATAGCCATAAATGTAGATAAGGAGCTGGGAAGCGATAACCTTCCCTCGCCACGTATTGCCGACGCGTGTTTGAAAAAAGGGGGGATTCCTGCAGAGGGCTCACTGTGGCAGAAGACTCTTTCAATACGGCCATTTTTTCCCCCACGCACAATGATCAATGACATTCCGCTCACTTGCACTTCGCGGGCCGAGGTTCTATTCAGTATGTGCATCTACTGCATACAGATCGATAGAAAAAGACACGGCGCGTCCGGGCGTGTGGCGGTTCTTATACTTGTCTGTAAACCGGAGAAGCCGGGTGTTTGGTGAAGCCCTGTGGACCCAGTTCTACAGAACCCCCATCTCACCCGCTGGACGCAGAGTACTGCAGAGCCCTCTTCATCAGGGTCTCGTCGAACGTGACCGCCTCGCCGTTTTTCAACTGGATGGCGGCTGATTGGAAGGGGAAGGTGTTGGGGTTGGGCGCCCCCCCGGCCAGGGAGATCATGGAGGGTGGGGAGCGCTGCTGCAGCTCAGCTGGGGGGGGGGGGGGGAGAGAAGAGGGTGAGGAAGAGGAGGAGGCGAGGGTAACTTGCAGAGGATGAGTGTTTTAGTGCGACGCTTCATCGCGAGTGACGTGTGTTTTACGGTCAAAAGAATGTGAGGGCAAATGAAAACGTTTGGTCTGGGACTTACTCAGCATTCGTATGGGAGAAGGCTTCCTCGCTGCACTGACGGCTGTCAAAAACCGCGAATAGTTCATGATTCCTGTAGATATCATTGATAATGTCAATTAAATATCAAAACCAGAACTTTCAAAAATGATATGCATACTCGGGTTGTCACAAACCTAAAGGTGGTAAAAAGCCTGTGTCGAAAGGTTGCGAAATCAAACTCGACAGTGTCACCCTCAAATGTATTAACACATAATCACCTACAACTATTATGCTCTGCTGTCAGGTTACTGTAGATGTCAATGTGAATATATATATATATTTTTCTTCTTACAGTGTGAACACAGGCAGAAGCCTTGTACTTGGCTACGATTGGGCTTGCGGTGCTGTAGTTCAAGCAAGCACGGATTGCAGTAAGGCGATTACAAAACCAGAAGTTGTTTACGTAGATTCATACTTCTTAGACTTAAAATGGAAGTCTGTAAAACAACATGTATAAAGTTCATAGAGCATGGATCCACTACTTATTAAAATCGTACTTGACCACGTTCGGTTTACATGACTGACCTTGCGTATCTTGAGCTCAATTACAGTGGCTTCTGGACGATGTATTTTTCCCATTGGAATGAAACGATCAAGCGGTAAATTTGAAAACTACAATACCCAAGCACCATCCGTTCGCCCCGAAATCCCGTGCAAACCATCAAAATACACCGGCTCTTCACACCTTAAACATCAACGAGATTTCATCATTTGCTTCTTAAGACAAATACGCTCGTTTCAAAATAAAAAGTTTGCTTTCTCGCTCGAATTGTCTGCTGCTAGTTTAACAGCCAGGCGGCTAGATGGCAGTAAAGAGTTCTTTGACGTACCTGAACGCCGCGAGGAATCAAATGCGGTGTTGTTATGCTAGCAGCTAGCTGGGATACTAACTGACTACGTTTTATCCAGATAACTAGTTAAGAATAAGGCCTTGATTCTTGATCACCACTGTTCACTAATTTGATTCGTTCGTTTTACTCCAAGTAGTAACAGGTTGGATAACGATCAAAAGTTCTTTTAAATGGTAACCGCGTTTGCATTTCGCGTGTTGTGTTAGCAACAACAGTAGCTAGCTAGATAGCTATCATTCACAGCAGCTACTGTTATTAATACAGCAGATGTAAACGTGTTGCCTCTACGCTATTCTGTACAAAGCTAGCTACGTGAAACATTATTAACTTACTATTAACTTAATACACCCGTTGCTCGTACCTTCCTTGGTGACATTGAAATGCCACCCATTTCCTAGCTAGATTTTCTCACATCAGTTTAGCTCTGCAAACAGATAACGAACCACAGTTCGCTTTCGCATACATTAGACCAGTAAAAGGGCAGGACAATGCAGTGGCATGTACTCCTAGTGTAAAGTTGAAACAAGGCGCACACCTGTCAGCTTCGTTCATTACAGTTGCAGCAATGGGGAAAAGGAAAGACATGATCCACCCGAGGTTTCTTATAGGTGAGTTGATTTAAGCTATATGCCCTGCTGTTGTCTTGTGCATCATTAGAAGTATATGTTTTCATTTAGCAATTAAAATCACTTAAAATTGCTTGAAAATAAGCTTGTTTTGGATCCTCTCTTGCGTGATACCATAAAAGGTTGCGTTCAAATCTCTCCACTTCAGCGCTTCGGTTTGGTCAAAAGCGTTTACTAAACGGCAATGTAAATTCCACGACATTAAAAGTGTACAAGCGGTGTAATCGACGTTGTGACCCTAAACACCATCTGACCGTGCACTTGAACGTTGTTCGTCCTTCTCTATCGTTAGGTGATGGCGGTATCGGACTACACGGCGGCGTCCACAAGCGGAAACACAAAAAGCACAAGAAGCATAAAAAGAAGCACCACAGGGATGAAGGCCATGGCTTCTCCGAGGCCCTGGAGTCGGACTCCGGCATGGTGGTCCGGCCCCCTCCCCAGCTCCGGCTCAAGATCAAACTGGGAGGGCAGACACTGGGGACAAAGAGGTGAGTCGCGATTAAACTGGAGGACGTTTCTCAGTCAGGCGAAGGCGGCGACATCCACCGTCTTCCGTTATGTCGCGTTCAGTCAAATTGAGCGGGATGATTCCCTTGTCTTGTTTTCTTTCTAAACATATCTACCGTCCCCTCTCTCTCCGGTTAACCAGTGTGCCAACCTTCACCGTGCTTCCCGGGGTCGCTCGCCCCCCTTCTCCATTGATGATCGTGGATGATGACGATGACGACGACGACGATGATGACGATGATGAGGAAGACGAGCCCTCCGAGGGCGTCCCTCTGGAGCAGTACAGGGCCTGGTTGGGTGAGTCCCAAGGTGTCTTATCCATTCTTGCCATTATTACACTTTCCTTTCCCTGTAGACATGGTTTCCTTAGTGGCAGGGTAAATATATATACTAATTGTACATTTCTCATAGTAAGAATCCTTCCTTTTTTCCTAGAACATTTTCATGCTGAGTCTTGTCTCTTAGCCGTGTTATGTCAAAGACTCTCTCGCCACCCACCCATGTCCCCTGACTCAGATGAGGATAGTAACCTGGCCCCGTCCCCCCTGCCAGACCTGGACTCAGACTCCATGCTGGGGGGGCCGGTGGACGAGGAGGAGAAGTGGCTGGACGCCCTGGAGAAGGGGGAGCTGGACGACAACGGGGAGCTGAAGAAGGAGATCGACGTGTCCCTGCTCACTGCCAGACAGGTCAGCACAGGAGAGAGCGCTGTGCCGGGCGCTGTGCCGGGCGCTGTGCCGGGGGCTGTGCCGGGCGCTGCGCTCGGCGCTGGGGAACCGGGAGAAAGTCATATGCAGACTGAAAAGGGGGTCTTTTGAGGTGGGATTAACTATGATCTGCTCTGTCTTTCTCTCTGTTTGTCTGTCTGTCTGCAATGCATGTCTGTCTGCCTATCTGCAATGCATGTCTGTCTATTTGTCTGCAATACATGTCTGTTTGTCTGTCTGTCTGTCTGTCATGCATATACGTGTGTACGCGTGGTCCCCTCCCCCGCCCTACAGAAAGCCCTTCTGCACAAGCAGCAGAGCCAGCCCCTGCTGGAGCTGCCCATGGGCTCCAAGGAGAAGGAGATGACCGCCGAGATGATGCTGAAGAGGGAGGAACGCGCCCGCAAGCGACGCCTGCAGGCCGCCAAGAAGGCGGAGGACAACAAGAACCAGACCATCGAGAGGCTCACCAAGACCAGCAAGGCCAAGATCAAGAGCATGCGGGAGCGCAAGTCCAAACAGGCCCAGTGCCCCATGATCCGCTACAGTGACTCTGCACAGGGGATGGCCATCTCCTTCCCTGCTGCGGTGAGCACCCCGGCCAGCCAGCCTCCGCGCCCTCCTCCCCCAGCCCCAGCGGGATGCGGGGTGGCTGGCTGCTCTAACTTGAAGAGGTACTCTTGCTCCAAGACCGGGACTCCACTCTGCAGCCTGGAGTGCTACAAGAAGAACATGATACTGGTGGAAAGCGCCGCTTGAACTTTGGAAGGAGCTCTAGACCAGGGCCATGGCCAGGGCCCAACCCCCCCCCCTGTGCCTGGAGAGCTGGCGGAGAGAGAGCGAGGCTGTTCCTTCCAGCTGCGATCCGCCACACCTGGTTCAAATCGTTAGCTGGTGGACAAGCTGAATCATGTTTGTTTACTACTGTGGTAGGAGTGGAAACCCCATGGGAGGGTTTGTGTTCCAGCAGGGTTAGACAGCCCTGGGAGAGAGACTCAGTCCCTGCTCTACAGCAGGACTTAGACAGCCCTGGGAGAGAGACTCAGTCCCTGCTCTACAGCAGGACTCAGACAGCCCTGAGAGGGAGTCTGTCCCTGCTCTTACAGCAGGACTTAGACAGCTCTCAGAGGGAGTCTCAGTCCCTGCTCTACAGCAGGACTTAGACAGCTCTTAGAGAGTCTCAGTCCCTGCTCTACAGCAGGACTTAGACAGCTCTCAGAGGGAGTCTCAGTCCCTGCTCTACAGCAGGACTTAGACAGCTCTCAGAGAGTCTCAGTCCCTGCTCTACAGCAGGACTTAGACAGCCCTGAGAGAGAGACTCAGTCCCTGCTCTACAGCAGGACTTAGACAGCCCTGAGAGAGAGACTCAGTCCCTGCTCTACAGCAGGACTTAGACAGCTCTCAGAGGGAGTCTCAGTCCCTGCTCTACAGCAGGACTTAGACAGCTCTCAGAGGGAGTCTCAGTCCCTGCTCTACAGCAGGACTTAGACAGCCTTGAGAGAGAGTCTCAGTCCCTGCTCTACAGCAGGACTTAGACAGCTCTCAGAGGGAGTCTCAGTCCCTGCTCTACAGCAGGACTTCAGCAGGACTTCAGCAGACTAGGAGCTTTGATTCCAGGACAGAACGGAGGAGGTCCGTTTATATGTTGTCTGTCAGATTCTATACAGTAAAAATACATAATGCTCTTGTCCCCTGTGTTCAATGAAGTGTTATTTGCCTTTTCCGGTGAGTTCCGGTGAGTCCAGTAATTATGTGAGCCGAGTCAGTGTCTTGTCAGAGAGCCAAGGCCTAGTTACTGATCACATCCTCAGTCCAAACTCGGCATACAGACAAATTATGATATAGACGACTTGTCATAGGAGTGACGTACATTTTCTTAAAATTTGAATATTTCTTTACCCAGTGGCACAATGATATTGATGTGACTGACGTGACATAAGTGTTCAATAAACGGTCTTAAAAAATATAAATAATTTTCTTTTTTATTAACAGTCCCAATGTGCTTCAGTATTACAAAATCCAAATCCCGTAGAAAACACGGTACATTTTTAAATAAAAACGGATCAATCAACAACTCCTCTTCCCACGTCTTGGCAAATCCCCAGTTGCCATGGCAATGCGGAGAGAGGAGGAAGAGAGGAGGAGAAGTCATTTCCTCTGATCAGACGCGAGTCAGTCAGCAGCACTGTCACACTTCGAATGCGTTTCCCTGGAGTGTCTTCTAGGCCTTTTCTGAGGTATAAGCAAAGTCATTGTCTTTTCACACACACACACACACAGACACACACACACACACACACACACACAAACTCTCTACTAACCCTAAACCAACACAGATGATTCTTGGTCTAGAGAAGCCACACAGTAAGCGGTCACAAACGAAGGCTGGATGGAAACAGGGATGAACCGGTAGACGAGGCGAGGCAGGAGCGTGCGTCACAAGGCCAGGCCGAAGGACAGTCTGAAGGCCATCTCCACCGGAATCTCTGCCACGGAATCGTGGAAACACACGTAGAATTCCTGAGGGACGGGTTCTAGGAGCATCCGTCTGAAACGCACGCGAAAACAAACGCGGAGGTTAGGACGATTGATAACAGCGCAGGGCCCCCAAAATAGTGCAGATACAGCCTAAAACACAGGTACGCTGTAACATAGTCCCTACTATCTCTCCCCCTTTCACTCCCCCTTAACTCCCCCCTCCTTGTCCACCCCTTCACTCTCTCCTCAGGCTCTACTCCAAAAGCAACACCAGTGAGTCTGACCAGAGCACCACAGAACCATCAGTCATCTGTATGGGACAGGCCAGCCACCCCCTGAATCCCTGAGCTAGCTACTGTACAGTACAAACCCCTCCATTCATATCACAGTCATAACTCATAACGCTAGAGCCATGCCAGGACCCTTCGCGACGGAGGGTAAGGTAAACATCAGCGTCAAAACCTCGACTGGATCACGTGGAGCGAGTTTGACCCCTCGACTATGCGAGCCAAACGACGCCACGTACGGCTGTGGGGGAGGGGGCGAGGCGCAGAATCAAAGAACAGGTATTACTTTATGCCATTTCAAGCTATTTAAGACTTAGCGAAAGCCGTAGAAGCCAGCCTGCAACCTGGCCTTGTCAGGCTGACGTTTCTACAAGCCTGGTTTTTCATTGCGTCTGCGTCCTGAAAACAGTCGCTCGGTAGCTCAGCGGGTGCGTTTGGTGTCCGTTCCTTCTGCCCTTACCCTATGACCCAGTAGGTCATGGTGGGGGCGGGCGTCTTCTGGTCGGTCCAGTTCTCCGGTTTGCACTGAAACAGAACCCCGTGCTCCTTCACTGGGCCCAGCCCAGAGCCTCGGTGAGGCCGCTCTGCTCCACGCCGACCCTGGGCACGGACGAGAGGCGTGAAGACGGACCCGGGCCAGGAGGACACAGCCAGGAGGACACAGCCAGGTGGACACAGACGAGAAATGAAAGATAAATAGACATGCATGTCAGTGTCTGTGTAAACAACTATGCGTGTGTGCGCATATATATATATGTGTGTGTGTGCAGATATACAGCATGTGTGCATTTGTGTGGGTGGGTGTGTATATGAGTGTGTATATATATATGTGTGTGTGTGTGTGTGAGCCTCACCCTGGGCGGCAGGCTCTGCTGGAAGGCGGCCCGTATGGACAGGCAGCAGTGGTGGAAGTTCCTGATAAGCTGAGGGTGGATGGAGCCGCTAAGCTGGGCCACTTCCCTGTGGGTGGGGGCGATGAAGATGCCCTGCACCGTCTCCATCAGCACGTAGTGGAAGAGGGTGTTCTCTGCCCCCGCCGTCAGCCTGGAGGGGGTGGAGAGAGGGGGTGGGGGAGAGGGGAGAAAGGGAGGGAGAGTGGGGTGGAGAGAGGGAGGGAGTGGGTGGAGAGAGAGGGTGGGGGAGTGTGTTATGTCAGTTTGGTGGAGCTCAGAGAGAGAAGGTGGGTAGATCAGGGTAGGCCAGGGTAGACCAGGGTAGACTAAGGTGGACCAGGGTAGACTAAGGTGGACCAGTGTAGACCAGGGTCTGGTCTGTGGCCTCTTCACCTGACAGTCTGGGACTCACTTCATGGTGTTGTACATCTCCTCCGTCTCCCTCTCTGTCAGGATCTTCTTCAAGGTGCCCAGGTAGAAGGGGTTAGGATGCTTCATCCTGGGAATCTGAGGAACCAGGAGAACCACAGCTCGCGTTTAACGTCAAGGAATCATATCGATGATTTGACTGAAAATGCGGAGGACTTTAGGACCTTGAAGATGCTTCCGCTTCCTCCGCTCCCATCAGAGCCTCCGGAGCCGAGAGAGTCTCTCCTGCCCCCAAGTTTCCTGCCTGAATCTGGGGTGGAGTGAGGACTGAGCCCCGCCCCCCCCTCCAGCTGCCCCCCCTCGCTCCCGCTGTCCGACAAACTCCTCTGGGGGCTGGGCCTACGGGACCGCTCCCCAAACAGGCTTCTCCCCCTGGCGCCACTTCCGGGGGTCTTGACGGCGCCCGCCAGCTTGCTGAGGACCGGGGAGGAGGCGGCCAGGCTGTCGAGCCGCTCCCTGGCGGCGGAGGGCAGGAACCAATCGGAGCAGGACAGGCAGGGGGCTGGGGGCGTGGCCAGACGCTCCTCCATGCCTGCCTCCAGGCCTTCCAGCTGGAGCAGCGTGGCCTTGACCTGGGGACAGCAGTCGCATGACCCACACACACACACAAACAGGGTTAGGGTCTAGATACAATCTGGTAGGCAGTGTTCTTGGTAGGAAACGTTAGCTAGCGATGTTAGCTAGCGATGTTAGCTAGCGATGTTAGCTAGCGATGTTGGCTAGCGATGTTGGCTAGCGATGTTGGCTAGCGATGTTAGCTAGCGATGTTAGCTAGCGATGTTCCAGCAGCTGGCTCACCTGGTCGACATAGACGCAGTCCGGACCAGGAGACCCCAGGGCTGGGGAGCCGCAGCCCCCTGCCTCCAGCAACACACACTGCATACAGTGTCTCTGGAGCCATCACACACAAGCACACACAGACAGACACAGACACACAGACACATGGTGTTAGCAAGCGAGTGTCACTTCATGTCATATCTGTATGGTCAAAAACCAACTAGGCAAACAAAACCTACAAAACCAGGGCAGAACCAGGGCCTTCACAATAAAAGTCCTCACCAGCCCCACGATGAGCAGGAAGTACCGTCCGTAAGGCTGGAGGTAGCCTGGCCGGTGGTACTGGTCCCTGTCCTGGGCCCGGTGACGTGGGAACACCTCCCTCCAGACCACCAGCTGGCCCACGCGCTGCTCTGCAGCCAGGGGCAGGAGGCAGTAGTGCTGGCAGTACAGACACACGTCCAGCAAGTCCTCTTTGGGGAGGTGGTTAGCTATCAGGTATCCCTGGAAGACGACGGACATGGACACACAGGATCATCTTTAAGCCTTGGTTTACATGTTATATCTCTGGCTGTGAGGCAGGCTGTTGGCTGTCAAAAATAGGGGGGGGGGGGGGGGGGGGAGGCAGAGGCACAGACCAGGAGTGTGTGTGTGTAACACTCACCTTGTAGAACAGACACGAGCCAAGAGTCAAATACAGACGTCTCATGCCATAGAAGTCCTCTGACTGTCAGAGAAAGAGGAGGGGGGGGTAGGGGAGAGGCAGCGAGAGGGAGAGAGGAGTGGGGAGGGAGAGGGAGAGAGGAGTGGGGAGGGCGGGGGAGAGGCATCGAGAGGGAGAGAGAGAGAAGTGGGGAGGGAGAGTAGCGGTTCAGAAGCTTTATTTCAAGGGAGAGTAAACCCATTTGGGACAACTACAGAGCCCAGTTGAAGGAGTTGGGGGGAATTGGGGACCAAGACAGCTACTAATCTGCGCTAATCTGCGTCATCAATCTGAGAATGAAGGTCAGACATGAATAAATAAGGAGTCAATTCCCTCTCTGCATCGACGTCTCTTGCATCCCAAGCCACCTGAAACTCACCCCTCTCTCGCTCTATTTCCCTCCTCCTTTCTAGCTCTCTCTCTTCGCAAGCGACTTCATTTTTTCTTCCTCTCTCTCTCTACTGCAATATAGTCAACTAAGGATGCAGGTATATCTGAGATCCTGGACCATGAAATATCCACACAGACGGCTCCAGGAAGAGGATGGTGTTCTTCGCTTAGCCTCGCACAGTCAGTGGGACATCTGCTGTTTCTGCTGCGGGTCAACAGGCTAGCAGGCCAGGAGGCAGGATGTGACATCATCTCACTGATCCGCCCCTGCTGCCCGGCAGACTGACAGCCTACAGCCACCGGCCTGACGAGGTACCTTGGGACAGCTTTGCGGATGTGAGCTCACCTACCATTTCTCCAAAATCGGACGATTCGAAGTCTGAGAGGACGCTGTCAACCTGCATCTGTTGA
>BROE01000023.1:7385984-7428484 GCA_036571765.1 Plecoglossus altivelis | reverse complement strand
CATCTGAATGTAGAGAGCTTTTCTGCCATGGAAACTTGAAGCAACCTGAAGGCTTGCTGTGGCAGAAATTCAGGTTGGAATCTCTCGTCCTACTCTCTCTCTCTCTCTCTCTCTCTCTCTCTCTCTCTCTCTGTTTCTGTCTCTGTCTCTGTCTCTGTCTCTCTCTGTCTCTCTCTCTCTCTCTCTCTCACACGCCCGCACGCACACACACACACTCCTTAGGGAAAAGAAGCCGCTTTCATGCCCAGAATCAAGTCTTCCCCTCTCCTAGTCTACAATCAGTTTTCTAAAATCAAAGCTTCTAAACTGGTCCACTGCCCCACACTCTCACCAGCAGCACCTCCCATCTCCTTGGTGTGGTTCCAACACACACACACACACACAGAACACACACACACACACAGAACACACACAGACACACAGAACACACACAAACTCCTCCCCGCCCCCCTCTCACGAACGAGGAGTGCAGAGAAAACATCAAGCTCTAATTGGCAGGCATAAGATGTTGTTGACCGTCTGGAATGAGCAACGCTTCGCCACAAGGACCAGCGACATCACAGATCTGGATCAGCCCTTCCATCCAATCCAAGTGGACCAGGAAGTTAAAAACAGCTTTAAGAGGAACGAGGCTTTCAGGGGTTCTGGTTTTATGGAAGACGATGGTAACGTAAAAAAGAGATTTATGTCCCATTTTCAATTCCTTGGTGCTGGTTGTGCATCGTCTTGTTGTTTTTCTCCAGGGGTGTGAATAAAGTTGATTCAAATTGTATCAATGGATCTTTTACAGTCGAGACTTATTTCTCTTCTCTTGTTTCTTTCTCCTAAGCTCTGTTTTCTGTTATAAATACCCACAAGGCTTTGGAGGCAGACCAGGGCGGTAGTTCTCTCCAGAGTCTGCTCTGTGTCAAGGAGAAGAGAGGTTGCCAAACTGCGCTGTACAGTTGCTGTGCTGGGCTATGGGATTTTCCTATTGGCTCCCACTCCTGAAAATGCCATTACTCTAAACACAGCTAAGAAGTACTCGATCAATTAAATGTTAACAGACTGCATGTGATTACATAAGGAAAGAGTACAATTGGGTGCTTACTGATTGACGGCATTTGCGCTGCTAGTTAGCCAGCCTACGACGTCTAAAAGCTATTGGTGTTACACAGATTGGTTTTCCAAGGCAGGAATTCCTTTCCCAGTCACGCAGCTTCCTTTTATAAACTAGATTTTTGTGGACCTTTTGTTAGCTTTATTGATAGGACAGTTGGAGGCAGAAAAAGCACCGCCTCGTTGGGATTCGAACCCAGGCCCTCCTCCACCCTGCAGCTCCCTTTAAGCAACCTCAGCCCGTTTGAGCGAACTACCCCTTTAAGCCCGCTTACCTCCTCCAGGGGGGAGTCCGAGTCCAGTTTGAGTGACAGGTACATGACGATGTGAGGGATGTGACCTATGGACATCTGCAGCTCCGTAGCATCCTCCCCCCAGAGGAGACGCACCAGCTGGCTGACCTGGGGGCCGGGCCTGGACCTGGGGGGGGAGGAAGAGCCAGCAGGGGCCCCCTCCACTGGGCTGGACGTCTCCAAGGTCAGCTTCACCTGGGAGGGAGGGAGGGAGGGAGAGCGAGAGAGAGAGAGGAGGGAGGGAGAGCGAGAGAAAGAGGGAGAGAGGGAAGGAGAGCGAGAGAAAGAGAGTGCGGGAAGGGGAGGGAGGGAAAAAACAGATATAAAGACAGAGATAGAATAAAAGAGAAAGTGAGTGTGTGTGCGTAATAGGAGCAAAGTGAGTCAAAAAGTAGTTAGGGGGGAGAGACCAGCGAGGGAGCAGAGGGATAATGGCCAAAGGGGGAAAGGCGGAGAGGGGGGGGAGGAAAGGGAAGGAGACAGAAGGGAAACGTTATCCAACTAGAGCCTCATCAACGAGCCATCGCCAGTCTCTCCACTCCACCACAGTCATGACCACGCTAAGTTCCTGCTCTCAGGCCCTGCAGAGCCACGACTGTGGGTTTGGCTGTCAGACAGAGGGTGTGTGTCTGTGTGTGTGTGTGCGCGTCTCTCTCTGTGTGTGTGTTTCTGTGTTTCTGTGTGTGTGCGTGTGTGTCTGTGTCTCTGTGTGTGTGTGTGCGCGTGTGTGTCTCTGTGTCTGTCTGTGTGTGTGCGTGTGTGTGTGTCTGTGTGTGTGTGTGTGTCTCTGTGTCTGTGTGTCTGTGTGTGTGTGTGTGTGTGTGTGTGTGTCAGGAGGGATGGCGCTCGGCTCTGGTCTCCTTTGCTCGATGGGACCGAGATCATTTGCTTGTGAGCGGCAGTTTAATCCATCGTCATTACAGCACCCCTCATGTGGGTCTTTTAACTTTTACAAGTTTGGCTGGGTGGTAAAGGAAAGCTGGAGGGTGTGTGTGTGTGTGTGTGTGTGTGTGTGTGTGTGTGCGTGTGCGTTCTAAGCTGTAGAAGAGACTGCATGGCTGAGTATTTGCGAGTCAGTTCTCTAATTTCAGACTCTCCCCATACCGTCTCTCTTCCATTCATACCCTAACGGGTGTGTGGTCAAGGCCAGCTCTCAAGAGAACAGTCAGACATATGGTCAAGGGCTCGTATTGCTGACGTCACGCGTCAGCCTGCGTGCTCCAGACGCCAAAACAGACGCGCGCAAGCACGCACACGCCTAAACCCCAACGCAGACGAACCTTAACCCCAACACACACACGCCTACCTCAAACATTCGCACAGCTCAACCCCAACACACACACGTAAACCCCAACGCACACACCTAACCCCACACACACACCATCTCTGCCTGTAGGCACACACACACACACATGTAAACCCCAACGCACACACACACATGTAAACCCCAACACACACACCTAACCCCACACACACCATCTCTGCCTGTAGGCACACACACACACACATGTAAACCCCAATGCACACACACACACACATGTAAACCCCAACACACACACCTAACCCCACACACACACCATCTCTGCCTGTAGGCACACAAACACACACATGTAAACCCCAACACGCACACACACACACACGTAAACCCCAACGCACACACCTAACCCCACACACACACCATCTCTGCCCTGTAGGCACACACACACACACATGTAAACCCAAACGCACACACCTAACCCCACACACACACACACACATGTAAACCCCAACGCACACACCTAACCCCACGCACACACACACTCCCTGCCCTGTAGGCACACACACTCACACAAACACACACCGCTACACTGACACTGTTCTGGCTCTGGCCAGCAGGCTGTCAACACCAGTGGGGCCTCGCAAGAACTCCTGGTTGATGGTAATTAGGGAAAATCAAGACCAGAGACAGCAGATGTGGTCCTACAATTCTGCAGTGACAGTTTCTACACACAGTCCGTCCCAGACTGTCTCAGACTGTCTCAGTCCGTCCCAGACTGTCTCAGTCCGTCCCAGACTGTCTCAGACTGTCTCAGACTGTACCAGACTGTCTCAGACTGTCTCAGACTGTACCAGACTGTACCAGACTGTACCAGACTGTCTCAGACTGTCTCAGACTGTCTCAGACTGTCTCAGACTGTCTCAGACTGTCTCAGACTGTACCAGACTGTCTCAGACTGTCTCAGACTGTCTCGTCCAGGGGACGAGTAGAACGGTCTCTGCATAACAGGACCAACGGACACGAGACAAACTGCACAAGAGGACAACGTGTCCATTTACGCCGCATAAACGTGTCTCCTGTTGTTCGTCTTCAACGTCGGGACTTTAGCACAGGAAGTGAGGGAAGGAAAAAAACGAAAGAAGGAGAGCCCACTTTCTCCAGCAGGGCCTGTAAAGACAGAAAGGACATTCCCCCAAAGTCGAAAAAAGATCCAATAAGCTTTTCTTCCCCAGTCTTCACGTTCATCCAGCACCCTGGACCAGCAACAGACCCAGACCCTGGACGTCTCTGGGGTCTGTCAGCAGCGACCGCAAGCCAGAGCTGCCCACGCCACAGCATCAGGCGCCAGACCTGGGCCGGCAGCCATCTTGGACGTGGAGGGAGGGAGGAAGGGAGGTGGGGGAGGGAGGAAGAGAGGGAGGGGTGAGGGAGAAGGATCGGTAGTCTGCTATTACTGCAGAGGAGGAGAGAGATTAGGAGTCTCTGTGGTAGTAAGTCTTTTCTCCAGTCTGATCTCAGATCAGACTTAATACACATCTCATATATCTGTCAAACACTGTCGGTGCTAAATTTGAGTTGATCCATTCCGTTGGGAAATTAAAAGGATTATTTGGCGTGTGTTCAGCTTTGGTCACGTCAGGTTTGAACCTCTCACACTGACTGGCTATCTCTCATACTGAGGAGAGAGCGGATCAGCTATCATTGATGCAATACTAATTTAGACAGGGCTTCTTTCCAGGGTAAGGGAGATATCTGTTCACAAGTAAAGACTTTCTGCATTTTACCCCCCTGACCCCCACCCCGCCACACACCACCACCCCTCCACCGCACCCCCCCACTGCACCCCGACACCCCTCCACCGCACCCCTGACCCCCCCACCGCACCCCTCCACCGCACCCCTCCACCGCACCCCCCCACCGCACCCCGCCACCCCACAGAAGAATCACGCAAACAACTTCATGTAACACATCCTAAACAACATTGGCTGGAAACGACCATGTTGCAGAAAGACATTTCTAAACCCCTGCGTTCCCTCTGTGGGTGCGGAGATCCAGTTCCTACTGCTGTCTCCCTAACAGCGGAGCTTTCTCTTGTCATAAATAACAGGGATGTGGTTGAGGCTGGAGTGGGGCTCTCGGTAGAATTCCACTCTGCTGAAGTCAGAGTGGCCAGGCAGACTGAAGGCAACCGACTGCTGCAGAGAGAAAGTGAGAAAGAAGGGAGATGAAGAGATGAGAGAGAGAGGAGGGAGAGAAAGAGAGAGAGAGAGAGAGAGAGAGAGGAGGAGACAGAGAGAGAGAGAGGAGGAGACAGAGGGAGAGAGAGAGAGAGAGAGAGGAGAGAGGAGACAGAGGGGGAGAGACATAGAGGGAGAGAGAGAGAGAGGATGAGACAGAGGGGAAGAGACATAGAGGGAGAGAGACAGAGAGGAGGAGGAGACAGAGGGGGAGAGAGAGAGAGAGAGAGAGAGAGAGAGAGAGAGAGAGGGAGATAGAGAAGCAAAGAAGAGAAGCACTGATTGACGTCACCCTGGACAGTGGACGTTTCCCCTCAGAGAGCATGGTGGTCTGTCCAAAATACTAACAATGCTTCCTTCCCTTAATTGCTGCTGTCTATTCTCTACCTGGGAGGGCTGAGCTGAAACACACACACGTGCACACACGTGCGCACACATGCACACACACAGTGCATTTCAACCCTGAGTGTCTCATTTGACATCTATCATCTGCCTTCTTGGTCAGCTTGTTTTCCACCCTCCTCCCCCTCCCTCCCTCTCTACTCCCTGGAGTATAATTTGCTCCCCGGGAACGTCTTCTAATCAGCTGCTCTCCCCCGCCGCCACGGCGTAATGGCCGTCTTCCTCCGCTTCCTGGACGTGTCTCGCCCGCGGTGCTCTCCGCCCGCAGAACGCCATCGCTCCCGCCGGCGCTCTGTCATTTACGGATTCCTGATCCCTCTGAGGTTCCACCCTCCCCACGGAGAGGGAGAGAGAGAGAGAGGGAGAGAGAGAGCGGGTAGGATGGAGAGAGAGAGACAGACAGAGAGCGGGCGGGCGGGATGGAGAGAGAGAAAGAGACAGACAGACAGACAGACAGACCGACAGACAGACAGAGAGCGGGTAGGATGGAGAGAGAAAGAGAGAGATAGACAGACAGAGAGACAGAGAGCGGGCAGGATGGAGAGAGAGACAGAGAGAGGGAGAGACAGAGACAGACAGAGAGAGACAGAGAAAAGGAGAGAGAGGCGGTGCGTCCTGCCACAATCAGTAAGCTGATCAATGGTTGTTTATTTTCCTCTGAAACTGACCAAGTCCGAGCGAGCACGAAGAAGCTGATTGGTTCCTGCTAAATTAGTTTTCTAGAGTAGGATGGATGACTCTATATTCAGCAAGGCACACAGCGTACGCAGTAGGTCTACGAATCACAATAAAAGCTGCCAGTGAAACACCCACAAGTTTATATCCGCGAGTGCAGCTCTCCTCCTTTAGATAATGAACTGAAAGAAAGCACATTCAGAACGCCGTCAGAAACCTGAGCGGCGTGTGTCGTACGGTAAGTAGAACGTTCTCACCTGCGTTGGTCCGGGGATGCAGGAGAGAACCCTCTCTATGTTCTCCGAAGAGACGTCAACGTCATCCACCGCCACTAGAACGTCACCTGGGAAACAGAGAACCACGGGAACGGGAAGGAGTCAGATGATGCACGGTGAAACAATATGACATCACGCCCACGTTCAGCGATCGTGGAAATAGAACCCATTTCTGATACGGAACGTTGGGGGAATCCACGGAAATAAGGGATGTCGATTTATTTTATTCGATTGAAAAACAGGATTTGGCCTGGCTCTGCGCAGCCTTGAATTGCCCTATCTCCTCAGCCTAGATTTGAGTTATTTCAGGTATTTAACAAGCCTAATTGTTTTAGCATGGCACAGTCAGCCTTGATGAAAGCTCCTCTAAACACTAACTCATGTGGAATATTCGTTTGTGGTCGAGCTCAGTTAGAATTCCTCGGGCTTCTCTGGAACACCAACACAAACCTCAGCCTAAAAACCATTAAGGACTTAGTCTTTGAAACACAGGTCTACGGTTACACCAAATTTATGCCTCGCATTAGGAAAGGCTGGGACTCGGACCTGACCTTCATGACAACAGCAGGCGTAGCTATAACAAGCTATTAAGTCGTAATGTAGAGCACTATTAGATCCATTACATGCATTAAGCTTGGTAAAGTCTATTGTCTATGAAGAGAAAACATTATCACAGTACTGTATTTCATTACCGGGCTAAGCATCAGACCCAAGCTATATATTTAACAAAGCTAGAATGTAAAATTAGCGAGCGTCTGCGTCAAGTAGAGGACTTCCAGAACCTTTCTCGGAAGTTCAAAACAGCTGTTGCTCCATCTGATATGTCTCAACATAAACAGCTCTAGCAGAGCAGAGGTTCCTCTCTCACCGATGAGTATCTGTCCGCACCTGCCGGCTGGACCGCCAGGGACGAGGCCATGCACGCTGATCCTCTCCTCCCTGCGCCCCCGCGCCGCGCCCCCCTGCTCCGCCCCGCCCCAGCCTGGGCGGTGCACCACCCCCAGCAGCGCCTCCAGCAGGCCCCCTCTCTCCGGGGGCGGGGGAGACGAGCCGGCCAGGCGTTTAGGGTTGAGGTAGACGCACGCCTCCTTCAGGCACCGCTGCTGGACCGTGACCCCTGACCTCTGGCCCACCTGGTTCTTCAGGATAGACGCCGGGTGCGGGTCTCTCCCGTCGCCGTCTTTTCCGCGGCGTTGGGAGGGGCGTCGCGTCCTCCTCAGGATCCTGGCCAGCCTCTTCAGTCTGGGCTCTCCTTTGGTCCCTGACTCAGGTCGCTTCTTCTTCTTCTCCTCCGTGATGATCTCGGCCTCCTTCTCGCTAAAGCGCACGTGATTGGTGGAGACTCCCTGATTGGCGGAGGCCTGAGCCAATGCGGCTTCCTCCTCGCCCTCGCTCAGCTCCAGGTAGAAGAGCTCGCCGTTCTTCTGGACGTCGTCCAACCATTCGGGTTCCAGATCGCTGACAGAACCAAGACGAAGGGGAGTGTTAGAACTGAGAGAACCAAGAGGAAGGGGAGGGGGGTCCCAGTGTGGTTTCTGTTTCAAACCATTAAGCTTTTACACAAAATTGAATTTTAGAATACAGACAGAGAGACAGACAGAGAGAGACAGAGACAGAGACAGAGAGACAGAGAGAGAGAGAGAGAGAGAGAGAGAGAGCGAGAGAGAGAGTGAGAGAGAGGCCACAACCAAATCTTGGGCAGAGAAAATGCTTTAACGCTGCAAAAAAGGAGAGTTAAAATTTTTAACCAGGCATCTTTTTTCTCCTCATTTCTGTAATGATGCCATGCCAACCCTGCGGTACACTCTTGGAAACCACATCCATAAATTCACTGAGGATGGTGAACAGCATATAATTATTTATGAAGGTTTGAGTTCCCAAATTGGAAACAGAAACACATTTACCCCAAACGCGAAAAAAATTAAATATTGGGAATGAAACTATGGTGGTACATTGTTCTCTATTTCATTTGGTTATGTTACTGAGTGTAATCTTTCATTTTAATAACAAAGTCAAGCCTCAAACTCGATTCGTATACAGGCTAAGAAATCTGAGGATGCGTTCTAGATAAATATTATTGGACCCCAAATTGTCTGAACCCAGTGTCACAATTAACACCGTATCATAACGACACAGGGATCCTTTTGGTGGAAACGTTTAAGTGTTAATCAAGAGTTCTTACTCAGAGTAGTCAGAACCATAGAAACTTGACGTGGAGTCACTACCGCTCCCGTTGTCATGCTCATCACCACCCTTGTTGTCCTCGCTCTCTTCTCCCGCGGGCTCGCCCGCCTCAAGCGTCCCAGCTGATCCGTGAAACTCTACAGACGCCATTATTTACTTTGCATCAGGTGGTGCGATCATACAAAAAATCTCTACATCCTCTGTTTGTCAACTTTTACTGGGATGCGCGTTGCCATTCTCTCGCCATGTTGTCTCTATCCGGGTTCCCTAGCTGTGTCATGTGATGCTAAATATCCCTATATGATTGGCCGGTCGTTGCGTTGCCCTTGACAACATAGAAGCTTTCCGTCTGCTGAGGAGACAACAATATAGAGTTGCAACACAATTACCCTTCTCTAAACATATAACGTACATACGATAAAACAACTGACTTTTCAGTATTTAAACAATACAAATAATACTTAAGAAACTGTCTGCCAGTTTGGCCTATGCCTATTTTTCCGTCTATACTACCATCCACAAAAATAGAGTCCTTTATAGACGAGGTGCAACTTTCTCACCATCAATTTTGTGGCGTCAAAAGTACTTTAACATATTTGCAGATAAATAAAACTGTATATATATATTCTGCCAAATCGACATCCTACTAGAAGCAGTGTGTTGCATTCTACATTTTAGACGTTAACTTGTTTAATATAGCTTTTTTTTTTATAGAGCGTGCTTCTCTGCAAAGATGTGCGCTCGAGCCCTCCCCTCTACTTGCTAAGTGCACGAGGTCTTTAAATCCCCCCTGGTATTCGGTGCTTGGAAACAAAGTAGTCTGAAAAAAGTGTGATGAATGCTTTCCCGAATGAAACACAATCTTTCTAAAGAAAAGTGCAAACATTGTTACGAGAGTATTCATTTACTGGGTGAATTATGTGTAAATAAATGGGTACCGACCTGTACAAAAGCACACTGCGTATGGAATCAAAGTCGTCCAAATTCTTTGAAAATGATCCTCCATCTATGGCGATGTTAAACATTATTTGTGTCTCAGCATTTGTGTTCAGTCAACTCCCAAAAGTATTTTTGGACACGGCTCTTAAACGGGCGAGACTTATCCATCCCAAATTGCAGTCAACGGCGTAGTGATGAGAGACAGTTGGATTGTTTGACGGTCGTAGGCATAAAGGAAACGGTCAACTCAAGGGTTCAGTCAGAATGTAACCGCGGCTTGTCTTAGAAGTAGAGAATTCGGTCTCGGGTCAATCACTCACATGGGGCAAGCAGCCCCGCTCCAATATCTTTTGAAGACGAAAAAAAAAAACGGTACCAAATTACTTCTCCAGACGACCACAGCACATGCTTGTAGACTAGTCTAAAGCAGAGGCCGAACAAGTGGGGCAGTCGACCGCCATCTACTGCTTAAAACAGCCTTAGTCCTAATATGCAGAACGCCATGTAAACCACTTGTGAAACAACAGTCAATGGGACATGCTATGTGCTAAAGAAAACCCTAATACATTTAGTAATATGTCAAATGTAACTTTGAATAAGAAAACACGTATACAATTTGTTTAATAATATGTCAAATTTAATTTTGAATTAACCCTCACATAAAATAACATAATCTAGAAGAAGCACGTTGCTGCATCGATTCGAAATTGAATTAATCTATTATCTGCGTTGTATTATTGGAAGTCCACGACCGCATTACATTTATAAGGTAGGCCTATAATCACGCTGTTCAAAATTCGTCATCTGAGAGGTATGTGTTATTTACACGTATCCATAACCACTATGATCACATTTCTTCCCTCTTGATTCCCAAGTGGAAATCAAGAATGGTCATCAAGAGTAGCGAGTCAGAGGAACTCTATCGACGTTACTGACTTCGCGCGCAGGAAAAAGTTCCACAACTCATCATCGTGATTAGTGACACCACACTCTTTAAAAACACATTTCTCAAGTTATCAACTTTACAAATGATCTCTGGAAGTATGGTCTAGCTGGTCCAACTGATTTGGACCAATGGATATCAGTTGGATACGTCCTACTGCAAACAGGGGAGGTTTACAGCGTTCAGATACCGCTTTGTAGGATATAAACCCAATTTTGAACACACTCGTCGATTTCAATGAATCCTAAGGGACCGAATAAACATTATTTAGCAGAACTGCGACATTTCACAATCGAAAGTAGTCAAACTTTCAGTCCAAATTTAGAATATAATCGTTAGAATAAAATAACTAAATAGGGCGTATAACGAGGACATGGCACGTTTATAAACACATTTAAGCGAGGACACTTTTAACTCATTTACAGTGTTCGTAGTAATCAAAAATATATATTAAGACTGTGCTGTTACTACATTCTTACACACCTCAGACAATCTGCCTGGATGAAGACGGTAAGAACGGGTCAACAGTGCCCTCTCTCGTCACTAAGATGTACGTCAGGCCATGAATATATGTAGTATACATACACGTCATATATGTGCGCCGTGCTAATACTATTACCATTACGTCATTTGTGCGCCGTAGAAACAGTATTCATGTAATTGTTCCTGAAGAGGAAACTTGAACACAGGTCGGCTGTTGTCAGTCAATAATTCAAAGTTATGAAAGTAGAATAATTGAATGACAAACGTGCACACTGATACATGATTAAAGTGATTCATATTTCCACTGCTGATGTTGGCATGTGTTTTTGCCAGGTAGGACTCAACACTGAGCCAGGCTAGCCAACCTAGCAATCGTCACCATAGGCTATATAGGTATTGACATCAAACCAGGTTAAGATTCACTTGATTAACATTCAAGTACGATTTGAAGAGGCTAACGCATCATATCGTTGTTGTTTCTCGCGTCTGTAGATGGCAGTAACTCAACTAGCCTGTGCCGAGGACAGCCAGCGGATAAAAGTGAAATGAATGCAATACTTCATAGACGCCGCAAAGACAAACTCCACACAGATTCTGTGGTCACAGATGAACTCTGTATGCTCCGCATCGACCTAGATACAGTCGAAGAAGACAGGGAACCTAACAGAGAGAACTCGCAACAATCTGTAAGTTCAGCCACGGCAAGCTGATCTGTCCATCACTGACAGAGAGCTGGTGTCATTAGTCTGTGTACTGGACTGTGTAGTGCGCAGTACTCCATCAGGGCTTTGCATCTAAATGTAATCATTCATGAAAGCAGTTATACACACTATCATCTAGATTCACTTTGTATTCCTTCCGGAAGGACCCGTGCTTGCTTTGATGAAAGTGGATGTGCGTCCTTGATTGCGGGTGCCTGATTTTAACATGCCTGCCTGCGTGTCCTGTTCGCTTTCAAAACCCACGACCAGAAAAATGTCCAAAGGAAGCAGCGGCATTGGGAGAGGAGCCTCGCGGCGAAAAGGAGCAAAAGGCGGGATGAGAAGATGAAGAGGAAACAGAACCGTGAGCAGGACTGGGCGGGCTGAATGTTCTGTGTAGATGAAGCCCTGTGTTGTAGGGTCAGCCATGCATTGTTGTTGTTGTTGTTGTTGTGGTGGTGGTTTTATAAACAGGCACTGATGTGGACAACCCCCAGTTTAGCAAACGTGTTATCAAGGCGATCAGCAAGGAGCGTTTAGCCCAGGCACAGACCTCAGGACCCAAACTGTGCGTAGACCTGAGCATGACAGACTACATGTCAGACAAGGTAGGCGATTGATCCACATGTGTGCAAAGCTGAATCAGTCACAAATTCAAATCAGAATCGAATCAAAGCTGGATCAGTAACAGATTCGAATCAGAATCAAATCTGAATCAATCTGAGTTCTGATGCTTGTGTTGCTGTTTTCCCAGGAAATAAGCCGCCTGGCTAGCCAGATAAGGAGGCTGTACGGGTCCAATCGGAAGGCAGCTCATCCTTTCCATCTCTACCTGGCTGACCTGAACCAGGACAGCCGCTTGTACAGAGAGTGTCTACGGATGAACGATGGTTTCCATAACTACATTGTGAGTAGTGGTTTCCATAACTACGTGGGGAGTAGTGGTTTCCATAACTACCTGGGGAGTGGTGGTTTCCATAACTACGTGGGGAGTAGTGGTTTCCATAACTACGTAGGGAGTAGCTCATTGGCTCCAAGACCCTCCAGGTCTCTACAGGGAACCGATAGAAGAATTTTTCCCCCGAAATGTTTCACGTTACTTAAAGATCGTGTTTTGTCGTCTGTTCTTCTCAGATGGACGTGACTGAGGCGAGCTGTCTGGAATTGTTCCCACCTGAGAACGTGACGTACCTCACACCAGATGCTGAAGAAGGTGGGAACAGCGCCTACAGTACAGAACACTGAGGGATAGTCTGAGAAATGTATCATGTCAAAACTCAACAACGACACGAGTTCTTGATCTCCAACGTTGTGGCTTCTGGTTGGCATCAACAAGGGTTCCCTTCTGTTGCAGCCTTGGAGAGGGTGGAGTCGGACAAAGTGTACGTTCTCGGTGGTCTTGTGGACGAAAGTATTCAGAAGGTGAGAAACTCCCATGTTTTTAGATGCGAGGAATTTCCGATGGAGATGCAATTCAACACGATGGACTGATTCCAACGTAGCTACTGGGCTCTGTCTTGCTGGTGATGGATCGGTCTGATGTTCTTTCTACTGCGTTCCTCCCTGTAGAAGATCACTTACCTGAGGGCCAAGGAACTGAATGTGCGTACGGCCAGACTGCCCATAGATGAGTACATGGTGAAGAAGGAAAACTCCAAACACCTGTACTCTAAGATCCTCTCCATCAATCAAGGTGAGTAGGACGTCCGTTAGGATCAAAACCTCACGCTGAAACAGTTACATTCATTTACACACTCGGCTCTTTCTTACTTAGAAATATCTGTTACTACACCCACACTTTTTATGAACAACAATTATATTTAACAGCCACGTCCTCAGTTATGACCAAAAAATGTACTGCTTCAACCACATTTAAGAACAAACCCACGTCTTTGGTTAAAGACATCATATAGTCAGATAAAATACTTTCATGTCTTTGTCACTATAAAACTAAATACATGCTTTGAGGTTCGAGTTTTTGAAATCTCTCCTCTCTCTTCTTTCTCGTCTCCAGTGCTGGACATCCTGTTGACGTTGCGAGACACCGGCAGCTGGACCAAAGCTCTCCAGGCTTGGTTTCCCCCTGGGAAGGGTTTTGTTGTCGCACCAGAGGCTGCTAATAATTCATATTAGGGGCAAGATATGAATGTCACATGTACAGAAGTTTCAGGTTTTTTTCATTGGTTTTCTTAAGGAAGGCAGTACGAAAATGTAATGGAGGAGTTTTCCAGAAGGTGTATATACTTTAGCATGACGGTGCACATGCACAGACAGCGGTACTGTCGTTAGCGGCTGGAGCACTGATGCTATGGAGATGCATGACAGCTGGAGCACTGATGCTATGGAGACGCATGACAGCTGGAGCACTGATGCTATGGAGATGCACGACAGCTAAGATTGTAGCTTACATTCTTTAGAGAAAATGTAGGGCCTCTTTACAAGTGAAGGACAGATTTGATTTCATTTGCAAGACTCTTATTGCAGTTTCTTTTATTGTAGTGTGTTCTACTGTTCTATTGTGTATATATTCTGTGCATTCATGTTGTTGGAGGGACTTTACGTCTTCAAAAAAGCCACGGAATGGAAGCAAAAAAATGTGCGCTTCTCCACACAACAGTGGGAGAATGATTTTGTTCTATAAAAATGATACTGAAACAATCACCGAGTAACTGGCCAACAGTTATTGCGAAATCGGATCGAATTCAACTGGTACGAGTTAGCTCTGTTCGTTTTGTACCTGTTTGTGTTTTTATTCCAATTCATTATTTTGATATTTATTTGGAGTTAAAGTGAACTAGCGTAGAAGAGAACAACACTGCTTACTCAGTTTTCAGTTAGTCTCTACAGGAAACGTATATCTGTATTCTTTCTGTATCCATCGTACAGAGTAGCTGGTATGTCATGGATGGAAACAAACAGTCAGTTACACAACATCACAGTTTAAGAACGTAGAGGCTATAGACAGCAATATACAGAATATACACATATAACAAGTTACCATTTACATGTACAATATAAAAAGTTATAATTTAATAACTGCGCAGTTGATTTGATGTTCATTGGGATCAGCTTCGAGGCAGAACTTGTCAGTCACAAATAAACAGAAAATCGTACAATAATGAAAATAAGCAATAAATAAAAAGGACAGGACTTGAATTATTGGACTGAATGATTCTGAAATGATCTGCAGGTGACATTCACAGCCTTTGCCTTTTACCGGAGTACGGACCTTTGCTTTAGAAATATACATTCAAAGTTATGAGTGTACATACATAAACTTGTATGTATATTACGTCATACTTGATTAAAAGGTTGTCCTATATGAAGTACTTGACTAAAATAAACATGCCTACCCCAGCCTCATGACAGATCCGGGTCAATCACTGCAGTAAAAACAAATGCGTTAAGCCCAGCGCCCTCAGCTGTGAATCAAAACAAGCGGACCCCAACGTGTTTAATCTGTCAACGACCCTTTAAACCGACACACGTGACGTGACAGCACGCGTGAGCTACTACCACATCGCGCCGTGTCAAACGAGCCAGACATCCGTGCGTGTTTGAAGATTGGGGTGGCGCTGATGTCTTCACCACCCTCTCTTGGTCTGTTTTTCCACCACAAAGCGGGTGAGCCGCTTTACCCAGTGAGTATCAGGATCCAGACAGATCTTCTCTCCTCTGGCCAGACCAGCTCTGAAACAAACACACACTGTTTAGGACTACCGATGCTGTTGCAACTTGCAGTACAACAACTGTAACTTGTGGGAGAGGTGCAGATCTGAACGAGCCAAATTAGAAATAGGATCAAAGGCTGTTTGTGGCAATTTGTAAATAACTCCTGTATGGAAAACTGGATTTAAACCATTTTGACAATAAAAGGGATATCTGGGAGAGGATGGATATTAGTGGTTAGTGCACTTGGTTGCAGGTTTAAAAAAAAAAAAACTATTCTATGTCACTTTTATTTGTTTTTTAAACATCTGCTCGATTTCATCACCACGGTAACCTACATGACTTCCACGCTTTGGCAGTGAGGGCCTCTGGGACGGATCTCTATGCTCCGTAAGCTGTCTGGAGGAATCATTCTGGTCTCCAGCTTGACGCAATGACAGTGCTGGTTGTAGTCCCGACCAATCGGCGGCATACCTGGAGAACCAAACACGTTTCTTATCATCACGCATCACTCAACATATTACAACAGCATTGAAATTCAGGTTCTGCTGGTGGACTTCTTCGAAATACAATCTTCCATCTCCTTTATGTTGCGAAACACTGCTGCTTTTGAATCATATTTCCTTATACGATATCGTATTATACAACTTGTTGAGGACAATTTATTGTTAACTGCAAAGAACAGAAACAGGGTTTTACACAGTATAAAAAAGCTCTACTTATTTCCATGGAGTCGAATTGGTCAGAAAATACTTGGCACTTTGAAATGAAACTAACAATAGGGTGGTCTAATCTGAAATAGCAGTTGTTGGTACAGTCTTACCGTTGCCAAGGGTGAAAGAGATGGTCACCAGAACCATCAGAAGACAAGTCTTCATAGCGTGCATGCCGTTCAGCCCAGAAGAAGACAGTGAAGGTGATGATGGTGTTTCCTTAGACGTCACCTTTGATTTTCTGAAGAGACACAGAGCCACTTCGCTTTTTATACCAAGTCCTGACCACGTGCTCCTAATGACCGCAAGGATCTCTGCAAAAGCCCCGCATGCTGTGTGTGCTTGTGTGTGTGTGTGTGCGTGTGTGTGTCAGAAGGTAGTCATGAGACAGGGACTTTAGAGGCAGAGCAGAGGCCTTCCTGAGGTTGAAGGAACCGTCAATATTTCATATTATTCTTCTGGACAGAGAAACTACAGTAAGTCACACAAACAAAGTCCTTTGTTTGCGACTCATTTAGTGTCATAATAACCCGACCCTGTTTGGCTTACAGGGAACTTTAAGAACTGCGTTCATTCTAGACTTGGCTTTTTTCGCTGCCTGTAGATGTTTAGTGGTTCTTATTATTGTAACGTATTGTAATTGTCATAAATCGCCTCGCTGTCATTGACATCGCTGCGACTCCCGGTGCTGGCGGAGAACGTTGCGGCAATGCAGAATTGGTTGTAAACAAAGGACAGGATGGAACGCTCAGAATGACTCAGGTCATCAGGGAGAAAGAGGAACTGATCGTTCTACAAAGTCATCTGGCGCGTGACTCGGCAATCAAGGCGCTCAGTTCCCCAGAGGACCGGAAAAGGCCTCTAATTATTTCTGGACTCAATTCAACTCGTTACTGTAGACGTCGCTCAATGAGATGCAATGATGACAGATGAATGTATAGTCAAAACATTTATAGATCAGGACAAAAACACTTTTTTAAATAAATACTGATATTTGTGCTGTATTTAGATTTTTTTTTTTCAATTAAATTTTATTAAAATAGACTGTCTAATGTCTCTGAAATGTTAAGTGCACAGTGTCCAAAAAAATAACACGGATACGTGTTGACAAGTTTAAAAAACGAAAAACTTCATTGTCACTTCAAACTTCAAAATCAGCAGCATTCGTTGCAGGCGATTCCACAGGCAGCATGTCACCATGACGATCCTGTGACTTGAGCGTGTTCAGCTGTAGTAGGAAGGACGGTGATGGCATGTTTAATTGACTGTCTTCCCTTTGGACGGCTGTTGGAGAAAATCAAAAGGTCACTTAAAGGATCCTTGAACAGTGAGGTTGGGGTCAATAGATGATCGGTTGTTTTATTATGTCTTTACCTGTTCATTCCCTTAAGCAGCTTTTTTGCGAAAAGACTAGTTGGCTCCAGACACTCTGATTCTCCAGTTTTCAATTTAATGCTGTTTTCCCCCCAAAAAATATATGAAAATGGTGTTAAGAAAGGAGACAGAGTAACAGAGTGATGTGAAGAGATTTGAGTACGTTACATTGGTGTTAGACAGAAGACGGAATCGTGTACGGGCAGCGGTGATAGGAGATATGATAAGAGGCTCTAAAGTCTGTAAACCCTCCTTCTCACTCCTCCCAAACTAAAGTTACAAATTCTACGTGTTGCCACAAGTACAGCGACTGTCTCACCTCAGATCAGGATGGATCTGGAGTGGCAGAAAAAAAAAGAAGTATCCATTTCAGTTGCGTTGTCTTGTGCTGTTTAACTCACATGACTTCCTCCCTGGGGCAGTGCGGTCGGGGCAGGAACCGTTGGATCGTAGCTATCCTCTTGGTGTTCAGCGGTGTTTTGCGGGTTGTCGCGCAATGGCACCGAGGTTCTGTTGTGGCTTCTGCAAGGGGAGAGACAAGAGGCGAGGAATTCGAGGGGAGAGGAAAGGAATGAAGAGGAAGGAATGGTAGGAGTTGGAGGGGGAGGCGAGAAGAGAGGAGAGGGGAGACGAGGAGGGTGGAGAAGGGGAGGAAAGAGAGGAGATGAACAAACGTGAGTTTCGGCTGGACTTCCTGATCAACCCGAGGAGAAGACAGCGTGGAACCACTCAGTACCTTTTGCCATGGAGATGGCCACGCCCACCAGTATAACAAGGTAGAAGGCTGCTACTTTCATGACGATCCTCGCTCGACACTTGACTTTGAATAAGCGGCAGAGCAGATTCTAATTTCAGAAATAGAATTTGTTGAATTTGTTGAATCGTTCCCTCTAGTCGGCTGGAGTCGTATGAAAGACAACGTGGAAGAGTGGAACGGTGATGTGGCAGAATGCTGTGTAGCTGCTCTCTTCTTCTCTCCCTGCCTCGTGGACGCGTGGGTCTGTCTGGAACGGCTGCATCTTGCCGTCTTTTTATCAGCTCTAAGTGAGTCAAAGAATTCCAGAAACTCTTCCAGAGAATTAGGATTGCGCCATCGGTTCCTCAGAAAACACCTCATCCCCATCAATCCACCCGCCCACCCACTCACCTGAAACTGTCGTAAACCTTTTTCTCACTTTTTCTTGGGATTGGTGATGAAAAATGGTTGTGTTGCAATGCTATTGTAATGAAACGGGAGTGAGGAAGTTGTATTAAATGTCTGTTTCATAGAATAGAGTGGAGACCGCACCGATGTCACTTGATCTCTGTGAGAAGAATGACAGGATTTTCTTTTTGTTTTGGGAGAGCAACACATTTAAATGCACTGGTCAGTTTTGAAAGAAAGTTATGATTTTAGAAAAGCGCTTTACTAAAATAAATAAAAATACAAATGGCTTAATTTGCACACATTGTTTCCTGTTATTCTGTAAATGTTGTGTGTGTTTGGGGAGAATGAGGGTTGAACTGAATCAGAAAGCCTCCAGTATAGACTTACAATGCATGATGAAGGAGAAAACATTTGAATAATTGTCTTGAACCCGTTATCCATACAGAAACCTTGTGAGGGCTGTATATAGAACAGTAAAACATTTGATGAAAGACTTATTTATCTTTTGGTTTACCCAAAGTGCAGCTTGTCTGGGTTTCGTATCAGCCAATGATAATGCAAAAACCTTAGAGTCTCAGTTGGAATCTCCTAGACCAACCCCCCCCAGTAGTTACCAAGGCAATAGAACTTCCCCCAGACCCCCCCCAGCAGTAACTAAGGCAACATAACTGCCCTCAGTCCCACAACAGCCCCCCCAGAAGTTACCAAGGCAACGGGACTGCCCTTAGTCCCAGACCAACCCCCCCCAGTAGTAACTAAGGCAAAAGAACTGCCCTCAGTCCCACACCAGCCCCCCCACATCAGTTACTAAGGCAACAGAACTGCCATCAGTCCCACACTAGCCCCCCCCACATTAGTAACTAAGACAACAGATCAGTAACTAAGATAACTGAACTGCCCTCAGTCCCACACCAGCCCCCCGCCCCCCCGCATCAGTAACTAAGGCAACAGAACTGCCTCTGTGTCCCCACGCAGCCCCCCCCGGCCTAGCAGTAACGTAATGTCGGTCACCTACCAGAACTTCCCTCAGTCCCATACCAGCCCCCACTTTCTCTTGACGCACAGCTGAGCAGCCGCACCCTTCAGTCTCCCCTATAGTAGACCCAAACACACCTAAAGGCAGGAAGCCAACAGCAGCTTGTTTGACAAATATCTGATCTGGTTCAATGACAAGTTTGGTAATGAACCTTGGTTCAAGATCTTGCTTTGCTTTGTTTGCTCCCAACTCAGTTGTGGTCACGGTTCACTTTCCTGTCTGTAAGCAAATCCAAACCAGTACCTTTTGTTTATCTTGGTTTAATAGATATTTTGTTCATATTATAATTTAATCCAAAGTGATTTATGCTTATGACAATAGAGAAGAAAATCAAGTATCTGTAGTGCATATGTGGATTTTGTTGTTGTTGTCATTTTCATGTCTTCCCTTAAACGATGGGTGTTACTTTTTTACATTCAGAGTGTCTAAGTCGTTAGCTGATTGGATGAGTAAAGTGCACAAAACAAATTGCTGACCAGTTCAGACACACAATGGCAGGCTACTATCAGCAGTTTACTTTAACAGGCTGTCGTAAATCTGTTATGACAACCCATAATATCCTTCATTATACCACTAGTATCAAGGGGCTTTCCTGGTTACTAAGGCGGTATTGCGCTACACAGAATGAGTTCCTCTAAAGGTAATCAGGTATTCTGGGTAGGCCTGGTCGTCGTGAAAGATGACGAACAAGGTGGGGTTCTTCACGTTGTCCACCAGGCTGTCGTAGTGGTCGTCGGGTGCCTGGGGTGAGAGGGGCGGTGGCATCATCATACTCGCCTCTCCTCGGGTGTACTGTCCTGTCAAGACCCTGGCAACAAACATCACCTGGTTGCCGTGTTGGTCTGGCCGGGAATAGGTGCTGTCAGCGGACCGGCTGGCTTTCACAGCAAAGTATGTCCCTTTACCATAAGAAGTGGCTGATAGAGAGATGGAGAATGATCAATTAATATATATATATATATATATGTTATCTAAAACCTATACACTACCAGTCAAACGTTTGGGCACACCCTTCCATTCAAATGAATGGGACAATGTGTCCAAACGTTTGACTGTTAGTGTATGTTCAAAGCAGGTATACCTGTAAGTCAACTATAGAAGGGAATGCGTTTGAAATGGTTATGGAAGGGGTTAAATCGACCCACCGTTCTGTCCGGCGAAGCTCCTGTTAAAGCCATTCTTCAAGATGGACTTGCTTCCCTCAGGTGATGTACCGTGGAACAGCAGACGCTCATCTTCCCCTCCGGCCAGTCCCCTCTTCTCCTCCATCTGCTTCTTTTTCACCGCGTAGGCCTTCCGCAGGTGCACGTTCTGAACGCGTTCCATCTACCCGAAGAAACGTGAGTTGCAAAGTTTTATATTCAGGGTAGACCTGGAGGTCATAAAATACTGTAAACATAGTGGTGCTCCTATTGTACGATCCGTCGACGTAAGTTTGGGAGCGGACAGCAGGAACCAGCCAGTTGTCCAAGAGATCGTTGTCCTAAACTCACTAAAAACGTCAGGGCAGGTTTCAGCAAGTCCTCAGCTTTCATCCTCACCTTGAGCACAGCTTTGTCGGAGACAGTCCTCTGGAAGTCCCTTGTCACTCTGCGGAACTCTTCAGAGGAGCTGGTTATCTCAACCAGCTTCATGGACTCTCCTGGAGCCATGCTGTCCCAGTCCAGAGGGAGGCAGAAGTCTGGGAGAGGAAGAACCACACACACCAATAACCCAAATTAAAACACCTGATAACTCTCTTAAATGGAGGACACACTTGATAACATCTGATTACCTGAGATACACCTGATAACTCCTTCTAAATGGAGGATACACTTGATAACATCTGATAACCTGAAATACACCTGATAACTCCTTCTAAATGGAGGATACATTTGATAACATCTGATAACCTGAGATACACCTGATACTCCCCCTAAATGTATGATACACCTGATAACCCCTCCTGCACCTCCTCCTAAGTAAGGAGTTTTGCAGAAAAAAATGAAATTAAGATATAATAGCTACTACATGTATTTAGTAGCTAATGGCTTTACTAGCTAAATGGCTTGAGGCGGCTTTATGTGGGCAGAGCAAGCCATACAAGTATTCACCTTCAAAGTTTTCCAGACGTTTCAGCATGGTCACCCTGCCTGAATCCTGGGCAATGGCCTCCATCTTCGTAAAATCCACCTCCCAGGTTCGTCCTAGCCCATCCACCACTCCACCGTGCACTTCCTGCCTATCTAGCCGGAGGTTGGCCTCCTTTGGGAACCTCTCCCAGTCGCCCCCAGGACCCATCATACACCAGCTCACGCGAGCATACGCCACCTCCTGCTCTTTCTCCCTCATCCTCTGTTGCAGACGATGCGTCTGGAGCTGCTCCACTACCTTGGTCACTCCATCCCTCAGCCCGCAGAGGATGAACTTTTCCTGGGCAGGCTGACCTGGGTCCTCAGCCCCTCCCTGGAGCTTTATGGTCAGGTTCAGAGATGACACCTGCCTTCCCAGCATGTCTAGGTCAGCCTGGGTGAGCCCAGATAGATCTTCCCTCTTGAAGCTGTGTTGGCTGCATTGGTCCTGGTAGAACTTCTTGATCTCTGCACCTGCCTCAGACATGTCCTTGTCACACAGGCCCAGCACAAGGAACTCGGATGGGGATTCTAGGTAGTGGCTTGCGGGCAGAAGGCTGCTCAGGTCTGGATCTGTGGAGGGTGGAGGATGGGGCGGAACAGATCTTTGGCTATCGGAGGGCTGTGATAAGGGAGCTGTAAAAGGTAACAACATAGTGGTTACAGGTATTCGTTAAGTTTTACCCTGTCACGTATCGTCGTTTACGGAACTCAGAATGTCTGCTGAACAAACCTGATATGGTATGCCGGTTGTGAAAGAGTGTCTCAGCGGAACTTTTGAATGCCAGGAAAACATCAATCTTGACGAGTACTAGGCGAACCAGTTTGAGGTGGTGGAGAGAAGTGGAGGACGCCGTTGCCATGACTCCCTTGAGAATGCTGTCTGCCACCAGCTTAGGGTTAAGCCCCCCCTTACCTACATATTTCATGCAATACCGTATATGAAATTAGCAGAAGCTTGTACCCAAAGCAACATAGGTTACTTTCATGAAAGGTACATTTTCCTAGCGAATGATAGTCTGGAAGGTGCTTGCACACGGGCCAAACAATCCCAAATATAACAACATTCTGAAATAACAATCATTTGAATATTATTAGCAGGTAATATTATACATACTGTCATAATATAATAATTTAACATAATATTATACATACTATAATATCCAAATCTAGTTGTTAAGGTTGAGGTGGAATATCAGTGGTAATATGTGAACAAATGCCCTTCATAAAAACACATGGTACTTATCTCCAGGCTGCAAGAACACTGACCTGCACAGATAGCAGGGATGGCCACAGACAGGTATCCTTTCTGGTCACATGTCTTCATGACGTTGCAGACCAGGCCTTGGATCACAGCGGTGTTTTTCTGTCCGCTCATGTGCAGAATGGACTTGCAGGGGAATCCACCAGGCTTGGTCTCAAACACTCCTCCTCTGGTCACACGGGCTTGTGGAGGAACGGGTAAAAACAGAGACTTAGTTCACTGACCTCTGATCAGCCTAGTGAAAGGTAGAAGGCTGTGGGGAGGAGAGATGATTTATCACCTGATCTCAGTTCAGTCTCCACCGTAGGTCCGGCCTTAGTTAGGATGGCTTTGCATACATCTGTAAGGTGGGGGAAAGTGCAAAGTCAAAACTGGTTTATAGGCTCTTTAAAATAGTAAATTACAATAAATAAATTACAATAGTCATTTAAGTACCTGACTCTAAGTCAACAAAGTCGGTCGGGTTCACAACTACATCTGTTCTCTCATCTGTGATGTCACCAAATACCAGCTGCACTTGGACGCCCCCTATCTCCATGGTGATGGTATCCAGGTCAGAGGTCAGTGAGCGAAAGACCGCTGAGGATAAAAGGTGGGGATAAAAATACTTACAAAAATAAACATTCTATTCGCTGTGTGACATGGTCATTAATCGATTAATATATCATTAAAAAGTATTTTGCCTTTTCCCCTCCAGTTCAGCATTCTGGCGCTGAGTCCCTTGTAGACATGCTGAAAGTCCTGGAATTAAAGTTAGACTTCAGGGCAAAGTCCACATTGCTACCATGCTACAACAAAATATAAACCTTTTCAACGCTTTTTGAAAATCTATCATCTAAAACTTCACCTCATCAGAGGAGGGGTATCCTGGCTTGATCACCATGTGGATGGATGAGACAGACCCAGAGGATCCACACGACAAAAACTTTAATATCTCGTCTGTTAGGATCTGCACTGCCTCATGTGAAGGGAACTTAAGAGCTCTTCCAGGTCCGATCACAGGCAGAGCCACAGAACTCAGACCCTGCTGCCTGCACATGTTCAGAACCAGGGCCAGTCCAGTACGCAGAGCCTGTATGGGTGACAGAGTTTGGTAAAGTCCCGTTATTGCGCTCGTGGTTTAATAAGGGGGCACTCTTCTGAATATTCAAGTCAATGCGTATATGCCATTATCCATTTGCTTTTCTCATATGCACATGCCTCTATTATGAACAAAAAACTGCATGATAAACTGTTAAAATAAATACAATTTCGACAATGTTGTAACGTTCTGCAGTTTTCAGCCATGTGCTTTGTAGTTTTGTGTACAGGCTAGAGGAGAATGATCTATCTCCAGTTTTCCACACCTCTCTCTTGCCATGAATCCTCACCAGACCTTGAGCTTACCTTCTCACTCTGCCCCTGTTCTGCATCCCAAGGCAGACACTCTATGAAGAAGACCCGCCTACTTTTCAAGGGCGGAGACAGCTCCACCTCCAATACCTCCCCGGGGGCAAAGCACCGCCCTGCTGCTGCTAGGTTAAAGTTTGTCTGGACTTCGCTTGACTGAGAATTCAAACAGATCCCATGCACGCAGGATTGCAGCTGTGTGTTGACCATTGGGGCAACCAGACCATCTACCTGTGAAGGGCATGCATAGAGTGTAGCATTGTAAAATAACATCAAGATAATGGTAAATATTCTGTTTCCTAAATGGAAGGTGCAAGTAAATGCATGGAACCAATGGGGGCCACAACCTGTACCTGCTGTTGTTCCAGATAGCCCAACACAACATGCAAGTCTGCTTGGCTGAAAGCATCACTTGTAGAGGCTGGATGAGGGCTGCTCCCTCTAGTGGAGCTGGCTGCAATTCCAGCCTGACTGATTGTTGGTGCTGATGTCAGATTTTGCCTGAGCTGCTGGGGCCATATGAGGACATGAAAACGGCTCTCCATCTGCTCCAGGTTCCTCTTCCCTTCCCCAAGGTAGTACAGCGAAGCCCCTTGCCCATCCAGGATCACCTTTTTCCAGGTGACACGGACCAAAATGGCACCAATGTCATGCAAGACTTTCTGAACAAGACCCCGGGGTCCAGACAGCGTCACGCAAGGAGACGGGGAGTGAGATGACGTTAGGCCAACACCCGGATCTAGATTTAGACCCATCAGGTCTTTGACTTTATCGAACGAGTCAACCATTTCTGCAAGAGGCAGGGGAAAGCTTTCACGGACCTCAGCATAGTAGAGCTGGTGGTCCTCTAGTACCTTCTTCAGTCTCCCCACCTCCTCATTGTATCCCACCAGCTGCACTTTGGTCCTGGGGTCTCCACAGGAGCCCAGGTGGTATTTGACCGCCACCCTGGGGCCTGTGATATTGGCCTCATCCTGGGCTTTTCTCAGGGCTTCCTTCAGCGTGTCTAGAGCAGCAGGTTGGCCTGCAGCTCCCTCTAATGGCTCAGTGAACCAGTACAAGTCCTTCAGAACCATGGTTGCAGCTTCCTCCAGGGCGTCTGATGACAAGCTGGACAGGATCAGTTCCGACCCAATCTCCATAGCCACTGGGCAGCACAGGTTTTGCTCAAAGTGGGCCTGGTATCTAGAGACAGAATCACTGGACACCAGGAAGTCTAAAAGAGCAGTGGGAAGCAGAATCCGTTTTTGTTGTATCCCTTTTAAAAGCTCTTGAACTGTTGTCAATCCAAGCTGAACTTCTTGGTTGGGCCCATTTTGGTAGATCATCACTCCGGGACTGAGGAGTCTAGGTTCCTTCTCAAGCTCCTCCTTCTCTTTCAAATTGTACTGTCTCTCTGACAAACATGTCTCCTCCAGCATCTTCAGCTTCTCCTTCACATCTCCTATCCTCCCCACTATCACAGCAAAGTCATCTTCTTCCAAGTACACCTTCACTTCCTCAGTCTCCAGAACAGCGACGTTTGACTTTAAAACCTTCACCATGGTTGGGTCCATCTCATAGTGTTGCTGGTAGATGGCCTTCACAGTGTCAAAGATCTTGTCCACCTGCACAAGCCATTCAAGTGGTGTTGGCTCCGCCCCTGTGCCCTCCCCCTTCACCACAGCCCTCTCTGTCTCAGGGAAGAGCTGGACGTAGGAACCAAGGGCGATAAGCTGTTTAGTCAGAGCCTTGTTTGCCTTCGGACAGTCCCTGAGGTACTGGAGGAGATGCTGGTCCATGATGAACACCTTCTCCAGCCCCTGCCTGCTAGATGGGTTCTGAGAGAGAAGGGAGGTTTTAAATGAGTGTTCTGTCTGTATTGTATGCATGACAGTCAAACGTGACAGCATGATAGTTATTTTGTTAACGGTTTTGTTTTCTGCGTGTCGTGCACATTGCTTCCAATGCAGTTGGTGCTTAACATGTCAGTGAAACATGCAAATACAATGATTTATATGGAGAGTACACAGCGGTAATAATAATATTAGTGACACACACACACACAAACACATAATCCTGGAATTATAGATAGGGCACAGTGCCTGAGATCATGTCAGTGACACACAGATTTATGGAATTATTTATGGTGCAGTGCCTGTGATACCGGTTATGACAACGTGGTTAAGAATGGTACTTTCCCCTCTGCCGGTAAACGCATCCAAACTGGTTTGCCAACATACTGTTACACCAAGACAATTGTTAGGAGTTTTTTCTTTCCCAAATATTATTGGTTATAAAGAAAACACAATACAACAGAACATCAGAACATCTTTGTTTTACGATTGTTCCTGTTGCAACTGAATAAAAAACAACAGAATGTGGTTGAGAATGAGTCCGTGTTACTACCCAATCGGATCTGGCTTGTCTGCATACTATACCAAAGGCAACAGACAAAGACAATTGACCTATACACTCAGCACATTTTCAAATATGATTTGTTATGAAAACAGATCAACAACTTGTTGATAAAACATTCATTTCATTCGTCTCAATTTCAACACTGATTTCAGAACATCTTTGTTTTACGACTGTCCCTGTTGCTACGGCGACCCACCTGCTGGTTGTCCGAGGGCAGCTGTGGAGGTTGTTGTAGTTCTGTGGAGTCAGGAGAACGTCTGTCACTCACTGAGACACTGTCAGTCTTCTTCCCCCCAGCCTGCACCCCGTGTCTCCCTGCATTTTTCCTGATTTTAAAGATATTCTTAATGGGCATCTTTTTTTTCCCTCTTAAAAACTCAGCTTGCTGGTACCCATCACCCTCTTTGTTTTGGCACCGACCCTCAGCCATTTCTAACAAGCCTGGGAACGTCTAAACATGCCCCCTACAAGGTTTTAACTGAGACTCAGACACACGAACATCAGTACATATATGTGATGCCAACATACTTTCGTTTTACACTCTGTCCCAGAAGGAAAGGGGGAGGTGCTGCCAGACTTTCCTTCCAGTAACACATTTAAAAAATCATGTTACATCATCATGTAGCATGGTATGATCGTTTAAGCAAACACTTATTTTCTAATAAGGTATTGAATGAACTTCATTTACCTTGATATTGGGTTATAGGTGACCATGGAAACCTACAGTTAATATGTAAAGCAAGGAATGAATTTGTTCTAACTAGAATAGATCGAACAACATGAGGGAACTAATTATGCAAGTTTACACGACACGCAATGATTTATCGAAGGAAATGAACATATAATTCACTTTACCGGATTGTGTTATTGGTTTAGTATTAGAGTTGGATGGACTTGCCAAATGAACAATTGGAAACACAATAATGAACCAGGTGAGAACAGTGGGAAACTAACTATAGGTTCACTTGAGGTCTAATCAAACACACAATACAAATAGCTCCATTCTAATGCCACAAGAAATATAGCTTGTCAGATTTGTGGGCGTGTTGAAGTTGAGGTTTGAAGCGGAGAACGCTTCAAGAAAGAAAGGAAAGAAAAAACTCCTAACAATTGTCTTGGTTTAACAGTATGTTGGCAAACCAGTTTGTGTCTTAGACCCCAGGCAGGCGAATCTGTGTCATTTCATTCAAAGTCCTTTCATCAAAGTACTCCACAAACCGTAGTCACATGTTGTAGTATGGACTCCTGCTTACAACGGATGTGATATTTCAGAGCTCAATGATTCCATTCTGAAAGTCATCTGAAATCTAACACCATGTTTCTCCAAGTTCTGTGAGACAAGGCATGAGTTTATCCCTCAAGTCCAGGCAGGGTGTGAACGTCCAAGCATCCTTTGTCTTCTTGACAGAGTCATCAAATCCAAAGTAGCGAACTTGTAAGTCTGCCATGACATGTCTAATCTTCCGTTCCAAGATCTGCAGCTAAGATAGTCCCATCTCTACTTTTCAAATAACGTTTCTGCCTTTTGAAGTTGTCGCCGGAGAGCTTCCGAATGATGTCACAAAGGGTCTCCATCCACAGTCGCCCATCAATATAGGCGGGTCCTGGCATTATCAAAATATATACTTGTTTGAAACATTACTTAAACACTTGAAGGTTTATCAGCATAGTCCAAACAAAACACATATGTTCTTGTTTAACGATTGTTTTTTATCATTAGATCATAAAATGATCATACTTGTAGAAAACAAAATAGGCAGTTTGAAAATGTGACTTTACCTGTGTAAAAAGGAAAAAAAGTGATTTACTTGCATGTGGCATCTATTTCATTTGATCTACTTTGTAACATGTGAATGTTCACCATATGAGAATGTTGTTTTAAAATCAAGGGTTCTTAATCCATATACTCACATTCAGAGATTGGGCTCATTTCATTGGACGTCTGTTGGGCTCATTTCATTGGACGTCTGTTGGGCTCATTTCATTGGACGTCTGTTGGGCTCATTTCATTAGACGTCTGTGTTACTTTCAAAGTATCACAGGCTTTTTTCTGCATTTGCACTTATGATAGCTAGCACTTATGTTTCCTTTTGTCTTTTTGACTTTTCTCTCCCTACCAGGGAAGAGCTTGCAGTCCTGATTTATCGTTTCATTAAAATGACTTTCATAACTCCAGTCCATCACCACGATTGTTCGAGTACTCTAAGAAAGGGCATGAGACGCTCTTGCAGGTCGTTGCGTGGAATGAACTTCAGGGCATCCCTCGTCTTTGTAACAGAGTCATCTGCTCCAAAGTATTGTAATAATAGCTGCACGAGCGTCCCCTTGTCAACTTTCTCCAGGACTCCACCTGGAATCCATTTGTTGTCTTCATGTTCAATTCGTAAATGTGACTTGAATTTTTTCATTTCGTCTTCAAGAAGGTCATCCAGGATAAGATGAAGACAACGTGTCCAACTCTGAATAAGTCCATGGTTCCCTGGTGAGATAGAAAGACTTGTTTTGAATACTTCATTTGAATATTAATCTGTTTAAACACCAACAACAAATGGTATCTGAAATGGGGGGATATACTTTTTCTCGCGATTGTCTCTTTTTAACAGACGTATTCTGAATTAATTATGGCTAAGTATTTCACACGTTAAACGCTTTTCAAAAAATATTTGTCACCCGCACTGTAATACTTCTGTCGACCATATACATTGATTTGAAATACTTGTTTTCTCTTCAAACTCCACTCACCTAATAGAGACAATGATGCCATATGAATTCCAGGGTGTTCCGTCTTCTTTTCTCTCCTAATGGGCTGGACCATCGGACGTGGTGTGATGGAGGGAGTAACTGTCTTCACCTGGGGTGCCGGCCGTTGTAGTCGCGCATTTTGCTCTAATTTCTGGCAACGTTCCTGAAGGTCTTGTATCTGTCGATCTTTGTCCATTATCGTCTTGTCCTTTTCTGCACTCTCCTTCTTTAGCTGGTCTACCAGTCTATCCTTGTTTTCTAGGTCTTTGTGTAGGGCCTGTAGGTCTGTCTGCTGTGTTTGAATCAGACCATTGCTTCTCGTAAGTTTCTGTATCAGTTCTTCTTTTTTTGCCACTATACCTCGCAGTTTCTCGATTTCTTCGTTTTTGGCTGCGATCATTTCATCGTATTGTCTTTGCTTTGGCTGACCTGAACAAATACTCTTTTTCTCCATTAAATTATTCCTATCACATAAAAGGATTAAAACTCTATTTTTTAGACCACGATACATGTCCTGTATGTCTTTTAACCGCATGTTACATGCACACATGTCAAGACTTGTGTTGTCATTTTCAGCTATGATCACTTCTAAAGTCTTAATAAACTCTATATTTTGTGTCATACTCTGCCCTGTGAACAAAGGATAAACCCGGTTTTTACATAGCTTTTTTAGGGCATGGATTTGATCGTTGTCAAATTCCATAACGTTTTGACCGCTTCTCAAAATTAACAACAACATGGTGTGACTCCAAACTTTCTCAGTAAATCGCGTCACCATAGCTTCTTTCATCCTTTCATAGGCGTCTGAATTTGTCTTGTTAAGATCAATGACCAGAAGAATTAAATTAGGTCCGTGATTGAATGAGCGAACACAATCCGCCGTATCCTCCATTGAGCTAGCAGAGCGCACTAACGTAATATTTCTGTTGCATATTACATGCTTAATCTTCAGATGCGTTCTTCTGAAAGATGTAAAAAATGTGAATTCTCTTCTCCCCAGGATTATATTCCCAGCTCTGTTCTTTCCAGATTCTCCGATCAATACAACAGAAATATCCTCGAAAAGTGGTTCTGCAATGAGGGAAGTTGATAATTTATTGATCTTGTGTTTTTATATTGTTCAATATAAACACACCATACACCCCTTTAAAATGCATCTGGAATAATATGAATACGCATAGGGAAAAAAATACCTTCATCTATGTCAGCCAGCAATTGTTCATTTTCCTCTGCTGTTGTTAAAATGACAAGTTAGTTTGTGGTGGCATATATCTGAGGGTTAATGTATTCATTAAATCGTTATTCAACTGTCAGTTTACATAATAGAAATGTGTTAGACTTACGATTTCCAGAGCTCTGTACACCTCCCATTTGTACAGGCAGCTTCTAAATCACTTAACCTTCTGAAGATTCTTTACTCTTAAAGTTCTGGTTTCATCACACAATTTACAATCAGGGGTCAAGGTTTCTCAGTGCGTCTAAACGATATGGAGAACAGATAACAGACAACACAAGACATTTGACATACACTACCGGTCAAAGGTTATAGAACGCCTCAATTTTTCCGGTTTTTATTTAAATTTACGCAGATTAATGTCTTAATGTACTACGAAATTAAAGCATAGAACGAATAAACAATTGGAGATAAAAAAAAGAAATCATGGAATCGTTTTGTTGAACAAAATTTAATCAAATTTTTGACTCATCAAAGTAGCCACCTTTTGCAGATATAACAGCCGAACACACTCGTGGCATTCTTTCTACAATGGAAATCAAATATTGCTCGGAAAGTTCTTCTCAACACTGTTGCAGAAGTTCCCACAAATGTGTTGCACTTGTAGGTTGCTTTGCATTCACCCTTTTGTCCAGTTCATCCCAAACCAGCTCAATGGGGTTTAAGTCTGGAGACTGCTGCCCATTCCATGATTTGAAACCTACCACCTTGTTCTTTCACACAGTTGAGACTGACACTTGCTTACTTCAACCAGTGTTAAAGCTGTCCTTAAAGCTGTTGTCCTGTGAGCCGCCTACGCAAGCTGTTGACTCTCAGACACTTGTCTTCCTATTCTGTTGTGGCTTTGGGTCTGCAAGACCTCTTCCTGTCAGAGTTTCCTCCAGTTTCCAAATGCCTTTTGGTGGTATCGGAAACTGTAACTCTAACTGACACTTTGGCTTTCTTTGCGATTTCTCTAAAGGAAGGACCTACACTTTTAAGGGTTATATAACTCTGAAATGTACATTATCTTTCCGTTTTTGGTAACCTAAACGTTTTTTTTTGTTGTTGCCTCTGGCAGTTTACTGTTTACCTTTGTACCATCGCAGGTTATTCACTGGACTTGAACTGCTTAGATTTCAATAAAAAATTGAAAAAATTGGGGTGTTCTAAAACTTTTGACCGGTAGTGTATAATATTTGTTTGTATATTCGATTGTGAAAATGTGCATTTCATGTTCAACAATTTAAAAACAAATGTAGGAGTTTTACCTTTTCAAATGTTACTTTTCAAACGTCCATTTTCAATGTCGGTAACAATTCCCAAAGGCAGACAACATCTACTGTATCTCCCGTTAGTAGAAGTAGACGATCTTTTCATATTCAGGTAAACGCGAGTCAGGTTTTCAGATAAGTTATCCCTCTGGTCACGCAGGTGATGCTGCTACCATCAGATAACGCGATTTTTTAGGTCACGTGATTTAGTGGAATACAGTAGGGGTTCAGCATTGAGCATGTATGGCTAGGAAACATGAGCGATGCTAGAGCCTTTTTAGGGGCTAGCCTAAAAAGGAGCTCAACACTCCTAAAAGAAGAAGTAAGAAATGTTGAAAAGTTGTTGCTCGTCTTTTACCAGGTTAAATAATGTCCAAAATGTACTCCGTAGTTTACTACTCCGCGAGGTTTAAAATGTAAGCGTTAAGGAGGAAAATCCCCTCTTCTTTTCCTCTGCACGGTGCTGCACCGGCTCAGCAAGCACGACCGTCATCCAGCGCGAAACACAAGCAGAGTGTGTACCCGTTGCGTAGTGTTGTGACAGGGGCGTAAATCCCCCCACCCCCCCTCCCCTAGGATATAATTAAAAATCACACTAAGCATTGTAAATGAATTAAATATTGATCTAAGTAGTAAAGCAATACAAATGTAAACGGGCGTTTTAAGTTTAGAAACATTTTGAATCAGCCCTCCCTTGCCTCACAGTGGTTCGGTCCACCGCGCGCGTCACACTTGTATGTGTGTAAATCGGCAGCGCCGGCGGAGGGAACAATTCTACAGGATTTGGGAGGAGTTTACGTAAGAAGGTTGTCCTTTATAAGTAAAATTTTGTCTGTATTATTTGTGTCCCCTTCACACATTTCTCTTAAGAAATTTATGTTCAATGCCCCCCCCCCCCTACTGTCAGATGATTCCTTGTAGGTATTTGGCAAAAATGTCAGAAAGGATGCATTTGTTAATGATGGAGTTAATAACTGGCAAAAGGCACTTAGCAAGTTTCAAAAACATGAAATAACACAGTCACTTTAGGACATTGTGGTTTGTTGGAACAGCTGATAGCCATCTAGCTAGCTCATCCGATAGCCAAAATGAGATGATAGAGTGCTGTTCACAAGAACCAACAGAAAATATAATCAGTGTGATAAAGGGAGCAAATATGTATGCCATTATGGCTGATGAGGCCAGGGATGGAAAGACAGAACAGACGGCACTCTGTGTTGGACACGTGTCTGTTGAGGGTGCCGTCAAAGAAAGGTTCCTAGCCCTTACAGAGGTGTCGCAATTTGATGCTACTTCAATAACAGCTGCAACTGAAAATAAGTTGGTTCCACCACAGGAACGGAAACGAAAAACCAAGATGGTTTTAATTTTGTCACAGGGCACTGTCTGTGTGAACTCTCCCAATTAAGCTGGCGTTCTGAAAAGGTCTCCTTCAGAAATGAAACTTTATAAGATCAACCAGAAACCACCCTGACAAATGAAAGACCCATGTCTGTTAATGATTCACGCACTGCCTGAACAACGGTGTGTGTGCCTGTGTGTAAACATGTCAGCGTGTCATCTAACATTCCCAATAGGTGTTGCCAGCAACGGCAGATTTGACAGCATGCAAACGCGTGTTGTGTTTTAACGACAGCACCCACTGACACGATCACTCATGTAGATCCCTTTATTGTGGAAGACATTTTAAAACAATCGTCTGCGATGTAAAGTTCAGCTAAAACAAATGACTTTCACTTTGTCCTGCTTCTTTCTGTTGCTCCTCCTGTTTTAACTGTACTTTGTCTGCTAGAGTGAGGGTGTGCCGCTCAACCATGGTCTTAGATTGTGGAATCAGAATCAGAAAGCGAAAGAATCAGATAGAATATTCAAAGAAGAGTTTCAGAAAGAGAGAGAATCAGAGAGAGAGAATGAATCTGATAGAGAGATTCAGAAAGAGAGAGAGAATCAGAGAGAGAAAAAATGAATCTGATAGAGAGATTCAGAAAGAGAGAATCAGAGAGAAAGAGAGAGAATGAATCTGATAGAGAGATTCAGAAAGAGAGAGAGAGAATCAGAGAGAGTATCAGACAGAGAGATTCCGATAGAGTCAATCGGAGAGATTCAGGGAGAATCGGATAGAGAGAATCAGCCAGAAAGAATCGGAGGGAGAGATCTGAAATGTTCCGCCGTGGTTCCAGGCGTGTGTGCTCTCCTCAGGGCTGGATGGTGACCTGAGCCTGGCCGTACACCTGTCTCAGAGCTGCACAGTCCAAGCTGACTATCAGGGTGGTGGTCCCTGCCCTCCTGGGGGTGAACTGCTCCGTCCATAAAATGGACTGGCCTGCTGGGATCAGGCTGGAATGTACACGCACACACACGCATACACAAACACACACACACATACATGCACGTACACACACACACATACATGCACAAACACACATACATGCACGCGCACGCACACACACACACACATACATGCACAAACAAACATAGGTACATGCACACACACACATGCACACACACACATAAATGCACACACACACACGCACACACATGCACACACAAACACACACATACATACATAAACACACACACACACAGACAAACACAGTTGGAACTTGTGTCATTTATGATCAGTAGTATAAGGAATACATACAGACAAATCAAGGCTTTCGTTATATAAACAGGAAGCGTAACAAGCAGCAAGTTTCCCATGAGGTCTCATCTACAGACCTAGTCACCCAGTTTCTTCACTCCCTAATAGTCAGTTCCCTCCACAGACCAGAGCAGTGAGCGTACCTGCACCGACCAGACCAGTGAGCTTACCTGTACCGACCAGACCAGTGAGCTTACCTGTACCGACCAGACCAGTGAGCTTACCTGCACCGACCAGACCAGTGAGCTTACCTGCACCGACCAGACCAGTGAGCTTACCTGTACCGACCAGACCAGTGAGCTTACCTGAAGAATTTCTTTTTGGGGGGCATCACTCCCGGCCCCTCCAGGCGTAAGTACACATCGCTCAGACCGAAGCTGAAGGGGTTAGTGAACTCCACCGACGCCGTCATCTCCTCACTGACACGAGCCATTCCAGACACCTGCACAAACACAGACGGACAGAATCATTCAGTTCTGGTACTGTGCGTTTGAATCTGTCCTCTCTTTGACCAGCGAGGGATCGTTTTTGAGACGTTGCTTGTTGAGAAACTGCCTGTGCCATTATGTGACCACAAGGGACCGTTCATCTACGGAGGGTTTGATAGACGTGACAGGTTGAATCTTCCTGTCCCCAAGCGAGGTGATTGGTGGAATCTGACCTGCACGCTGATCTCGGGGTTGCGCAGGGCGACCACCCTCATCGCTGTGACGATCTGCCCGGTCTCCTTGACCTTCCCGGTTACGATGAAGTTGAGGTTAGACTGCTCCACCAGGTGCTTCTGGTAGTCCTTGAACAGCACTGGCACCACTTCCTTCTCAGCTGAAGCAAAACATGGAGGAGAACCAGACTCAACCAGTCTGAACCAGTCTTGGTGTTGGAAGTTGGGTCAGCACTGAGAGAGAGGGATCAAGCCAAACACACACACCACCTCGATCCCACACACACACACACACCACCTCTCTCCCACACACACACACCACCTCTCTCCCACACACACATACCACCTCTCTCCCACACACACACACCACCTCCCTCCCAAACACACACACACATACAACCTCTCTCCCACACACACACACCACCTCCCTCTCGCGCTCACACACTACCTTCCATACATACATCACCTCATTCCCACACACACACACACACACACACACACACACACACACTACCTCCCTCCCACACACATATATACATGCACCTCCCTCCAGCACACACACACACACACACACCGACTCCCTCCCCCCCTTCTCACTCACTCTTCATAGGGTCAAGGGTCACCCGGGGAGTCTTGAACAGGAACTCAGAGCTGGTGACACCGGTGTAGTACACCACGGTCCCGCTGACGTAACCGCTGACAACGCGACGCTTGTCGCTCCTGTTGGTGAAGCGCAGGATCAGGTCGAAGTCATCCCCCAGCCGGACCTCCTGAGGAGGCAGCTCCAACACCACGTCGGCCTCGGGCATAACCACGTTCTGACGGCTGCAACCGAACTCCTCCGCCTTCTCCAGCCAACGTGCGCTCATACAGGCGCTTGCCTGGTTGGGGCGGGTGGACGGCGGGGGGGGGGGGATGGGAGGGGGGACACAAGACAGAGTCGTGTAAAGTCCTCCGTCCCCGTTGCCTGGAAACACTTCTCCCTCCTCCCGTGCGGGGGTCTTACCCTCGGGGAACTTGTACATGTGCGTGATGTCACGGCTGTCCCTGTTGCCGGCACCTTTGGTCAGCATCTTGCGGCCCACGTGGCTGGTGTTCACCCTCACCGGTGTCAGAGTGCCCTCTTTGCTCCGGGAGTAGAACACCACGTCACTGTTCACCTGGTGGACGCACACACACACATACATGCAACAGACACGCAGATGTTTGCGTACACATGCAGTACACACAGGTATGTACACCATGTAGACATGGTCAGGCAAGCAGACAGGTACACACACATGCTCAGACAATAATATCCCTTATTTGGGTCTTGCATAATTCTAGGTAGTTCCTGTTTGGGCTAATAGTGCTTACCTCAGCAAAGACAAACGCTGCATCAAATGGATAACACATCTGGCCATGTTTGATGGCGTAGACTGATGCAGGGCCACACCTGTACATTCCTGAATGCAGAGAGAGAGAGAATTTGCCCCCATGAATGCATGTATGCGTGTGTGTGTGTGCATGCTTGCATGTGCGTATGCTTGTGTGTGCGTGCACGCATGTGTGTGTGTGTGTGTGTGCGTGCATGCATGCATGCACGCACGCACACACACACACGGGATGGGAGTATGCGTGTATGCTTGTCTGTGTGTGCCTGCATGCGTGTATGCATGTGTGTGTGCATGCATTCATGTGTGTATGCTTGTGTGTATGCATTCATGCATGTCTGTGTGTGCATGCATGTTGTGATGGTGTGGAGTTCCTCACCATCGCTGGTCTCCTGTGGGGTTGCATCCACAGCCTGCCAGCCCCCAAACCCTGCAGGGAGGTCAGGTCTGGTCATGAAGCACTCGTTCCAGCAATGGTAGTTCCTGACATAACACAATCACTGTGTTACAAACTAAGGCCTGTTCTTGAAGGACTGCATTACCCACAATTCCACATGGAAACTTGGTGGAGCCAGCCGTACAGTGGGCACGGGGGGAATAAATACAGAAGAAAACCCCTAGAACAGAGACGTGGTTTGCCGCAAAACAAAGATAACCAATTTCTGACTTGCAGAGTCCAAAGGACAACACTTGGCACTGAAAATATAAAAAAGTTATATACAAGACATGTTTATGGCAAAGGAGAGGACACGAGAGGACCTGAGAGAATAACTGGACGAGAGAGGGAGGAGAGACAGTACCAAGAAGAAGAGGAGCTCGTGATTGACGAGAGAGGAGAGGTCCGGGTCCACTTTGCCGTCTCGGTCACAAGAGTGAATGTCCGGCTTACAGGGCGTCGCCGTCATGTGATCGATGGGCCAGGGAGAAGTAGAAGAAGTTCAGTCACGCATGCCGAGATGCGGAGAAGCCAGAGAGCAAACGCTAGGAGACTGGAGGTGAGAGGAGAGGGGGAGAGAGAGACGGGACGGAGGAAGGGAAGAGAGAAGAGAGGCGGGGAGGTGGAAGGGAAGAGAGGGGAGGGGGAAGAGAGCGAGGAAGAGGAACGAGAGGAGAGAAAGAGGGAGGGGAGTGGGAGAGGGGGCCAGGAGAGAAAGAGAAGAGAAGGAAGAGAGGGAGGAAGAGACAGAGAAGGCTTGGAAGGAGGAAAGAAGGGGACGAAAGAGTGAGGAGGAGGAGAGGGAGGAGGGAGGGGGAGAGAAGTGAGAGCGGCGCAGAGGAGGCACAAGGGTGGCGAGAATAAAGGAAGGGAGAAGGAAAAATAGTGGCGGGGAGAGGAGAAGAGGAGAGGGAGAAAAAGTAGAGAGAGGAAACAGAAGAGGGTGCACGAGCGAGAGGGCGTATGAACGGAGAGAACCTTTTATCATGAATACTTGCGAGAAAGCACAGGAGTGTACTTGGAGAAGAGAAGGTAGGACTGCTTAAGCAACGCCAGGGATCGGAAAAGAGAGCAGAACGCAAGACGAGGGCACGGAGTATGAGCGCCAAACAGAGAGAAGTCGAGGGGCAGATCGGATTTAAACAGCCGCAGAACGGATACACGAAACAGAGAAACACAAACGACATCAAGCAAAGCGTCACTTTGGCGGAGTCAGAGAGAGACCGGAATATCAACTGCGACATCCCATGTCGGAAGGAGAGTCGAATGACCAAGAGGATACGGAGAGAAGTAGCAACGTGTTCAAAAGCACGAGAAAGTGAGTACCTGATACAAGCCAGATCGGCTTCGCTAACACAACCTCACAAAGACCACACTCAAAACAAAACATCTGCCACATCCCCCCTCTCTGCTCCGACCAGTGACGTCTGGCTCCTGGCTCTAATGCAGGGGAACTCGGCGCTCCTAAGGGCCTCACAGGTGTTAAACACGGCAGCGTAGACCCAGCACTGAGCGTAGCACACGGGCATCTTGCTGCCAGAGTAGTTGAGCAGGATCTCTGTGCTCCCGGTCCAGGAAGTGGGCGACACGCCGTAGGTGTAGTCGCCGCTCCAGTTCCCCACCAGGACGCCATCGTCATCGCGGGAGTTCATCTGAGAGGAGGGGGGGAAGGGAGGGAGAGGGAAAGGGACAGGAGGAGGGTGAGGAGGAGGAAGAGGAAAGGAGGGATGGGAGAGGTGTGCTGTACAGTACTATACTGTATTGTTATGTACTGTATTGTATTGAGCTGTATTATACCATACTATACCGTATGGTACTGTATTAACTGTACTATACAGTATTGTAATGTACTGTCTTAAACAGTATTGTACTGTCTTAAACAGCACTGTACTGTACTAAACAGTATTGTACAGTATTGTACTAAACAGTATTGTACAGTATTGGTATTGTACTAAACAGTATTGTATTGTACTAAACAGTATTGTACAGTACTATACAGTAATGTACTAAACCGTATTGTATTGTAGTAAACAGTATTGTACAGTACTATACAGTAATGTACTAAACCGTATTGTATTGTACTAAACAGTATTGTACAGTACTATACAGTATTGTACTAAACATTAGTGTACTGTACTAAACAGTATTGTACAGTACTATACAGTATTGTACTAAACATTATTGTATTGTAGTAAACAGTATTGTACAGTACTATACAGTATTGTACTAAACATTATTGTACTGTACTAAACAGTACTGTACAGGATGTGTGTGGCTCACCATGGCTGAAGCCTTCCTAGCCACCTTGATGGCGTCTCCTCTGTTGGTGATGGGCATCTCAGACCTGTCCATGATGTACAGGCAGGCATCCAGGACCCCAAAGTCAAACTGACAAACAAGCAGGGGTCACAGCAGGGGTCACAGCAGGGGTCACAGCAGGGGTCACAGCAGGGAAGATGAAACTCTCTGTCCCTGTGTATCAGTCTCTGTCTTTCAGCCGCTTCTATAATCTTGTCTCCCTGCTCTCAATCTCTCCCTCCTTCAGTCCCTCTCTCTCTCCATCCCTCTCTCTCCATCCCTCTCTCTCCTCTCCTCTCTCCCTTTCCCTCCCTGTCCCTCCCTCGCTCCCCCTCTCCCTCCCTCCGTCCACCTTACCTGTCCATAGTTCCAGCCTCTCTCAGACACGTCGTCGAAGGACCCATGGTAGATGATTCCGTCCTCCTCCAGGATGCACTCCGTCCTCTCCTCCTCATCCTCCAGGAACACAGCATCCGCTGGCCCAGACAGAGGAGAGCATCAACCAACCAACCAACTAGTCATCCACTCAATCAATCAATTAATCAATTAATCAATTAACCAATCAGTCAAATCAAGTGGAGGGTGGATCCTGTGAGATCTACCTGGCGCCCAGGGGTTAAAGAGGACATACAGGTTCCTGCTCTCCTCTCTCCTGGTCCGGCGGATCCCATACGGCGTCACCACCGCCACGAACATGTTATACTTTCCCACAATGCAGTCTGGCGCCGGCGTGACGCCCATGGTGACCACGTTGTCGGCACTCTCCAGGACGCGGCCCGTCCAGGCGCTCTGGCGATCCGTGGAGGGGAACACGGGTATGTAGGTGCCCTTGCTGAATTGAGGACTGCTCCCTGGTGGACACAGAGGGGAGGTGCAGGCAGTGTCAGTCCGTCGGACAGTGTTGTGCATTGGTGCTTTCTCTTAATCACTGCCCTCTAGTGGAGCTGTGAGGAACTACAAGATGCCTGTATGATTTGACCTCAGGTGGTCTGCACAATACATGATCATCTTGAATATAGTCAATATTATCTTCTGTATCTGTGAGGCCGTATTCAAGTGCAATCTTGCAAACGAGTTTGTTTAGTCTTTTTTGTCATATATTCATTCTTAAAAGCATTTTCACTTGACATTTTCACAACTTTTCCTTTGCGCAGCGCTGCATGTGGGTGTCTTGTCTCACCGATAACGAACTCCACGGCGAACTTGTCCTGGTCGGGCTTGTAAGCTCGGTCGAACGTGATCTTGACCTGGAACTCCTGCCCGCGGCGCACGATGAGGTTGTCGCTGGCGTACAGGTGGGTGTGGTGATGCTGCTTGTTGACCTCGTCGGACCTCCGCAACATGTTGACGTCCCACACATCCAGGAACTCTGGGGAGGGGTGGAGAGGGAGGGGAGGAAAGGGAGAGGAGGGAGGGGAGGAGAGGAGAGGGGAGGGGAGGGGAGGAGAGGAGAGGGAGGGGTGGAGAGAGAGAGGGGAGGAGAGGGAGGGGTAGAAGGAGATGGAGGGGTGGAGAGAGGGAGGGAGAGAGGGGTGGAGAGAGGGAGAAAGAGAGGGAGAGGGAGGGGTGGAGAGGGTGGGGGGGAGGAGAGGGAGGGGAATAAGAGAGAGTTTTCAGAAGAAAAGAGGAAGGCCATGAAGGAAGAATGGGTAGAAGAGGAAGAGAAAGGCAGAGCAAGATAGTAAGAGAGAGAGAGATATTCCATTACAGTCATTCCAAAAATAGAGTTCAAACGTGACCATGCATGCAGCCTCAGGATGCTGGTTTGTTGAGACACAGTTATCACTGCAGAACAACAAGCTGATCTACTGGAAACCAAGTCATTCTGAGGAATGTCTCTTATCTCTCCACGACAGGACCCACAGTCCTACCTCTCTCTTTACAGCAAATGTCACGTCCTCACACACACACACACACACACACACACACACACACACACACACACAGACTCCTGTCCGCAAATCTCACGTCCTCGCTCACACACACACACACACACAATCCCCTGTCCCAAAGTCCCATGTTTCCAAACACACACACACACACACACGCTGGTTCCTACCCGCCAGTGGTGGGGGTCCCCGGGGCATCAGACCAAAGGGCTCAAACTCTGCCAATTCGTCCTCGGCAGAGTTGGAGTTGGCCACAGGAGCGGCGCTCCGGCCACGGTGGGACACCTGGGGCGGGCGGGCGGTGGGTTCCGGAAGGGTGGCAGGCTCTGGGTCAGACATGATCCTGGTAGAGCTGGAAGAGAGAGAGAGAGAGAGAGAGAGAGAGAGAGAGAGAGAGAGAGAGAGCATTAGGGAGAGCAAGAAAAAAACAGTGACAGAGAAACAGTATGACTTCAGCGTAGAAACCCAGTGGATGATCAACATGCTGTATACAGATGGGTACAAGTCCCCTCCTGTCCTGTGAATACCAAGCGACTGGGATCAACTGTTCCTCCTCGCCATCTGCCTCCCATCTGGAAGGTGAGCAGTCAAACTGCTGGAGTGGTTCTCTTATCCACCATGACAGGAATCAGCCATTAATAGGTTAACACTTTCAAGCTTGCGTGTTTTTTTGTTTATTTATTAAACCGTTTTGGAGCACTGACCACAGAAAGTGTGTCTGGTTGCTTGGTGGTAACCACAGCTATTTTGGAGTTTATTCATGCTTATTTAAATCCTCTGTAAATATTGTGTCAGATTGGTTCAACTCTTATAAAGAAAAGGGAGTGAGACAGAGAGACAGAGAGAGAGAGAGAGAGAGAGAGAGAGAGAGAGAGAGAGAGAGAGATCAGGGAGAAACTTGAATAATCACTTAATTCAGGTTTCAACAATATCACTGTTTTTTTTGTCTAAACTACTGAACGGTTTGCCAAAAAAAACTACAAAATCTTTTTCATATTGTCACGTGAAGAATACACTTCCTTAATTCATCAGGTCCAGCTGTTTTTGGTCACATGTCCAAAGCAGTGGTTTGACAATGAAAACCACAAATGTCTTGGGTCCCAAAAATCCTTTAAAACACGCAAACCTCAACATGGTGAACCTAAAAGGCAGGCGTGAAATGGAACAGACAATGGATCCAAATCCAAGTGGTTCCAGAGGCTCCTGCCAGAGGACACATGAACCAGCCCATGAATCCGCTCCAGAACCAACATACTGAGTTAATGCACCATCATAAAAAAAACACACTTAAACGACCCAACCCAAACAAACCCCAGGACTTTACAAGGGACTGAGGGGGGTGGTGGGGGTGGGGGTGGTGAGGGGAGAGGGGGTGGTGGGTG
>BROE01000023.1:7360178-7385393 GCA_036571765.1 Plecoglossus altivelis | reverse complement strand
TGGTAGTGGTGGGGGTGGGGTTTGGCATGGTAGTGGTAGTGGTAGTGGTGGGGGTTGGGGTGGTAGTGGTGGGGGTGGGGGTGGAGAGTTTTTATTGCTACTATATTCTGTAATATGTAGTCATGTATTTGGAGTGTTGGACAAACAAAGGTTGTTTTCATAAGATCGACCATGGTGCTTCTACGTCAGCCCAGTGGCACAAACAGCCCGTCTGAGGATGAAGCGTGTGGTCATGGAAAGAGACGTGGGCCAACGCAGGAGACCAGGTTCAGCATCACAACCCTGTCTCTCTGGACGGCGACGAGGAGGTGACTCACAGAGGAAGAACAGTCCCGGCACTGTTTCACCTAAGCTGCGGCCCAAACACACACGCACGTGGCAGGGCGAGCGCACACGCACACACACACACGCAGACACACACGCACGTGCCAGGGCGAGCGCACACGCAGACACACACGCAGACACACACGCACGTGGCAGGGTGAGCGCACACGCAGACACGCACGCACGACGTGTACGCACCCCAAACCACACCCAAACACAGGCAAAAAAAACATACACATGCACTGAACACACATACACTCCCCCCCAACCCTACCCCCACCTACCTCATCTCTATCACCCTAGGACCCCCTCGGTGCCCCCTCAGATTCCATATGTTCACTGTCCATAATGCATCACACATGCTCATGGTCCGAAATGACACGACAAGGTAAGCTTGGCAAGACTAGGGTGATGACACACACACACTCACACAAGACGCACTCACACAAGACACACACACACTCACACAAGACGCACACACACTCACACAAGACGCACACACACTCACACAAGATGCACACACTCTCACACAAGATGCACACACTCTCACACAATATGCACACACTCTCACACAAGACGCACACACACTCACACAAGACGCACACACACTCACACAAGATGCACACACTCTCACACAAAACGCACACACACTCACACAAGACGCACACACACAAGACACACACACACAAGACACACTCACACAAGACACACACACACACACTCGTACAAGACGCAAACACACTCGTACAAGATGCACACACTTGTATAAGACGCACATACACTCACACAAGATACACACACTCGTACAAGACGGACACACACTCATACAAGACGCGCACACTCAAACAAGAGGATAATGTGATCTAAATAATGGTCAAAATTATGCATTTTACTGACACCAGCAGATGCAATTTGAGCACAAACATGCACAGACATTGTGCACAGTCAAGCAACTAAACAGTCAAGGGTTTTTTTGCCATTCAAACAGCATGAGAACTTCTACATCTACGGGGAACTGTGTAATCCCACACAATTATATATCTGTGGAATTAAATAAACGTGGGCTTAAGTTTCGCAAGCCTCCATTAAGAGGCATTTCATTTCACAGTTCAACAATGAATTCAGTCATAAAGAAGTCAGATATCCAGTTGAACATTATAGCATGCATACGATCTTGACATACACACCTATGTGATATGTAAACACACACCCACGCACAGAGAACACACGCGCGCACACACAGACTCACCTAGGTTGAAGTTAGAGAGAGGAGCTGTGGTCTTCAGCGATCTGGACAGGAGTGAACAGTGAGGAGCTGCTTCTCAGGGCCACACCCTGCTGCTCGGATGGTTCCACTTATATACAGAGAGGGGCGGGAAGAGTGGACTAGTGTGGGTGGGTGTGTGTGTGTGTGTGGGGGGGGGGGGCGAGGGAGGGACTGTGTGTGCATGCATGTGTGTGTATGCGTTTGTGTATGGGAGGGGGCTGCGTGCATGTGTGCATGCGTGCGTGCGTGCGTGCGCATAGACCTGTGTGCCTATGTGCATATACAATATATACTTGTGTGTCTTTGTGAGCGTGTGTGCCTTTGAGCTGGCTGCAAAGGGTAGGCTGGTCTGGCTGGACTGTGAGAGGATGTGTGTGTGTGTTTAAGGTTGTGTGTGCATGCAGTCAGGGAGGGAGGGAGGGAGGGAGGGAGGGAGGGAGGGGCAGCTGGGTAGACAGCCAACTTGGGAGCCGGGTGTGGAATCCACCGTGTGAGTTTGACGATCAGATGAAAAAGACCAGAGACGGCCAGGGGCCCCAGGAGACTCTGAGGCCCCTCGGGGGCCACAGGTGTGACTCTCATGTCGTGCGACATGAGGGGAACGCTGGAGTCCTACCGAAGAACCGTCTCGTACACCCCTCCTGCCCCCCCCCCACCCCACCCAACCCCACCCTCACCTAGCAACTCCTCATTAGGAAGTCAGACAGATGTACATCTAGCCGTACAACAGAGGTGCACTGTGTTGACTCAACACAGGTCTGACACACTGAGCTTTGTGGTGTTGTGACCTCGCACAGAGTTGTGCACATCAGCCGATTCAAATGCAAAGACCTGCGTGTGTGCGTGTGTGCGTGTGTGCGTGTGTGTGTGTGTGTGTTAACTACCCTGTGGTAAACAGGAAATGAATCATAGCTGTGAGCTAATGTGTGTGTGTGTGTGGTCACACTCAGAAAAGGGAACACATTGTATAGTTCTGCAGAGAGGACTTCGGTAGCCCAGACCCTGAACCATGCTCATCCCTCACCCTGAGCCATCCTCATCCCAGACTGTGAGCCATGCTCATCCCAGACCCTGAGCAATCTTCATCAGTTCTGTTCAGATACTGACTGTACCAACACGCTGCATGAAATCTGTACTTGGTATTACGTGGGATCATTGATATGCAAAGGCCTTATTTCTAATCTCATGGTTGGTTTAAATTTCATCAGCTGTATCGGTCTTCGGGGGTCTCTCTCTGATTATTACTACAATCTCCTTTATCTATTTATATATCATTTTCTGCTCTTCTTTTCCTTTCTCTCTATCTCTCCCTCCCTCTTCCTCTTTCTCCCCCTCTCTCCCTCTTTCTCCCTCTCTCTCCCTCCCTCTTTCTCCCTCTCTCCCTCTTTCTCTCTCTCTCCCTCCCTCTCTCCCTCTCCCTCTTTCTCTCTCTCTCTCTCCCTCTTCCTCTCTCTCTCTCCCTCCCTCTCACCCTACCAGTTCATACCATCCTCTCAGCAAGAGATACCACCACAAACTAACTCTTGACTTCCTGTGTGCCGCCAAACCACAGGTCACATGACGGCAGCCCAGTTCCACTATCTTGTTTCCGTCATCGAGACTGAGCACAGCACGTTGACACTTAGGCGAACAAGATGGAGGTTTTTCTCATTTTGATGACAATGGTGCAATACTAACCGGGGCTAGTTTGCTCAGGAAGAGAGATAGAGGAACTGAAGAAGCGAAGGGGAAGAGGAGAAGGAGGGATGGAAGAGAGGGGTGAAAGTGTCCCTTCCCCTTCGACATCGAATGGAGGTAAGTTTCCTTTCAACAAACGCGTTTCTTCTCTCAAGGAAATGCGATACAGGAAGTCACCTTACGTGAAAAGCATCACCATCAGATATGCGAGCAACCGATTTCTTTGCTTTGTGTCTTTGTGTCACTCAGAATTTGCGCTGTGGTCAACTGAGGAAATCCTGGTGCCTTTTTTCACAGATGTCTGCCAGCGGGTCGCCATGGAGACGGAAGCGGTTCGTTCGTCGCCTCACTGTTCCACTCCCCTCCCTGAACTCCGCTTGGTTCTGCTGGGCAGGAAAGGTGCAGGCAAGAGCTCGGTGGGCAACACCATTCTGGGAGGGGCGGGGGGGTTCGAGAGCGGCAAACCCACCGAGGAGTGTGTGAAGAGGCGGGTGGATGTGGCAGGGAGGCGTGTCACCGTGGTGGACACCCCCGGGTGGGAGTGGTACTACCCACTCAACAGCACACCCTGCTGGGTGCGTCGAGAGACCCTACGCAGCGTGACTTTGTGCCCTCCCGGCCCCCATGTTGTCCTGTTAGTGGTACGCTCCTGTGCCTCGGTCACAGATGCCTACACCAGCCAGATAGAGGAGCACCTGGGGGATCTGGGAGACCAGGTGTGGGACCATACCATGTTGCTGTTCACCAGGGGGGAGGAGCTGGGTGTGGTGCCCATGGAGCAGAGGATCCAGGCTGGGGCTGGTGCCTTCCAGAAACTTCTCCAGAGATGCAAAAACAGGTACCAGAGTTAAACAGTTTTGAGGAAAACATTTTTAAACAAACAAAAAACGTTTTACCCCCATAAAAAATAATCGATTCGAAATCATCTCCTCAAGGTATCACATCCTGGACAGCGGTAGCCGTGGGGACCAGGTGAGGGAGCTGATGAGGAAGATGGAAGAGCTGGTGGAAGACAATGCCGGCGGCCATTTTGGTGCTGACCTGGGGCTGGTGGGGCTGGAGGCGGACGGGAGGAGGAGAGCGAGGGAGAGGAGGAAGAAGCAGAGGCAGATGGAGGCACAGAGCCAGAGGGCCGCCATCAAAGCTGCTCTACTGAGTGAGTTCCCTTCGGCTGATTGGTCGAGATACTGGTGCTCATGTAACGGTTCCCTCAATGTATTTTGTTACAGTAGATATACTCCAATAGTCGTCAAATGAGATGGGTCTGAAGACTACGTTGTACGAAGACAATGAAAATCATTCAATCATCCATTCAGTCATTACCTCTGTCCGTTCTCCCCCTGTCCACCTTCTCTGATCGGACGCTCCATCATCCCCTCTCCTGTGTTCTGTCTCTCCCTCCCCTCTCCTCTCTGCCCCCGTGCCCCTCACCTGCCCCTGCCCCTACCGCCTCTTTTCTCCCCCCTCCTCCCTCCCCCTCCAGGCGATGGCTCTCAGCCCCCAGAATGGGACTCGGTCCTGTCCTTCTCCAAGAGCTCCCGCCGTCTCCCCGAGCTCCGCGTGGTCCTGCTGGGCGAGAGAGAGACGGGCAAGAGCTCCACCGGGAACACCATCCTGGGCGGCGCCGGCTTCTTCCAGCCCGGCCAGGTGACGGAGGAGTGCGCCCGCGGCCAGGCGGAGGTGGCCCAGAGGCTGGTGACCGTAGTGGATGCTCCGGGCTGGGAGGGTGGCGTGGCCGGACCCACACCAGAGCGGGTGAACAGGGAGATGTTGGGGAGCTTGTCCCTCTGCCCTCCCGGGCCCCACGCCATCCTCCTCACCCTGAGGGTGGACACTCTGGTCAGCGCCGCACCGGTCAAGGCCCACCTGGAGCTCCTAGGGGAGGGGGTGTGGAGGCACGTCATGCTGCTGTTCACCCACGGGGACCAGCTGAGGGAGGGGGTGAGCATCCAGCAGCACATCCAGGGAGGAGGCCGGGACCTCCAGTGGCTGGTGGAGAAGTGCGGGGGGAGGTACCACGTCATCAGCAACACGGGCGGGGGCGGGGGGGCGGACGGCGGGGCGGGTTTAGGCAGGATGCGGAGCGAGGTTTGGAAGGGGAGCGGAGGGAAGATGGCAGACGGGGGGAGCGGAGGGAGAGGATTGAGTCGGATTGGGAGTGGGGGGCGGATCGGGAAGGAAGGGAGAGTAGGGGGCGTTTTGAATCGGTACAGGAGCGACGTCAGGATAGGGGAAGGTGGGGGAGACAGGCGGACAGGGACAGAGGTCGAAGGTGGAGGTGGGGTTTGGGAAAGAGACCTTGCCCAAGTGACGGGGCTCCTGGAGAAGATCGAGAAGATGGTGGCGACGAACCGCAACGAGGCCTTCTCCACTCTGGTCCACGAGATCAGCGACCTGAGCCGTCAGAGGAACGACAAGTTCAACCAGCGTCTGAAGGAGATGGGAGACAAGGTCGCTCGCCAGGAAATGGAGCTGAAGAAAGTGAGAGAGAGGGAGGTGAAGAGCAGCTTGTTCTTCCGCAAAAAGAAAGTGAAATCGCCCGGGAAGTCGGACCCTGACCGAGAGGAGGAAGAAGAGGAGGAGCGAAGGGCGGACGGACGGACGAGCGACTCGGCCGAACTGGAGGAGAAGACCAGGTGGCTGTTGGAGGACAGGGAGCGAGAGATCCAGGACCTGACGGAGGAGAGAGACAGGATAGCGTCGGCTCTTCACCAGACGGCGAGAGAGAGAGCGGAGGGGGAGATCCGACTGCAGGGGAAGGAGAGAGAGCTGGACGAGCTGAAGGACAGGACGGAGGAGCTGCAGCTCAAGCTGATCCATCTGGAATGCCGAGACTTGGAGAGAGAGCGGGAGCGAGCGGCGAGGGAGGCCGACGCCACGGCCAGGCTGGACGAGTGGAGGAGCGCGACGGACGACCTTCGGAAAAGGGTGGAGGCGGAGGAGACGGAGAAGCAGCGCTTGAGGGAAAGCGTGGAGGAGCTCCAGTTCAAGGTGGAGGAGTCTGAGCTGAAGTGGGAAGAGCGGATGGCACTCCAGGCAAAAGAGATGGAACGAGAGCTGACGGAAAGAGAGAGAGAGACGGAACGGCTGAAAGTGCAACGGGAGAGAGAGATGGAAGGGCAACGGCGTGAAAATCAGAAGGAGATGGAGCGGCTCAGAGAGCAGTACGAGAAGGAGGCGGAGAGGAAAGCGAACGAGCGCGAGAACGCCACGAAAAGCACGTTGGATGAAAAGGAGAAAGAGACGGAGAGGAGAGCGCGGGAGAGCGAGGCCCAGATGCAGACCCTGGAACGCCGACACGAGCGAGAGATGAAAGAAAAGAATCTAGAAATGGAAAACACGAAAGTCCGCCACGAAACAGAGATGGCAACGCGGCGGGAAAAAGAAGAGAGAAGATTCGAAGAAACCAAACGATATTACGAAACGCAAATGGGTCAAAGAGAGAAAGAGGTGCAAGATGCAAAACACTGGCATGAGACCGAGATGAAGAAAGCACTGGAAGAAAGACAGAAAGAGATCGAAGGGCTGCAGAAATATTACGTCGAGGAGATGCACCGAAAAGTCCGGGAAAAAGACAAGGAGCTGGAAAACAGGTTGCTGGAAAGGGAGAGAGAAGCGAACCGAACGGTGGGAGAAAGAGAGGATCAGGTGCAAGCCATGAAAAGAGAGATGGAAAGCAAGCTGTGTCAGAAAGAGGCGGAGGCGGATTTGGAACGGCAAAAAAACGAGGAAGAGATAAGAGACATGCAACGGCAGTTTGAAAGAGAGATGACGGAAGCGCGGGACGAAAAGAAAAAAGAACTGGACTCGATGAAACGTCACTATGAAACGGAGATGGGGAGAAGACTGCAGGAGAAAGACGAAGAGATGGAGGGAATGGAACTCCAACGAGAGAAAGAAAGGAAGGGATGGTTGGACGAGAAAGACAAAGAGATGGAGGGAATGAAAGAACTTTTCGAAAAAGAGCGGGAGAGAAGCTTGCGGGAAAAGGAGGAAGAGTTGGACAGCGTGAGACGGCTGAACGACACGAAGGAGTCCGAATGGAGGGATGAGAAGAAACAGCTGGAGGAGAGATGGGAGAGAGAAATCAGAAGACTGTGCGAAATCGTGGAGAAGAAAAGGGAGGAGATCGAGTGCGGTCAGGACTTGGTCGCAGCGAAAGAACACCAGCTGCAGGAGACCAGGGAGAGATGTGCAAACCACATCCAGGAAATGGAACGACTCCAAGAACACAACGAGAAGCTGGCCTCTGAGATCGCCGCGATGCGGACGGAGAGCTCGGACAAAGACGAGAAAAGAGACGGCGAAACGCGGAAAGTTCTCCGGGACAAAGACGAGCAGCTGGACGCCTGGACGAAGAGAGACGTGGAGAGGGAGACGGAGCTCGCTCTCCTGCGGCAAACCATCGCACAGACCAAGGCTGACCTGGAGAACCTGACGGCCAAGATGGAGGAGCAGACCACCAGCATGATCCGAAGTTACGAGAAGGAGATCAGAAGACGAGAAGAAGACACGGAGGCCGTCGCCAGGGAGAAAGAGAGAGCTGTCGACCAGCTCCGGCAGGTGGAGGACGAGTGCAAAGGTCATGTGGTGGAAATCGCCGAGTGCTACGCCAGCAGTCAGAGGAGGGTGGAGGACCTGGAGAACGCCAACGCCAGGATGAAGGCGGAGCTGGGCGCCCTCCGACAGGCGGCGGAGGAACAGGAGAGGAACCTGGAGGCGCAGCGGGCGGAGAGGGAGGGCCGGGAGGCGGAGATCGGGGAGCTGATCAGCAGGCACGAGGAGGAGGTGCAGGGCAAAGCGGAGGAGATCCAGAGGTTCATGCAAATGCTGGACGCCGAGGTCGCCACGCTGAAACAGACCAATCAGGCCCAGCTGAGGGAGGTGGAGAGGCTGACGGAGGGGGTGATGGAGAAAGAGAAACAGTTGGAGGAGATGAGGCAGCTCCGCGAGGGCGGAGAGAGGAGCGAGGGAGAGGAGGGAGAGATCCGGAGGAAGGAGAACGGGGTCGAAGACGGAGAATGGGAGACGGACGCGACCCGAGGAGTGTTAACGGGTAGAGGTCGCGAACTCCAGTCGAGAGAGGAAGAGTTGGTCAGACGAGTGGCGGAGTTGGAAAGGAGAGAACGAGACTTGAAGCGGCAGGAAGAATGTCTAGAAATGAGAAAGCAACGGCAGGAGACAACAGAGCAGGGGTGGACAAACAAGGAACACGCTTTGGAAAAGGGAGAAGAAGACAGGACAAACAGGGAACACGCTTTGGAAAAGGGAGAAGAAGACAGGACAAACAGGGAACACACTTTGGAAAAGGGAGAAGAAGAAGTGCTGGCCAACGGGAAGGAGGAGGAGTTTGGGGATGGACGCACGGATGACAGACGGTGGGACGTGGAGGAAATGCAGGAGAACGTGGAACGCCAACGGAGAGAACTCGAAAACAGGGAGAGAGAGGTGGAGGAAAGGATGGAAGAACTGAGGAAATGGCAGGAGGACCTGGAGGGACGAGAGAGAGAGCTGGAGAGAGGAGGAGGAGAGAGAGAGCTGGAGAGAGGAGAAGGAGAGAGAGAGCTGGAAAAGGGAGACGAGGTAGTAAAAAACAGGAGGCCAGGAGTAAACTATTCTGAGAAATATCGAGCAACAGGATCCTCCCAGCCGACGATCGGAGACGAGCCAAAACCCACAGATGAAAACCATGACAGCACAGATGGGCAGGCCCTGCCAGAAGGGTGTGACACCACTGCAAGCTCCAGGGAAGGCGGTCATGTGACATACCAGGAAGTAGGGGACACTGTAGTCAACACGGCAGACAGAGATGACCAGTCTATGGAAACAGAGTCCTCTTCAGCTCTGGACAGCTGGGAGCTCGACAGGACACAGGAGGCGGCGGGAGAAGAGGAGGATGGTCTGGGTCCAGAGGGACAGAGGAGAGAGAAGGCGGAGGATGAGTTCTGGAGGGAGGGCGACAGAGAGATGGAGGGTGACGGAGAGATGGAGGGTGACAGAGAGATGGAGGGTGACGGAGAGATGGAGGGTGACGGAGAGATGGAGAGCGTGGTGGGGATAAGGGGAGAGCGAAGGAAAGAAGGACAAAAGGTCACGGGGAACTCGGCTTCCAGGCAAGGCCAGAGGAAAGCAAACAGTGACTACTTCCCTGGTTCAGAGTTGAGGCTGGTGCTGTTAGGGGAGTCCTGGTCGTCTCGTTACCCAGCTGGATGCACCATCCTGGGCAGAGACGCTTCAGGCCCGGAGGGGTTCACCTCCAGGCCGTGGAGAGGCCTGGTAGCCGGGCGGCAGGTCAGAGTGGTGGAACCGCTGGGATTGAGGTGGCGGAATGGCCCTGATGTGACCGGCGGGAGAACCAACCAGAACATTCTCCGTGGTTTGTCGTCGTCCCACCCTGGACCTCACGCTGTCCTCCTGGTGATACCAGCCTACCTCAGCTTCACACGCAAGTACAGGAGCGCCGTGGAACAGGACGTGGGCTTGCTGGGGGAAGGTATTTGGCAACGCACCATAGTCCTGTTCACCTGGGGGGACGTTTTAGGCGAGAGCGCGGCACAGCATATCTTGAGGAATGGGGATTTGACTTGGCTTGTGGAGAAATGTGAAGGCAGGTATCATGTATTGAAGAGCAGGAGGCAGGGTCACCAAACTGAAGAGCTTATGGAGAGGATAGAGGAGATGGTTTTGGGGATAGGGAAGTCTATGGTGGGCTTGAATGGGGTTGATAAAGTATTACTTTAGAGGAGTCTAGCTTTGGAGGAGAACTTCCAAGACATTTTTCATGATGTGGGTGAATGTTCATGTATTAATTTTCAATGAATGAATCAATTGAAAAATGGATTAAGTCTCATCATTTGTCAGTCACCTAGAAATGTTTACATTCTGCCAATAAATCCTTTCAATCCAGTTCCTCAATCTCTAAATTGCTTAAAGTATTGAGCCTTAAACGGTTCCTTATCTCGCCGCCAGATGGAAACATCGCATCAGTTTCGTAGCTCTTCCAGACAAATTATGTTCAATATTCCAAGTGAAGGAGTCATTATTACAGTAAGAGACTTATAATGAAGTGATAAATACTACGCGCAAAAATGCAAACGAATAAATATAAACAAACGTTGAATTGTACTTGCAAATTTTCTTCTCGATATTAAAAAATAAATAAAAATCGGAGCCACTAGCCTACAGCGAGCTATGTCGGTAGGAGTTGGGTTTGACAGAAAGCTTTATTGCCAAGTCGCTTAGGCATCCATTTAGTGTCCACGATCAAATAAAATAATAATGTATATATATATATATAATATATGTGTCTGAAAGATCTTGCAAAGAGAGAGAGGGAGAGCAAGAGAAGCACTGATCAGTAATTACAGCCCCGGGGAGTCGCCATTTCACCGAGAAAACGACGTCCTTGACAGGTAAATTATGATTCTCTGTCATCAGCGAGGCCTGGGGGGTCTCAAAGACTTCGGCTTTTATATCAATGGGGGGAAAGATAGCAAAACAAACAGCGTCTCCAGCCCATAGACCCGAAACACTCACGTGCAATCAGTGATAATTGTTGAGTGTCGCTGACGGTCCTGTTGCAGGCTCAACCGTAGCAGGCTACAAAGCAGACTGACAGTCAGTTTGCAGGGCGAAAGCGCCCGAAATGGGGCTCTTAAATAAGTTTTTTTTCTACTTTCTTTGATCAACGCTGCGGGGTGCAAGTTTCTTGAAGGGATTTTTTATGAAGTGGTATATTTTGATGCCATTAAAATGAATGACTCTTCTAATTTCAAAGGCTGATGGCGGTAATGATGACAGGTCCTGTTAGGCATTTTGCTTTGAAAGCTACTGGGACTTGACAAATAGAAGGGAAGCGAAATCGTTTTTTTTTTCTTTACTTTTGATGTAATAGGTTTTTCGAAATCATATGATCAGCGAAACATCTCAGAAATTGAGAGTTTTTAAGACTCAATTGGGCTAGGTTATGTGTGTCTACCGCATTCATACACGCAAGGCCACTTACTGTAAAGTGTATAGCTTACATTTATGGCGCTCTGGTCCTCTATCCCGACCTAATAGGCCCGGGTAGAACAATTCGACGACTGGTAGTATACATGCGCCTATCGCGATAACTCACATCAAGGCGTAGGTTTGTGTTCGTCCTAGCCTTACTTTTTTGGTAGGTAGCTTACGGTTGGAAAATTGGACAAAGTTGGACAAATCGACAAAACTCTGGCACTTCTAAATACGTTCTAACCCCAACACTTGTTTCTCCTGGTCATGAGTAAGTTCATATGCCCGTGCATATATCGCTTTTTTTTAGGGCACTCATGTTTGTTACGGAGGTATCGGTTTTTCTATTGAGTCAGTCAGCCACAGCTCTCTTTATTAGATGTCTTTTACATTCACCAGGTCAACGCAGATGCTGTTAGCACCCTGTCTCCCCCACCACCCAACACACACACACTCACAGTAACACACACACACACACACACAGTAACTCACCACACACACAGTAACTCACCACACACTCACACACAGTAACTCACCTCACACACAAACTCTCTCACACCCACACACACACTCATACACACAAACTCTCTCACGCACACTCACGCACACACTCACATACACACACTCACAGTAACTCACCACACACTCACTCATATGCACAAACTCTCTCACGCCCACACACACACTCACACACACTCATACACAAAAAATCTCTCTCTCACACACACACACACACTCTCTCTCTCACACACACTCACACACACTCATACACAAAAAATCTCTCTCACACACACACACACACACTCTCTCTCTCACACACACACACTCATACACACAAACTCTTTCACACTCACACACACATTTGGCGTTGTCATGGAAATACTCCATGGGCTTTGCTTTAAAACACCCTTAATGCTGTTTGGTTTATTTCTATTAGGGCTGTGCACTCTCATTTGAATAATGGCTTCCCCCACTTGACCCAAGGTGTAAAAACATAGTCATTTTACTTCATCGCCTTTCATTAATATTCAAGTGGTTTTAATAGGTTTAGACCTCTCGCAACTCAATTACCATACTACCATAATACAGTCAGCATAACATACAAAAGCATATGCAGAATTATAGACAAGGAGGAGCTTTCATCAGGCTGGTGCCGGTTGTTCAGGAGTTGATTAGTCATATGGGAGGACTGATTGCTGTTGTGCTGTATTTATTTACCATTGTAAAGATATTTCATGCCCTTCGTTTATTCAGCAGACGCTTTTATTTCGTATTTGTGGTATTCTCTTCCTCTCGTCTGCAGAGTCCATCCGCACCGAACGCGATTAAAAAGGAGTTCCCTTTTTGAACTGGCTTCTGAGTGCGCTTGTTCAAAAGAAAGCCGTGTACGCGGGTTTGAAGGGCATCGGTTCAGGCTTGTTTTTGAAAAGTTGGAGATGGAGATAGAGTCTGTGAAGGGTTGTGGAGCGAGAGGGAAGGGTGGGGGGGGCAGGGGGGGGGCGGTTGGTGTTTTTCAAGCGTAGATGCTGAACGGTCTAGTAAAGGTCAGATCGCTCGCTCACGAGAACCACGTGGTTGAAACCTGATGGGCCATGAGGGTGTGCTCTGACTGGCACTCCTCTCTCTCTCTCTCTCTTTCTCTGTCTCTCTCTCTCTCTCTCTCTCTTTCTCTGTGTGTGTGTGTGTCTCTCTGTCTTTCTCTGTCTCTCTCTGTCTCTCTCTCTGTCTTTGTCTCCCTGCTCTCTCCTTCTGTCTGTCTCTCTCCTTCTCTCTGTCTCTCTCCTTCTCTCTGTCTTTCTCCTTCTCTCTGTCTCTCTCCTTCTCTCTGTCTTTCTCCTTCTCCCCCTTTCCCCCCCTCCACCCCCATCCACCCCCCCCCCTCCTCTCTCTCTCCTCTCGTCTCTCCCTTTCAGGCTCTCCTTCTCACTGTCTCTTCCCAACTCCTCCGTCCTTTCCATGTCTCCTACCCTCTCTCCATCTCTCCCCAACTCTCTCTCACCAACTCTCTATCTCACTATATCTCTCTCTCTCTCCCTCCCCTCCCTCCCCTCTTTCCCTCCCTCTGTCACTCCCCTCTGATTCCTCCCCTCTGTTCTCCCCTCTGTTCTTCCCTCTGTACCCTCTGTCTCCCTTCTTCTTTCCCTCTTGTGTTCCCTCTTCTGCCCGCTTTACCAACCTTGTTCCTCTCTTCCTATCACTATCCTCCTCCCCTCTCCGTGCTTTCCATGCACCCCCCCCCCGTTCCCCCCTTCCTCTCCTTCCCCCTCCCTTTGTCTCTTCCTTTACAACATTCCATGGAGAGAGAAGAGAACAGAGAAAGAGAAAGGAAAGAGAGAAAGAGGAGTTAAGAAGAGAGAAGAGAGAAAAGAGAGAGAAAGAGAGAGGTAGGCTTTGCTACATTCGAATAACGTGCATTTATTTCTGGATTAAAATGGTGGAACCTCTCCCTTGCCTCCCTCCTCATCTCTTCTCCATCCTCCTCTCTTCTCCTCCCTCCTCTCTTCTCCTTTCCTGCCCTCTCCTTCCTTCCTCTCTCCTCTCATCTGCTCTTCTCTACTCACTCCTCCGCTCTCCTCCCTCCTTCCTCTCCTCTCCTCCCTCCTCTTCTCTCCTCCTTGCCGTTTCTGAAACAAGGGGGGGGGGAAGAACGAAACGAAGCAGATGATTCCGCCCCCCTCTGGACTGTATCTCTTCCAACTGAGCGCGTGCAGTGGGCTAGAGCCAGGTCCTGGAATCTAGCTAATGAGACACACCCCCTTAGGGCTTGCCGGGCTCCCATTGGCTGAGAGGCTAGGAGGCGGCGAGGGCATTGGTGGAGAGGTTGCGTGTGTGCAAGCAGCTGTCAGAGGAAATCCCAAATCATGAGCCTGTTTCTCCACAGCTGACCGTGGTAAATCATATACGTGAGCAGTATGTGGAGTAATGTATATTGTTTCCAGAATGCCATATAGCTAAATAGCTGGAATGCCTCATGCATAAATACTCTTCTTATGAATAAAATAGGTACAAACATTAGCGAACTACCATTATGTGGAAGTGTCGACAATTGTAAATAATATATGTAGAATTATATGATATATACATACTATAATGTATGTGTTTTGCGTATGCTGAATGTCTGAGTTTAGCATGTAAATAACTATAATGCGTTTCCATGGTAATGTGGTCACGTAAACCACAACTAGCGAAGTAAAAAAAAGGTTTCCGTCTCTGAAATGCAGTGACATTACCCGTCCAAAAGATGGGGTAATGGGAGAATAAAACCACCATCTTTCTTTTTCTGCAAATGATCTTTCCTCGGGAACGACCGTGCATTCAAAATAGGACGCTATATCATGTTAGCCGTTGTACACGTATCAACTCGTCGTTACATTGATTTTCATTGCCATGTCTTGGAAAGGCGACATGTAATTTAGGGGCTGTAAGAGACCAGGAAACAACACTGTGTATGTTAGGAAGGATGGTGGACGTCCACCACTGGGGATTAAGCTGCTAATAGGATTTAGTGCGTTTGCATACATCAATGCGGCGTGTTTACCTGTACATGTAGCTGAAGAAAATTGCATTGTACCAGCAGGATTTAGCCTCCCCTCCCCATCCAGAGTCTGATAGGTTCACAGGAGGGTCAGATGGGCTGGGCTGGGTGGAGGCTGGGTAGGGTGGGGTGGAGGGTGGAGGGTGGAGGGTGGTGGCTGGGCTGGGTGGTGGCTGGGTAGGGTGGAGGGTGGAGGGTGGTGGCTGGGCTGGGTGGTGGCTGGGTAGGGTGGAGGGTGGAGGGTGATGAATAAAATAGGTACAAACATTAGCGAACTACCATTATGTGGAAGTGTCGACAATTGTAAATAATATATGTAGAATTATATGATATATACATACTATAATGTATGTGTTTTGCGTATGCTGAATGTCTGAGTTTAGCATGTAAATAACTATAATGCGTTTCCATGGTAATGTGGTCACGTAAACCACAACTAGCGAAGTAAAAAAAAGGTTTCCGTCTCTGAAATGCAGTGACATTACCCGTCCAAAAGATGGGGTAATGGGAGAATAAAACCACCATCTTTCTTTTTCTGCAAATGATCTTTCCTCGGGAACGACCGTGCATTCAAAATAGGACGCTATATCATGTTAGCCGTTGTACACGTATCAACTCGTCGTTACATTGATTTTCATTGCCATGTCTTGGAAAGGCGACATGTAATTTAGGGGCTGTAAGAGACCAGGAAACAACACTGTGTATGTTAGGAAGGATGGTGGACGTCCACCACTGGGGATTAAGCTGCTAATAGGATTTAGTGCGTTTGCATACATCAATGCGGCGTGTTTACCTGTACATGTAGCTGAAGAAAATTGCATTGTACCAGCAGGATTTAGCCTCCCCTCCCCATCCAGAGTCTGATAGGTTCACAGGAGGGTCAGATGGGCTGGGCTGGGTGGTGGCTGGGTAGGGTGGAGGTGTGGTGGCTGTGCTGGGCTGGGTGGTGCTGGGTAGGGTGGGGTGGAGGCTGGGTAGGGTGGTGGTGGGTGGAAGGGTGGAGGGTGGATGGTGGTGGGTGGAGGGTGGAGGGTGGGTAGGGTGGGGTTAGGGTGGGGTTGGAATTGGTGGTGGTGGAGGTGGTGGGTGGAAGGCTGGGTAGGGTGGGGTAGGGTGGAGGGTGGATGGTGGTGGGTGGAGGGTGGTGGGTGGAGGCTGGGTAGGGTGGGGTAGGGTGGAGGGTGGATGGTGGTGGGTGGAGGGTGGAGGGTGGAGGGTGGTGGGCGCGGTTGCACAACGTGACGAGTGTTTGACAGCTGGTGTTCTCAGGTGAGCCTCTTAGATCAGGATCATGACTGGCTCCCTGGCACCCAGCTGGGATACCCGGGGGAGAGGATGGACAAGGGGGTGGAGGGGAGAGAGAGGATGGACAAGGGGGTGGAGGGGAGAGAGAGGAAGGGAATAGAAGAATAGCAGGACACTAGGGCGAGGCGGGGAGGGGCGAGGGGGCCGTAGGGTGTGTGTGTGTATGTGTACACACACATACACATACACACACATACACACACATACAGTACACACATACACACACACATACACACATACAGTACACACATACACACATACACACACACACACACACACACACACACACACACATACAGTACACACATGCCTGAGGAGGAGTCCTAACCCTGGCCCCCGAAACATCAAGTGAAGAGGAAGACGAGAGGAGGGGGGAGGGGAAGCAGGGGATCAGTGAGAGGGGGACACTGCATGAATAAACAGTGAGACAGTGAAGCATGACCGGTCACAGATCAGAGTGCCCCTGTCTGTGAAGGCCAAGGTCCGCGAGCAGACCACAAACACGTTCGCATCCATGACTGCCTCTCGTCCACGATGTCGATGCCTGTCTCCCTCTCTCACCGTCCCTCTCTCCCTCTCTCTCTCACTGTCCCTCTCTTTCTGTCTCTCTCTCTCTGTGTCTCGCTCACTCTCCCTCTCTCCCTCTTTCTTCCTTTCTCTCTCTCTCTCCGTCTGTGTTTATGTCTCTCTGTCTCTCTCTCTCTATTTCTATTTATTTCCCTTCGTCCTTTTGCATCATTTCCTTCCTTTCATATTTGTTTGGCCTTTTTAGACGCGCATGGCTGGACCCTCTGTTTGATGTCACTATACAGTGTGTGTGTGTGTGTGTGTGTGTGTGTGTGAGTGTGTGGTTGTGTGTAGTTGTGTGTGTGTGAGTGAGTGATCGCATTTGCCTAATTCATCGAAACAGATCATCCAACGGATGTCACCCGAGGCTTCGCGGCTAAGGTCAAAAGTTCACGTCCTCTCCAGCGCCCTCTGGTGGCCGACGACGAAACAGCCCCGCTCTCCTCCCGTCGCCCGCCGCGTCTTCGCTGACACACGGCATCAGGAGGGGGTCATCGTCTCAGTCGCATCGCGTCCACTCCGAGTAACTTCAGGGTCAAGCTGCTTTTGCTCCAATCGTCTCGGTCCTTTTCTTCTTCTGTTGCGCTCTTGTCTCTTTTCCGCGGGCGCTCGCACGCTGGAGCGGAGCCAAAGTCCCCGTCTGAACCAACCGCAGCCTCCGAGTCCTCTTACGTAAACCCTTAAGAGGCAGAGAGCCAACCAGCGCAGACGACAGACCGCGACGTGAACCCAGCGCGCGCGCGCAAACGAACGTCGACGCGCGGTCGTGTCCGTACACACGCACGCACGCACGCACACACACACACACACACACACACACGCACACACACACACACTTCCCATAGTGCTGGTGTTGAAGAGGTGGCTGGGCTGGTACACACCGTGTCATGACCCTCCAGAGGCGTCTGGTTCACTCATCAGGTGGAAGAGAACAACAACAACTAAAAAGGGAATAATTACTGAGACTGTCTGGCACCTGGAAAAGAGGCCCGGAAGTTTCCTTCTCTCCTGCGTTCGGAATATGGATGAAGGGGCGAGTGATTCCATTTGGGCTTTATATCCATTACTTGGATGAAAGTTTCATGGCTCCTACAGAGAGGGTGAAGGGGGTCGAGCACAGGGAGGAGGAAGGTAGATTAAACATTGATCGTGTGTGTATAATAAAGTCTCGCCTGGAAGCGTGAGAAGGGGGGAGTGCGTGTGTGTGAGTGTGTGTGTGTGTGTGTGTGTGTGGGTGGGTTTGTGAGTGAGTGAGTGTGAAGGGGATGTGCATGTGTGTGTCTGTGTGTATGCAGGGGTGTGTGGGTGTGGGTGTGTGTCTGGGGACGGATGTCAGTGCGCACACTTGCAGGTGTTTCTCTCTAAATATCTCTTCCCCGGACAGCCATCATTGCTCCGACACTCTTTTAAACAGCGTTTAAAAAGTAATCGTGTTTGAATCATGCTGGGAGGGAGGAGGGATGAAGGCAGGGTCGTGTCCTAACCTTCTGCATGTCTTCCTGAACGCTGGTATGGAGAAGAGCCCGGCAGCGGACGAGTGGAAGAGAGACAGAGAACGAGAAACCTGGAGGATGACGCGGAAAACGCAGCAAAGCAGACGGCGAGACTGCGTCAGGTGATGATGATGATGATGATGAGGATGAGGAGGAGGAGGAGGAGGATGGTGATGATGATGATGATGATGGACTGGGTCTGATCCAGCTACTGACCCGCTCCCTGGTGCTGACAATACTGGTAGAACTGCACACTTTATGTCACTTGGTATAAAAACGCTAAATTAATGATGCGTAACGACTGCAGTAAACTGGTAGTGGAAAAGGCCAAATGACAAAAGTTTTTTTTTTTTAGAAGGGAATTTAAAGAGGGAGAAAGAGACAGAGAGAGGAAGCGAGAGAGGGAGAAAGAGACAGAGAGAGGAAGCGAGAGAGGGAGAAAAAGACAGGGGGGAAAAACTCTAAAAAGGAAGGGCGAACACATGTAGGGTAAAAGGAGAGAAGAAACCAGGAAGAGCCAAAGGAGGGAGGGAGGGAGGAGTGAGGGATCTATCTCATTGGCTCGTTGGCCCGGCTGTGACGTGCGACTCCCAGTGTGTCTGCTCCTATCCAGTGTGTTGGACGTATCAGTAGCAGGGCTGTCCTGGGCAGGGCCACGGGCCTCCCATCACCCCGGTGCAGCCAGCCTACTTGCCCGCCCTCTGCACGCTTGCTCACTGCTGGCCACAACCAAGATGTCTGCTGGCACAGCACTGCTCGCTCTCTCTTTCTCTCTCTTTACATCTCTTTGTCCTTGCCTCCTTTCATAGTTCCACATGCTCTTTCTCCCTCTCCCCTCTCTTTCTCTTCCCCTTCCTCTCCCCTCTCTCCCCCTCTCCCTCCCTTCCTCTCTACTGCAAACACAGATAGTCCTGAGCCAGCTCACAGCACATGCTCACAGAGACTCTTCCCAAATTAGACTGTAAGTAAGGATGGCAGGAGTGAAACCTAGGCCAGGCTTGCCTGGTATAAATTTCAAGCTTTGCAATCATGGTCTGACATAACAGCGTGCATTGGCTACAATGCAGCTTGCGTGTCCTCTGCAAATAGCAGTTGCCTGGGGAAAGCATGTATGCATCGCATATAGTTGGTGTAGCAGAGGCTATGCGTGCGTCACCGTAAGTGGCAGTATAGCGTACCGTGAATGTCTTATGAGAAGCGGTGGCGTGCTGATGCATGCGTGCCTGCGTGCGTGCGTAGAGGCAGAACAATCTCAAAATTGTATTTCTGGCACAAGCTTTTACAACCGAACATAAAGTAGGATTGTGTTGTTTTAAACGACTGTTTCCTTGAGAGAGAAGCGCTAAGATTTCAGCACTGTCGTCATAGGTTTATCTAGGCATTCGACGAATGGTAATTTCGATGTTTTTCTGTTGAGAAGTAGCCTATGTACTCTCCATATGTGCGGGAGTTTCGTGGAATGTTTAGATGCATATCCAACGTCTTTTTATAGTTGCCCTTCGTGGAAGCCTATAGGCTATCTTACGACATAGCTAAGCGGTAGTCCAGCCACAGCAGCGATCTCATGAAAAATGTATACAGAATGTAACATATGGTGTGCCAAGCTGCAGGGATGCAATATAGCCCATATACGCTTAAAACCATATCCATTACTGCGATTTTAGAAGCGGAGGTCAGGAGTTCACATCGCATCACAGCCGCTCGGCAACATCTGCTGCCAGTGCCATGGCAACCGTTCCCCTTCGCCCACCCTCTTTCGTGTACAGTCACGGTCTGGTTGTAGACAGTGAGAGCGAGGGGTTTTAATGCCCTCTGGTGCAGATGGTGCGTGCGCGCTCTTATAGAAACGGACGTGGACGCACGGTGATCTCAGTACAGTCCTCACGCGCACCTGAGCCATTAGAAATGTTTTCACAACATTTCGCACCTTGTTTCATTCTCACGTCCGCTGGAGATGAGAGAACGAATCCAGACAAGGCGGTCGAGTCGGTTCAACGTACACATGTCCTTTGGTTATAGGTCTTCGTCTCCAAAGTAATCTGCTCATCTGGGAGTTTATCCAAATCGATTCATTCGTGTTCACAAGCTGACGTGCAATTGCCTAAGTGCTATCCCAGGACTATACAAATATAATTCCGACTATACACTATACAAATGTAAATTGGTAGTGCGGGATTAAAATGTATATGCGCGTGTGTTTGTGTGCGTGTGAATGCCTCGGTTATGCCTCATCCGACAATAGTGTCTCAGCTTGTCCAATTAATGTTAAATGCAGTGAAGACAACTTCAAAATGTGTTGACATCTCTGCTGTGTAAACCCGACCCAAATATTTTCTCAATACGAGAACAAAAACACACATAGGAAATATCACAACTCATGAACTTAAGATGACCTGATTATGTTGTTCTGTAACAACACATGTTGCTTCATTTTGACCTTTTTTAGAACAACCGCCAGTGGCAGTTTTAAAGCGGAAGGCGCAACTGTATTTGAGGCATTGTGAAGCTCTGGCTTATAACTGCATGCTCGCGCTCTAACCCTCACTAACGGTCCTCTTCGGTTGAGCGCGACGTGTGTAATCAGTGTGTCACGTAGACCGTTTAGGATATAGTTCACCCTTACACAAGCCAAGTCAATTAAATTACAAAAACATGTTTGAGAGAATGCACGTGTGTGAGCTTCATTTGTCAACCGTTGGCCAATGGGCTAGATACAGCCTAGGTTATAAACCTAAATTAGATATTGACATACGCGTAACTGACCTAAACATGCACACGTTTAATAGGCTTGGCAGGATATTTAGGGTATTATTATTAATAATAACAATAAGAATATGTATAACTGTAAAATTCGTATTACTATCAATAATAATAATAAATTGTATTCAGTGCAAGCAATGTATAATTGACCTAATATATATGTATACATGGGTATGTACAGTACTATTTGTGTAAATGCATTGTGCTTGTGTGCGTGCGTGCAAAGCCATACACCACATAAACGTAAACTAATTGTGAAATAATCTGAACCATAATTAAGGCCAAATAAAAGACAAAATAAAGAAATAAGAAAGACATTAAATTAATAAAATGAGGTATGTTACGGACAGATAAATACAGTAGCTTACTACTTGCCAATACAAAGTGTCCTTCACATTTAATTGTTCACTTCATCACTAGAAAGAATTATGGGAAATAATTGAGGGTAATAATAAAGGCAGGGCCTGCTTTAATATGACGTGATACCAAATCATGTTTCCAGGTAGAGTAAAATGGATGTGATTCTGTTAATTTACTCATATGAGGACGTGGAATGAATTATTAATGAGATCTTGGCAAATAGATAGAGAATGAAGTGCTCAATCTAGAACGCCACGCTGGAGCGAATAGCGAGTCTCTAGCACGTCCAGAACTCGGACTAGAGCACGAGGGAGCTGACCATTCTAATTGGGCTCTTCCAACAAAATGAAGGTATTTTCCTTTCAAACATATTTTAGTTGATCATCTATTAGATTTTTTTAATGGGTCAAATCTTTTTTCTTTTTTTCTTCAAAGACAGTCTCAATTATAGTGTCAGTATGTGATCTCTATTTACATAATTGTCTTTACTGTGTGAATGTTGTATTCCCGTTTAATTTGTTACCGCATATTAATAACTAATTTTAATTCAATTATAATATAACCGTCATATGAATTAATGAACACTATTTAATTGAGTCTTAATCGTTTCAGCAGTGTGCACCAAAAAACAAAAAATATCCTGATTTGAATAATTCCGTTGATTACATAGGGTATAATTTATATTATTACAAATATTTTTTACATTTATCCCATTAAGTTTCAGCCTTAACACGAAAAAGAAAAACTTGAAGCATAAAATTGAATTTCAACGGACTCAAACCCGGCGGAATGGAGGACCCGGCGCGGTAGGAGTAGGACACCTCTGAGCTTAACAGTCCCAGCGCTCGGTGCATTCACAGTTCACGGGCTCCTCGACCTAAATGCGATGTGACGGGAGAACCTTTACCGAAACAAACGGGAATATAGTATCAGGGAAGGCTGACCGAGCTGTGAACCGGGGCCTTAACACGGAGCAAATTAACATCAACGAAAATAGCACTGCGTTTTCAGATCGCTTATGTGCAAGGCAGCATTTTGGCTAGCGGTGTCAGGTCCCTTTAGCGCGAAGATGCATAGCTAAATAGTGCCGTTAAATGGCCAGGCTTCTCCACCGACCCCTGGCCAGGGTCTTCGAACCCTTGACACCCATACGGAAGGGTTCGGAAAACACTACTCTGCGAGTGCGAGCCCTTGGCGAGACGCATCGCAGTAATACACTGACATGATACCGATACCCCTTCATAGTGGCATCTACGGAATTAGTAGATTAAATGAAAGCTCTGTCGCTAGTTCTCTTCCCCTGGGCTGAGTGTTCGCCTGCTATCACAATAATGATCCCGCCTTATACAGCTACTGTACACGATGTGCGATGACGACGTAGGATGCGACTCGAAACTGGCCTATAGCAAAGCTTAAATTGATGTGTCCGATGACTGCAGTGGAAGCCTCCTAGAAATTCTGAACGGAGGACCAGTCTCTTGATTGACTTTTGATGTTCAGCGTCTCTGACTGCACTGACGGGTCGTCACCGAGTCTAGTCATCATTCTATTACAACCTTCTTGCTCTGAACACGCAAACATATTCTCGACGAACTAAGTCAACCTTTTCCCCTTCAGCGTGCGCGCACACACACAGTGAGAGAGAGAGAGAGAGAGAGAGAGAGAGAGAGAGAGAGAGAGAGAGAGAAGAAAGACAGAAAGAAAAGAAGGTATGACTGGAATAGCTTTTAAACTTAGCTGTGCCATCATCTAATTAAACCATCGGTTCTGCTCAGGGCAATACCGATTCAGGGAAGAGCATCGGCGTCTGATCTGATTGAATTTGAGCGTCAGTAAATTCCGCTCCCTCTCCTCCGGGAATCGGCGTCGTCGCGCCCTACACCCGCAAGGGCATGTGTACTGCAGGCTACACTGTAACCCCCCACCGCAAGCTCCACCCCAGACCCCTTAAGTTTGCCAACAGTAGAATGGATGTGTACACGCCAACATCTGGCTTCAGTTCAGCTGACAGACTCACGAGCAGTCTGCGCCCGTCGCTGCAACAATGACTAATGAAACGTGTCCACGGGTGTTAGTCGAATTTGGACGTTTCACCGTTGTCCTTCATTTCAAACCATGTTTTACACGCCAACCCACAAAGGACAATGTCATACATGTCAGTTTCAGGAATACTTAAACTCTATAAAAAGGAGACGGGAAAAGAGAGAGCGAGAGGGAAGATAGTGACGTGTTGGCCGTCGTTTTAAAACCTACAGTCCATGAAGTGGAAGTCGATCACGAGCGGGCTCTCTCAGTCTACAGAGCCAGCAAGAGGACGAGTAGATGGAGGAATTTTAAAAGCCTGTCGTATCTCTGCCGAGGAGGGAGAGACGTCAGGACCGAATGCGTGACTGTACTACCACAGCCGCGTGCGTGCGGAGATGCGCTCGTTCTTGTATTAGCCATCACTTCATAAAAAGTAGATGCGCTGGCAGTTAAAACCTCAGCCATAGTATGAAAGCAAACGCACGCACGGACACAGACACGCACACAGACACACACACAGACACGCACATAGACACACACACACACAGGAGACTACACTAGAGTGGTTACAGTACGATGCCTGCTGCGTCGACCGCACCCATACTAACGTTATTGATCCGTATCGACACTTCCAGGCTGATGGATTCAAGCCCGGTCACCAGATCTTAATAAAAGCCCCGATGTTGTGATTGAATTCATTAATGGTGGACGCACACACACCGGTGCCACCATGAACTGCCAACAGATCAAAACACACCCCACCTAAAGGCCTGACATTGTGGGGTTTTGTGAGTTGAGATTCTGCACCTGTGGTTATACTAGACCCATCAACTCCTGTCAGAAGCCTGCTCTGCGCCAGCACTTCCTGTTTCCTGTGCCAGAGGAGCTAATGAGCTCTGATCTGGAGAGAGTCCAGATAGCCAGGGAACATACCTCCTCAGTCACTGCCAGAAGACGAAATGTTGTCGTGACTTTGTGGTCCAGCTTCCCTCCTCCTACTCAGAGGCACTTTGGCAAGCAGGATGCCCGTGTGAAGGTCACTGGAGCTGGGGAGAGCGAAGGGGGCTGTGGGTGGGGGGGCTCTGGGTGGGGGGGCTGTGGGTGGGGGGCCTGTGGGGGGCTCAAAACGACAGCTCTGTCTTTTAATGAGGCGGCCTTTTAAAGGTCTCCTGAGGTTTATCGCACCTTGGACGTGTTTGTTAGACTGTGTTCTCCCAGCAGGCTGAGGAGCCACATGTGGACACACACACACACACACACACTGGCACACACACACACTGGCACACTGGTACACACACACACATTGGCACACACACACAGCACGCACAGCACACACACACTGGCACACACATAGTACACACACACAAACACACACACTGAGACAAACTGGCACACACTCACGCACACACAGCACACACACACACACACACACAGGTACATATACATACACCTATACACACACTGGCACATACACAGATACACACACAGTCACAGATACAGACACACATTAGGACACAGACACACATATGGTATATGGCATATGGTGTGAGTGCCTGTTCACTGTTTCTCTTACACATCACTGCGCAGTGTGTGAAATGCGATTTTAAGAATAACACGGGGAAGTTTGCAGCAGTCCATCGTATCCATAACCATGTTCTAGAAAGCATGTTGTTCCAGGCACATGCTTGTTGCACATGTGCAAGTGTTTATGTAACACACAGCACAGTGGAGTGTAACTGAATTCCAAATGAGCTTCAGGCGTGCCACGTCCAATCACAATCCCTTATCACCTGGAGGTGGCCCTCTACCCCTGTACAATAATCCACCAATCCGAAAGCTTCTTGCCGGTAAAGTCCACGGATGGGTGATGAATGGGGCCATGGCTGGGGGGGGGGGGGGGGAGAGCT
>BROE01000023.1:7326696-7359836 GCA_036571765.1 Plecoglossus altivelis | reverse complement strand
GGGGGGGGGGCTAGGGGTTGAGGAGGGGGGGAGGGCGTGGATCTCTCTGGTGGTCACATGCCACATGGCGCTGGGAGGCGGGGGAAAGATTCGGGGGGTAACGGTTAGAGGCAGAGTGGGAGGGGCGGTCTGAAGGCAAGGTCCATAGAAAGATGAGCCAGGCAGGACACGCCCTTTGCCGTGAATGTCAAGTGGCTGGATCATTTGCTGTTACGTGTTGCCATGACGACTCTGCCCTTTCCACAACTTTGCGGCGTTGAACTTTTGCCGGGTTCGGACGTTTGACCTCGGCAGCAAACCCCAGCACAGCACCAGCGTCCCTGTGTGGTTCCAAAATGGACCCTGTGATGACTCACTGTAGAACGGACGATGTCGAAGATGGTTAGAGGTTCCATCCAGTCAGGACACAGGTTTCCTGGCAGTCGACGGGCGATGTCCCGAATGTGTCAAAATTCTTCATCGAAAATGAATAATTTCATGATGTACCTTGCTGTTCGGACTGCTTTTCCGTGCGCCACGGAAGAGAGGGACAAGACGAGAGACGAGCCGATGAATAATTCAAGGGCTAATTAGATGATGGAGGCGGAGAGTGCTCAAGAGGCCCAGAGCTGTCAGGAACCCAAACCCTTTTAGGGTCGAGATCTTGAACCCTCCGGTTGGGTGAGGCGGTTGGGGGGGGGGGGGGGGGGGGGGGGGGGGGGGGGGGGGGGGTAGGTGGAGGTGCACCCTCTTCTGGGCTGGTTTGGCAGGGCAGCTGGGCTCACAGGCTCAGACACACAGTTGGTGTTGGCTACGTTTCTAGTCCTCAGGATCAACAATCAATCCCTGAAGTCCTTAAGCATGATGTGTGTGTGAGTGTGTGTGTCCATGTGCGTGCGTGCGTGTATTAGCCAATCAGACAGGGACACACTGTAACTCTTGGTGTTCATTTGTGGATTGAGTCAGAGTGGAGGATGACAGGGCAACACCGTTACCATCACAAACACGATTCCCCTTCTTCCATATGAAATCACTTGTTTCTGAATGCAGCACCAGTCAGTGTGACGGCTGAGAGGTTCATTCTGATGCACTTCAGGCCACTGCAGCTGAAACTAAGCATCTCTGATCCGTCATCTTCCGCTGCACTTTCCATGCACTGTTTCCATGTCGCCTTGGATAAAAGAGTCGGTTACGTGAGTCAAATGGCAAACGTCAGAGTCGATTCCTCCTGCGTCAGCAGGGCGTGGCTTCTTGTCTCAGCCGCAGCTTGCAGATCATGCACACCCAGTGTGGGAACCCAGTGAGTCATTTGACTACCGAGATGTCCTTTTAATGAACTTTTGGTGAGCAGTAGACACACACACATTCGCATGTGGTTTTAGGGTGCATTTGACGAACTCTGTTGTTTCACAGATGCGGTACGCACAGACGGTCCGAGCTTGGTCTTGCTCAAAGGGGTGTTAAAAAACTCTGTGTTCTTCCAGTGGACCAATCAATGTAGGGTAACCGGCGGTAACCGTGGTTACAGCCTATGGCGGACTGCCTTGGGGGGGTGACATTCAGCAGACTGACAGAACAGCTTTCACGCTTATCGGACCGGACATCCAATCACAATACAGCATGAGAGGAAGAGAGAGAGAGAGAGAGAGAGAGAGAGAGAGAGAGAGAGAGAGACAGAGAGACGGAGAGAAACAGAGAGAAAGAACAGGAAGCTTTACTTGGCTTCTTCAACGCAGCGACACGTTGAAAAATGACAGCAGACAGTTCAGCCACGAGCTAGTTTGGGTCTGCCTGCCTGTCTGTACTGGCCTGAACTCAGACCACTACATCTAAATCTGCCTAGAGACAGAGTGGTGTGTTTATACACCCGTGCACGCAAAAGGCAGTGATCAAACAGGACATGTCGTTTAACCAGAACCTCTGTGCGTGTTTGCGTGTTTGTCTCTCCAACCAAAACAGAGACATATTTGGTTCAACAAGGTCCAGTCCCAGTTCTATATCTTCACTCACCCTCTCTTTCCTCCTTTATCCCTCTCTCCCTCTCTCTTGCTCTCCTGCTCTCTCTCTGCCTCTCTCTGCCTCTCTCTCCCTTTCCCTTTCCCTCTCTCTCTCTCTCTCTCTCTCTCTCTCTCTCTCCCTCCATCCCTTCCTCGCTCTCCCCTGTCACCTCCCCCACCTCAACTTCTCTCTCCCCTTCAGGCTGGTTATCGACCTGTGTGTAACGCCGGAAGGATGAATCACCGAATTCATCCAACACGTCACTCACCAGGGGCCCAGGGGCCAAGGGGCCAACATGTCACACGACACAGTGTGGTCACCTGTTATCCTCTGGATGGCTTTGCCTCTCTCTCTTTCTGTCTCTCTCTGTCTCTCTTTCACTAACCATACTTCAGTGCCTGTCAACCCTTTAAGCTTAGGTTTCATGGCCTCCTCTGTTTTCACACTGTCGCACGCTCAACTCGGTCCTCTCTCGTGCCATCAAGTACACACACACACACACACGCTAACACACACACACGCACACACTGATGGTCATTTATATGATCGCGTTGTTCATTTACTCAGTGTTACCACTCTATCAGCCCTCAAGTCTGTCTTTGGATGCTCATTAAATCTGGTTCTCCTCAGATGTTATCTCATGCAGCCCTTCAATCTCTCCCTCCCCTACCTCACCCGTCCATGAGTCACTATCTCCTCTCTCACGCATTCCTATATTACTTCTTCTCCCTCATTCCATTCCTGTCCTCCATCTCTCTCTCTCTCTCTCTCTCTTTATTTCTGTCTCTCTTTCTTTCTGCCTCTCTCTTCTCTCTCTCTCTCTCTCCTCAGTCTTTTGGTAGGAGCTGATGGGAGGGCAAAGGGAGGGATGGAGAGAAGTGGAACATGAGAGAGGAGGAGAGAGGAGACAAGAAGAGGAGAGAGGAGAAGAGAGCACGAGAAAGGAGGAGAGCAGGAGAGACGAGGAGAGCAGAGAAGACCGGAGGAGAGAGAAGAAGGGAAGAGGAGAGAGAAGAAGAGAGGAGGAGAGAGGAGGAGAGAGCAGTAGAGAGGAGGAGAGAGGAGGAGAGCGGAGGAGAGCGGAGGAGAGAGCAGAAGAGAGGAGGAGAGCAGAGTAGAGCGGAGGAGAGAGGAGGAGAGCAGAGGAGAGAGGAGGAGAGAGCAGTAGAGAGGAGGAGAGAGGAGGAGAGCGTGCTTGCAGAAGGCCCTTGGGGCCCCATGGATGAGGGAGCCAGGCCAAACAGATGGGATGTTTGTCCTGCTGGGTGGAAGAGCCTTATCAAAGATGTATCTTGAAGGGGCAAAGTAGCACCACACACTCATACAGAACACACGCACACATGCAGTGGCATAGAGATAATAAGGGTGTGAAGATGAAATAAAAAATAAGATATTTTCCTTGTAGGAAACAAGGAATGGTACTCCTTGTGTGTGTAAAACATGAAAACCTAATGAAATATGCAACGCACATGAAACAGACTTCATACTACAGTGTTCCAACTGGCCATAACTACAAATCCAGAATCAACCAAGTCTATTCTCTTTCCCGGCTCTCCATCACTCCTCTATTCTCTCCATCCATCCATCCATCCATCCATCATCTCTCTGTCTCTCTTCTCTCCGCCCATCATTTGTCTCACTGACAGAGAGCTAAAGGGTACCCGTCGGTCATGCTGAATCCCCACCGCAGCTTGGGACCCCCATGCCCCCGTCGGCAAGCACCCCTCCCCCCTACATTGCTTTCACCCCCATACCCCGGCCTGGCTCGCAATGCCTACCATCCCGAGCCAACACCACACTCCTATCGTAACCATCCGACAACACCCCCCACCATCGGCGCACCCAACGCCCCCCGAGCAGCAAATCTTTTCCTCTGACATGACCCCGCCTCCCTCCCCGCCCACCCCCTCGCCCCCGCCCCGGTTGCAGTGCAGCGCGGTGCGTGCGTGGAAGCTGAGGGAGGTCGCTGTGCGGTCACTGCGCAAAGCCTCGTCGCATTGTGACTCCGAGCTGCAGAATGTGCCAGGGGATGGACATTAAACTGGACTGGCCGCCGTCTTGGCCTGAGCATGATGAAGAGAGAGGGGGGGGGGGAGAGAGGGAGGGAGCGAGAGACAGAGAGAGAGATTGAGAGAGATAGAGAGAGAGATAGACAGAGAGAGAGAGAGAAAGGAGATCAAAAATCAATAAAGAAAGGAGGAGAAAGAACTGGAGGAAGGAGGAAGCGAGAGAGAGAGAGAGCAAAAGAGGGAGAAAAAGATGGAGGGAGGGAGAAAAAGGAGGGAGATAAGGGAGGGCGGACTGGAGCGAGGGCATCAGCGCACTTACACTAACATAGCTCTGAGACCCCTGGGGCACGGGGTCCTTACGAGGTGGCTCATCAAATATGAAGACCCTGCGAGCCCACTGAGGCTCTTTTGGTCTCTCGTCATATCTCTCTCTCTCTCTCTCTCTCTCTCTCTCTCTCTCTCTCTCTCTCTCTCTCTCTCTCCGACTTGGTTCTTCCCTCTTTCGGTCCGTCCGTCTTTTTCTTTCTTCTCACTCGCTTTCCGTGTCTCTCTCTCTCTCCCTGAACGTTGGGTCTATCTCTTTGCTTCCCTTTTCGTCTGTCTCTCATCTCCTCCCTCGCTCTCGGGTACTCCATCTCCGGATGTCGGGGGGAGGGATGGGGCATCGAGTGCAAAGGTGCCTCTCCCCCCCCCCTCTCTCCCTTTCTTACCCTCTCTTCTCCTTCTCTCTCTCTCCTCTCTCTCTCCCTTTCCCCGTCTCCCTCTCTCTCTCTCCCTCTCTCCCTCTCTCTCCCTCTCTCCCTCTCAGCTCCCAGCATGAGAGAGACATCGTCCTCAGGCCAGAGTTTCATTCAGTTGTATGCAGGCTGCTATGAGAACTCGTTCCTTCGCCGCAGTGATTTGTCAACCCTGACTTTGTGTTCATCAGCCCCTGCGAGCACTTAAGGGTGCGTAGATTGTGTGCGCGTGTGTTTCATGTGAATTCTCGCTCACCCTCACAAAGCATTTGCTTGATAGCGTTAAGATCAGGGACTCTTAATTGGTCCATCCCCTGTAAGCCTCTGTTCCACCACCGAAAAGTCGCTACGATTGGTCGGAAGGCCAACCAATGGGAGCACAGCATGGTTGTCATCGCCTCGCCTTTGAATATTTCGGAACATGAGCTCATTCCTACCCCAGCTGTTTGGATCAGCCCCTTTGAAATCTCTGTAACGTGCCGATTGCGCCTTAATGGTGGACAGAGAGTGGACTCTCAGAGTCTCGCGCACACTCGTAGGTGCACAAACAAACACACACACGTGCGTAAGTTTAGAAGGTCAAAGTCACACACGTGCGCACACATGCACTCTTGCTTTTTGAGCCAGGCAGAGAAGATGATGAACATGAGGACATAATGTTCTTGGGCCTCATCTATCACTGTAAGACCAGGGGCATGGTCTGGCAAGGCGGGGCAGGGCAGGGCAGGGCATGGTCTGGCAGGGCGGGGCAGGTCAGGGCAGGGCAGGGCAGGGCATGGTCTGGCAGGGCAGGGCAGGGCAGGGCATGGTCTGGCAGGGTAAGGCATGGCAGGGCAGGGCAGGGCAGCGAAGGGCAGGGAAGGGCAGAGGCAATGGATGTCTTGGCGGCTGGGGGATAACTATGAGCACAGAGCCACTGGTCCACAAGCTTCTTAACCTGACCGTGAACCTCCTACTGCATGTCCTTCCCACCGGTGGCCTTGCTCCTGGGAAACATCAACACCGTAGACTGTGCGGCGACCCTAGAACACCAGCGCTTTCATTTAGACGGACCACAAGCTGACGCGCAATGGGACAACATCCTGAAAATATCAAACGCTATCGTTTTTATATGACGCAAATAGTCAAGTGTGTTGCAATCCGATGTTTGATGTAGACTTAGCCTGGTGTTGAGCCGTCAGTGTCAGCAGTCTGCAGACTGATAACAGCTTCTACTCAACTGAGCTAAGTCGCTCCATCAGTGACACCCACGGAACCCTTTTTTCTTCATACAATCAACATCAATTACACTATTATCGTAAGACCACATATTGTTTTTCCCATTTAACCATGGTCCATCTCATCCGGGTCAGACAAAGTTCAGACGATCAATTCCTTTGATCAGAGGGCAGCCCGCTGATGAGTCTATCGACTCCATAGACCCGCAGAGACATAGAGAACATCGTTATGGGTCGTCACGAATCGGGCCGCATCGGTTTTGGACCTGGTCACGTTCCGAGCGGCAGGTCCGCGCAGCAGCAGACATCCGAAGGCGGTTCGATACCGGCATCGACCACCCTTCCTTATGGTAACTCTGGATGAACGCCTTGTGTTAATGCACGGTCAATGTTAGCGCTCTGGGGGCTGGATGTTGTCATTCATTGAACGTGGAAGTATCTATATCCCCTGCTGTCAATAAGAGCAGCGCTTTCAACTGTCAAAAGAGCTTGACCTAGACATAGAATCACTGAGGCAACGTCATATCTGCGTTATGGCAGGCTGGAGACGGCGAATAGCGTAAATCGACACACTTAGAATAAAGCACGAGAAACCGAGTGAAAAACAGTTATACTGGCAGTTTTGTAAGAAATAAACTTTGTTCATAAATTTGGGAATAACATTATTTCCACATTAAACTGTAGGATTCTCTTTCCCTGCTATTCATTAAAATTAATGGAGGGAAAAAAGACTGGACCCTCGCGGGGTTTTTAATATATCATATGTGAACTGGCTGAGCTGAATGTGTGGCCCGAAGGATTCCCTTAACCACGCCTCACGCGGGCAGGAGTTTCCTCAACTGCGGGGGAAAAAATGAACATCATTTTCAAGACCACCGGGCAAAATCAATCACTAAGATCCCTCTTGCAGTCTTGGAAGGTAGATTAACGTGGATATATGCGGGAAACGGCAATGTCATGCGGAACGGTCAACTTTTCAACAAGTCGTCTTGCGGACATGTAAGTACACATATGACATACCGTAGTTTACTTTAAAGAGGTGTCGTTTAAATACATATTTGTCATTTTCGATCACTTTTCTTGCGCTCTTGTAGTTGCGCGTAAAGTAGCTTACGTCAAATGAATTTCCATAGCAACCACGGAACAACAGTACCAACAACAGTGACATTGTGGCGCATTCCACGCTTGAGAGATGGCAACTATTCGGTAAAGTTAAATAAGCTACAAAATAGACTGTTTATTTAGGACATTAAAATAATATTTGTATTACAACTATTATAGTAGTTATCAGCACTTAATTCTGTTTATAAAGTTAGGGGGCGCCGCAAGTTTGGCTGCCAGTTTCTATGCATGACTGTAGCGTATATGAAAACTTGGATATTTTGTCCTTCATCTTTGAACCTCTTTAGCAAACCTGGAGCCAGTGCTGGAGCTGTGGGGGCACGGAGGGTGTTAAAACAATCCAAAACTCGCCCACTCCCTCCGGACAATGACTTGTTCCAAGCGGCCGCCTCGGGTGATCCCGAGTGGCTTCGGCTGAGCTTAAAGAGTGCGCCTTCGCCAAAGCCGGTGGACAAGCAGGTGAGGACCGAAACAGGTAACGGATTCCTTCTGGTTCACTTCACACACCAATTTGAGATTCTCCTTCGTCTCAGATATCGACTGACTGACGTAGTGTGTGAGAGGCAGCAGTTCACTCATGCACGAATGAGCGTGCTCCCATCCCACCTGCGTGTTTCTCTGTGCACCTGCGTGCACCTGCGTGCGTTCCATGACTTCTACTGATGTGTATGCGTGCTTGTTTACTACAGGGTCTAACTGTCCTCCACGTGGCGTGTCTCTACGGCCAGCTGGCCTGCGTGAAGCTGCTTTTGGAGACCCAGGTGGTGGCCGTGAACACCAGCTGTCTTCGGGGCAGCAGACCCATCCACATGGCGCTGAGCGCCCGGAGCAGACCTCATTCCCACACCTGCCTCACCCTGCTCCTGGAGCACGGGGCCCAGCCCAACGTGTAAGGTGGCGCACCCTGCCGTCCTCCACTCCACTCCAGACACAAGCATTTTGACAAATTCCGCGTTCGTTACTGTGAGTTGCGACCGTATCATCGAATAATGACCACAAGTGCAAACGAGGCTCTGTTGACTAGAAAACACGTCACATTGACGCGAAGTGGGGGAAACGTGCAGCTTTTGCAACATTCGGTGGTAGAAAAAAAAGCGAGAAAACGATAGCGAAGGCAGGCTAGGCATGAATGACGACGGCGCCCAAGTTCTAATTACGGCGTTGCGTTGTTTTCTCGTCTAGCGAACGCATGGTATTGCCAAGTTAACGCTGTCTTTGACTCCACCCATGCGGTTCCTCCTCAGCGCCACACACACGGGCTTGATGCCGCTGCACGTGGCGGCCACCGAGGGCCTTCTGGAGTGCACGCAGGCCCTGCTGAACGCTGGCGCCGACACCCGGGCACGAGACAGCAGGGGGCACACACCGCTGGACCTGGCACGCATCTGGGGTCACCGCAAGGTCGCCAGGTGAGGCGGGGGAGGGGGAGAGAGAAAGAGAGAGAGCAAGAGAGAGAGAGACAGAGAGAAGTGGAGAGAGGGCTGGAGAGAGAAATAGGGGAAGAAAGGGGGAGACAGAGGCAGTGAGAGACAGATGTCGAGTTTGAGAACAGGGGAGGGAGATTAACAGAGTTAGTGAGTAATTGAGTGTGACAGCCTAGGATTTTCAGTTTCCCATGTGTACATGTGTGTGTGTCTATGTGTGTATGAGAGCAGGTACCTGAAGTACTTCATGTGGCAGGAAGACAAGAAGACAGAGACAGAGAGAAGGAAAGCCTTGGCTACTCTTCATCAGGACCTGCTGGACATGTACCACATAACCACCACCAGAGAGAAGGTCTGCTACTGGCCACACCACCACACCACCACACCACACCACACCACCCACACCACATAACCACCACCAGAGAGAAGGTCTGCTACTGGCCACACCACCACACCACACCACACCACCACCACACCACATCACCACCACACCACATAACCACCACCAGAGAGAAGGTCTGCTACTGGCCACTACACCATATCACCACCACATCACCGACACCCACACCACCGACACCCACACCACCCACACCTACGCCACACCACACCACCCAACTCTGCTTGAATTTAGCTCTATCACTGCAATCATCTGCAACGAATGATAAAAAACAAACAATGTGGATCATGGTCAGTTAGGATCCAGTCTACCTTGACGATGAGACATTGGTTTCAATGGGTTGTGCAGGAATACAAGTTTATTTTGAACCCTTGTGTTCCCTTCAGGTGTCAGAATGACTCAAAACTATCTTTTATGCACGCACACAATGAAATATTTATACTGAATGTCCTTGATTGAACTAACAAAACTCAATCTTTCTGCTTCACGTGCAATGCGGAGAGCACGAGGGTTAAGAAGTAAAGCAAATGAAAAGTATCCTGTTCATTTCAAACTTTAAAGGAAAACAAAGCACATATATGATAAGTGCAGGTTCCAGAATGTAGAGCAAGTACTGTGTTCTGTTGTTAGTTATCAGTTCCTGCTGTTACTGTTATCAGTTCCTGCTGTTACTGTTATCAGTTCCTGCTGTTACTGTTATCAGTTCCTGCTGTTACTGTTATCAGTTCCTGTTGTTACTGTTATCAGTTCCTGCTGTCAGCAGCTTGCTGGCGGGGTTGTTGTCCTAACTCTCCCGCACGATGACCCTAGGTGAGCCGTCAGGATGCGATCGAGGAGAACGTCACCAAGTGGGCCGACGGGAAGGGCTTACCGCGCCTCAGGACGCCCCCCGGGGTCCTTCTGTGTTACCAGGCCCACCATGCCCGCTGCCTCTCCCCCGACCAAGGGAGGTCGATTCGGGGCAAGGGCAGGCTCCGCAATACCCCTCCTGGAGCTCTTCCGCCACAGGAAGCTTGGAACATCTCCCCGAACCCTTCCATGCCCCCAACGGCTTCCGTGAGCAGGCCCCAGGGGGTGCGCATGAGCAGTCAGCCTGAGAAGAGCCCTCCGGAGCCAGACCTCCAGAAGAGCGTGACACTGGGGACAACCAGTGATGGGCAACCTCAATACATGACTAAGTGGGACGGGTCCCCCCAGCCGGCCCCCTCCCTGCCCATGGACGTCCTTCGCAGGGGGCTGTTCCCCAACGTCTACCCCGCCAGGATCGCCTCGGCCAGCCACTTCCACCCTCAGCACGTCCTGGACCTGCCTAGACGAGGCTGCGCCCCTGGTCACAGCGCCTCTCCCTGGACGGAGGTGGTAATGCACCTGGTGGAGGAGCTGGAGCCTGGACACTACTAAGAAAACATTCCTTTATTCTTGCATCAAAGCCTTTGCTCCTAATCTACCGGAACGGTCAAAAATAACATGGCTAGAAGTTATACTTCCTGCTTCCTAAAATGTCGTTTTTTACTTACTTACGTTTCTACGAAGAACGCTCATTGCCAGATTCCTTGATTAACTATTAACAAATATCCGAGAATGTATTCCCTTTTAATAAAAAGCTACTGTATTGCAAACACAATGTGGTTTCCTTCAAAGACAGCGATGACATTGACGACAGTTGACATGACTTCATATACCGTGCGCTTATCCGTCTCAAGAAAGAGCCATCCAAGCTCTCTCGCTGAACTCTGAAGACAGACACCCTCAGACGACCCTGCGGGGTCGTTCCAAAGGAGTTGCGTCACTGGGACTCACCGAGAGTCTGTTCCGTTGCACTATGCATGACTGCAGCTCCAGCAAGTTAGAGAGACCCCAGGAAGGATCCCGGAGACGGGCTGCTGTTGCGGTTCATCTCTGCTGTAAGAGAGGTTTGGGGCCCGGGTGGCAGGGAGGTGAGGGGACCGCAGGAGGCCTGGGTGGCTAGACAGACAGGTGACCCCCCACCACCACCACCACCACCCCCCCCCCCCTGCTCCGTCTGTGAACCCACGAGGAAGTCCCCCAGGTGACGGCGTGTCAACGGAACAAGGCCGATGTGCGTACGTGCGGGGAAGTGTGTGTGTGCGAGAGGGGGGGGGAGGTATAAAGTGTGTGTGTGTGTGGGGAGTTGTGGTTTTCATCTCTCTCCTCTCCCTCCCTCCCTTTGAAAACACTTCACACTTCCGTAGAGGGATGTTTTGACCTCTGGACAACCCTTCGCACCCTCTCCTCTGACACCGCTTTAAGAAAGTGGCTCCATCCTTGGCCCCGCCCCCACCTCCGAGGTCATCGCACCACGAGAGCACCGCAGAGCACCGCAGGCACCCAGGGGGGGGGGCAAGAACCATTACTGAGGTCTGAGGACATCGTGGATGAACCTCTAAACGTCCACACCTGACTGAACACCTCAAGGTCAAAGGAGATCTATTTTAGATTGGCCCTTTCCAAGCACTTAGGGGAGGAGAAACGAGGGAAGATGTCAGAAAGTTAGCGAGACTCACTGTTCATGACCAGAGGTTTGGCCTCAGCTGACATTCAGCCAATCAGTCATTAGATCTCACGCTCATAGCAACCATCTCTTTATTAGCATTTTCTCTCTTCAGCAGTTACTGGCTCCGTCCCAAATCATCCGCTATGGCCTACCCACCCATGTGCAGTCTTGATATGAGAGAGTAGACCGGACTGGTGATTGATCAGAGATGCAGCGGCAACTGGAATCGTCCAATAAGGGGGGGGGCTCTGATGCCAGCCGCCCAATCAAAATATAACCAGTGCCGAGGCCAAAGTTTGGATTTGGAACAGAGCCACCCTCTCCCACAGTCTCTTCATACAATTCACCCATAAACTTACAAAAATCATTGCACAGAAATTTGATCTTTAAAACAGATTGACACAGTATGTATTTATGGATACTTTTGCTGTGGTTTTTTGTTTTTCCTTCTATCAATTGACATACAAAAAAAAAAATCACTATTATTGAAGCTTTTTTGTGTAGTTTTTCGACAGTCCTAGAGAACTACGCAGATAAGGAAGTATGGCGACGGAGGTGAGTGACGAGGACACGCAGACTCAAAATCTAACGATCGCTCCTACGTGGCTGCGTACAAACCCTTCTACGTAGACGACAACAAAACCACTCACCCGACGCGTAAAGAAATCCCAGGTGAACGTCTCCGCAACAACCCTGTTTCCTGACCCGCCCATTCCCCCCCCCCACCCCCCTCTACCTCCCCCAGTCTTGCAAAACAAACCGTTCCAACAGAAGTTTCAATAACAAACCCTATAAAACAGCAGTCCCCCTCAAAGAGGACTTGAAGGAGCTGTTATGTACATAGCGAAGCCTCGCTTGGCGCTGCTGTTGTGGTTAGGCTCCAGGGGCCGTAGCGTTTCTGTCCGGCCTCCAGTAGTAGACAGAATGCACACAGAGAAGTTAAGACAAAACTAGTCCAGGTACGCATCAACGCCCATGCTAGTCCTTCAGTAGCCTGGGGAGGTAGGGGTGTCTGGCCCCTAGATGTGCCCCTCTAGGGGGGTGTCTGGCCCCTAGATGTGCCCCTCTAGGGGGGTGTCTGGCCCCTAGATGTGCCCCTCTAGCCCCCTTGGTCCACCACCTTGGTACCGTACAGAAATCCAGACCTGGCTTTCACTGTTGACCCTGGCAGAGTTTGACCTGCACCCTGACCCCCTCCCCCAAGTCCTCCTCCTCCTCGTCCCTCCCACTCAGTACATCTTCTGCCTGCTAGGAAGCACAGCCTCCTTCAGGAAGGAGAAGATAAGCAGGATCCCAGACCTCTTCCCTCTCTTGCCCTTGGTGAAGTAGTTCGACACCACGTCATCTGGAGAGAAAGGTGGATGACAAAAAGATGGAGAGACATAGAAATAAAAAGGGGGGGAGAGAGAGAGAGAGAGAGAGAAAGTGAGAGTGGGAGGGAGAGAGTGGGAGGGAGAGGTGTCAGTAGAGACAGCGACAGCTCGTTAAACTGGTGGCAAAGGGCCAGTAGTGTTTCAGCATACTGTTTACTGCTGAGCTGTCACAGTATACTAGGGAGCGGCTGCAGCAGTCAGGGGCTGCAGCAGTCAGAGCTGCAGCAATCGAGGCTGCAGCAGTCGGGGCTGCAGGTGCCAGGTCTTACCTCCTTGCTGCATAGTGGAGGGCAGCACATTCTCTCCAGCGGAGAGAGACACAAAGAAAGAGAAGGGGATCACCCACAGGCAGATGGTGAAGTATGCCAGCACCTGGGGGGATAGAGATAGGGAGAGGGAGACAGAGAGAGAGAGGGAGACAGAGAGAGAGAGGGAGACAGAGAGAGAGACAGAGAGAGAGAGGGAGACAGAGAGAGAGAGGGATACAGAGAGAGAGAGGGATACAGAGAGAGAGAGGGATACAGAGAGAGAGAGGGAGACAGAGAGAGAGAGGGAGACAGAGAGAGAGAGGGAGACAGAGAGAGAGAGGGAGACAGAGAGAGAAAGGGAGACAGAGAGAGAGAGGGAGACAGAGAGAGAGAGGGATACAGAGAGAGAGGGATACAGAGAGAGAGGGGGATACAGAGAGAGAGGGGGATACAGAGAGAGAGGGATACAGAGAGAGAGGGATACAGAGAGAGAGGGATACAGAGAGAGAGGGATACAGAGAGAGGGAGAGGGAGACAGAGACAGTTGATAATTGGATCAAATCAGCCTCACTACAGAGCATTCTCATTGGGTTGTATTTTGATAAGAAGCGAAGGGTACATGGTGAGATGTGGCCTCACCTCCGAAAAGGGATAGTACTCCTCTGCAAAGTACTGGAAGGCCATGTAGTGATTCAGAACCACCAACACTAAGAACGAAGGAGAGGGGAAGAGAAAAGGTCAAGAGAGATACAGAGGAAGCGGAACAGAGGAGATCGCGTCACACAACTCTCACGTATGAGAAAAACCATGGCGTACGCGACCTCAGAGGAAAGCATTAGCGAAATCGAGACAACGTCGACTTAATAACGTGCGTCGTTCGTTCGCTTGGGATTTGGAGAAGAATTCCAGCTTAGTTTGTTTGTGTGTATGTAGATTGTTCCTCCACAACATGACACATGGTAAAGGTCTCTGCCTACACGTACCACAGGAGAGGATGAAGTTGGGCGAGCTGAGCAGGATGTAGGGGAAGGTCTGCAGGAGGCCAAAGTACACCAGGTTGGTGAAAAGACCTGTTCCCACCATCAGCACTGGGAAGCCCTCAAACAAGTACAAGCCTGTCAGCACGCCTGTCGAGAACTGACCACGCATAGACACACACAGAAACACACACACACACACACAGAGAGAGAGAGAGAGAGACACACACACACAGACTCATGCACAAAGGCAGGGACACATACACAGACAGGGACACACGCACAGAAACATACACACGTGCACACACACACAGACACAAACAGAGACACAAATACACAGACAGAGACACACATACACAGACAGAGACACACATACACAGACAGAGACACACATGCACAGAAACATACACAGAAACACACACAAAATGTTTGTCTGTAAGACTGCACAGAAAAAAGCAGCAGCAGACACGACATAAGTTCATAGATTCTTGATACATAAAATATGAGACCAGCACTCACCAGAATCATGTACTTTATTATTCTACTAGTGGCAACTGTATATTCTTCTATTAGTTCAGCTAAATAGTACAGGCCCGCGGCTGGGGAGAGAGGAAACACAATCATATACAAACAACTCAACAACAACCGACTAAATGCATCATCATTGTATTCGTGTAGATCCAACATGATGAGGTCGATAAATAAGTAAGCAAGAGAGACAACAGCCAAGACGGATAAGCATTCGCCCCAGCAACGAAAAGCGCGAACCAATGCCCTCGGAACACAATAGAACCGTACGGCAGTCCCATTCCACAAGCTAGCTCCCTCCATCCCTCGCTTCGACTTCAGGCTACGGCTCTGAAGCAAGTCAAAATATTGACGTCGTGAGGTTTGGGTGACAGCTTGCAGCGGCAGGACGCGGAGGACTCCGGCTCTCGTCACGCAAGGCTGGTCCCAGCGCGCCCAGTACACCCAGAACACTACACGGGGGACATGCAGGCAGAGAGCGATGCACTTTTGAACCCGAGATACCGCGGCTGTATTCTACACGACTTTATAACGAGTTATGACAAGAAGGCGGTCTAAGGTTATTCTAGTTAACGCTGAATACTAGCTGACCTATATACTGTGTGTGTTTTTGTTCGTGGGCCTAATTAGTGCAATTACTTCTACTGGAATGTGAGAAACAATAATGTATTTAATTATGGCAATTCTATTGAGCCAGACAGATCAAATACTATAACCCAATTGAGCTTGAAACGTTTGCAAAGAAGGTCATTTCGGTTAAGCCAGTGGAGATGGATGCCGTTCAAAAAAGTCATAAGCGAATATAACGATATGTTTGAGTTTTTAACATATGCTCTGGTTGCATTTGAATGCCAAGTTACCGTGTCGTTTACAAGGCATTTTATATTGGTGTTTTGAGATCGTTCACGTTAAGGTCGCCCATCCATAATATAGCCTGCAGTAGGCTATACACGTTCACACATATGCACACATTACCAGCGTCTATGGCAGTGCCATCGCCAATCCTAATGTAGCGTTGATGAGTGCGATTATTGGCTAAACCTGAACAGGTGATATGAGACAGGTGCCAACGTGGAAAGCAGCTGTCTGTCAATCATAGCCACTTAACTTAGCAACCAAACGAGATACATAAAGCATTAAGATGAACCCGTTTATTGGAACATATTATAACTAGTAAATCGTAGGATGTACAAACCCTAAATTAGACGTACATTCTAGCTAGTTCAATATGAAAAATAATATTTTCGGCAATATTTATCCAGCACCAGTATGACTAGCTGACTTGCAACGTCAGTAGCTAACTAGCGGTGCTAGCAAGTTGCACTGATACAGTTTAGCTAGCTAGCACAAACTTAATACCTTAGCGAGGGAGTAGCAAGCAACCGATTATCTGGCTATCTAGACAGTGCTACACGTTACCTGTAATACCAGTAAGTTGAATTGCTAAGTATCGAAATAAAAATAAAGCCAACACTGAAATCGGGGTGGAATATGGGAATGCTAGTGATACTGTTAGCTGGCTAGCTAGCTAGCATTGAACTTCCCATGTATAAAAAAAAACTTACCAATAGCTAGAGTGACGAAAGATATCTGTATCACCAACGACAGCCAACTTAATAAATAAATAAACCACATCTCTATTCATATGAAACGACGCTAATAAATACGAATTTCAACAAAAGACTGTAGCTTAGTACAAATAATTTATCTATTGGTCAAAGTTCCTCCCACCGTTTCCTCCAGACGGGTGGAAAAAAAAAAGTCACAGAAGAGTGGCGGTCGCAAGGACGTAGTATGCAGTTCTGATCACAGCGCCACTTCGGTGAGGAGGAGGAACTGCAGTCTTGGAAACTTCGCTCCAGTGTGCGAGGATGGTACCCGCATGTTGTTAGGCTGTTGCCATGAATTAATAATGCAAAAATATTCTCCCAGTTCTTTTTAAATTTGCATTTTTTACTCTTCTTTAAACGTCAAGGGTTCCTTTTATCAAGCCCTTACACGCGCGCGCGCGTGCGCGCACACACGCTTGCACGTGCAGGAAAAGTCAACACCTTTAAGATTCATGGGGAAATACGATGAAAAATGTATGTTGAAAGTGAAATCCAGACCTTCTGGTAAAAGAGCTAAATTAAATAAATATATCATGAGACACCGTGTGAAGGAGACACTCAAATAGTGTCAGGGGCCAAAAGTGAGACTAATCCAACCCCATCACTCCCTCCTTTTAGAATGCTTTTAACAAAGACCTCGCGGAGAATACGCGTGTGGGTGGGTGCACCTGTCTGTCAGCCCGTGTGTGCGCCTGTGTTTGTGAGGTGTGTGCGACTGCGTGTAAAGGTGCGAACGCTAAAAGGTGCCTCTTCCTTCCTTCTGTGGAGGGGGGGGGGGGGGCGAAGGGGTTACTCCCAGCGAGCCCCATGATGATCCTCCCCCCTACGCTATTTGCTTGCCGCCACACCATCTCTTTGACTGTGTAAGTGCTTGAGATCGGCCTTCTCTCCGTTCCCTTTATCCAGCTGTGCGATGCGTCTGAAGGATAGACAGTACAGTGATGACTCCGTGATGGGCTGTTTGTCGTTGACTGAAAGCTATCTGATCTGTATTATCAATGGCAAAAAAGGCACATGTAATTCAATTTCTTACCAAAGGACTGTGTATTATTAAAAGGCCGTTAGAGCAGCAACAAAGAATGACTGAATCAAAAGCTGTCGCGTATTCATCTTTATTTGTGTCCTTGACGCATTCAAGAAGTTGAGTTGTTAATGCATTAACAGATGGAAAGAAGGAAACATTCTTTACAAGCGTTTTGAAAAATAACTTTGCACAATTTCCCTTTGACACAGTTCATCGAATACTTTGACATTGTCTGAAATTTGTTTTTTCTTCTTCTTCTTTGATATAAGTTTCAATTATCTGAAGCATGCCTTTAGCAAAGTCTCTATTGAATACATCTTGTACCAAAATCACCAGGTAAGTAAATCATTTTTCTTCAAGCCTTTAGTCCTGCATCTCAATGCACCTGTACAATTGCAGATTGCTGGTCTATAAAATCGTTTTTTTGCAAATAAATGGTAATTTTTTTTTCATGTCTTCAAGACTTTAAAAGATCATCGGCACTGTCAGTTGTCGTGGCTGATCAGGAGCACCGATGCTCTGATTCGAGAGTCTCTCTTCTCCCGGTTCTGCTGGAGCCTCCTAAGGACAGTGTCCTTCTTCAGTTCCCAGGGACAGGCCTCAGGAGCTGGGCTGTCTAGCAGGGGATCTGCCCAAGAGATCAGAGGCTCCAATGAGCTACAAAGATGACAATGACCACAAGCAACTGACCTTTCCCCTCCCATGTTGGATTATCAATACAAGATATAACATATCATAGTTATGAAATAGGGAAAACATGTTGATATAGTGGTTGAATCTATGCCCACCGATCCCCACTCCACAGAAACCTGCCACACCACGTGACAGGGGACATGATGGCTTCTAGTCCTACCGTGTGTTTTGGCAGTGGATCCCAAGGGCCCTTTATCCTGTGCGTCGTCCATGGCCCGCCTCCTCCTCTGAAGGACCAGACGTAGCTCCGCCTCCCCAACGTTCCTGCTCATTCTCTTCTTGGACGACGCCCTGCGGCGGGTCTGACACTTCACGTTGCCCTGGGAGACGATTGACAAAACCTCGCTGGAACACTACCACGACCAATCAGAATGAGCAGAATCGACAGGCAACCAATCAGCATTCTCACCAGCATCCCCTTCAACTCCAGCACGGCTGACTTCCTCTTTTCGCTTCTCTGGTCCTGAGAGAAACATGTGTTTTAATTCCTGCATGGATGTTATTGCATTAATCAATAGCAGACTTCTAAACGTAGGTTGACTGTAAGTAACACCCATGGCCATTTCACAAGTTTCTCAACTGTTGACTACCCAGGGTATTTGAAAATGGTAAAACAGCATGCTTGGTTTGAACGTCGGCAGGGAAGAATATGTTTTATCAATCTGCCAACACTACCTCTACTCTGGTGCTAATCTAATTACTGGTGGAGATATTTAGTTTTATTTGATTGACTCGTATAGAGACAATAACTCACCCTCCAGGACATTTCTTCTTCTGGCCCAAGCTGGGACAGACGGAATCAGAAGTCAGGTCAAGTTTCTATCATATCATTTCATTTGTAGCTGTGAGTGTAAACAGGGCAGGCAGAACCTGTGATCTGACGACTGGCCTCAGGACAATCCCTTTCTTTATTCTGTCCATCATCTCATCCACTGCTTTGGACTTCATGTCCACCAAGGGCACGGGGAGCTCTGGGAGGGAAGGGCAGAGAGAGGGCGAGAAAGTGAGAGAGACCGAGAGAGAGAGAGAGAGAGAGAGAGAGAGAGCGAGAGAGAGGGTGAAAGAGAGAGAGTGAGTGAGAGAGCGAGAGAGAGAGAGCGTGAAACAGAGAGAGAGAAAAAGAAAGAGAGACAGAGAGTGAGAGTGAGCCAGGGAGAGAAAGAGAGAGACAGGGAGAGACGGTGAGAAAGAGAGAGACGGTGAGAAAGAGAGAGACGGGGAGGGAGAGAGAGATAATGGGTGCCGAGAATGGAGGGATATAGGGGTATAAGGAAGGATATGGCAGAAGTGTGATCTCACACCTTTCAAGACACGGACAACCTCTGCCTATATTGAGGTCACAAACCACTCACTGCTTGTATCAGTGTTGTAGGCCGCATCCTTCCTCCTCCTACGCAGGACAACAAGAGGGCTGAGAGATAAAGGCGGAGGATTCGAGGAGGAAAACAGTTTTGGGAAGAAAAAAAAAGATGTATAATGGAAAATCGAAATTAACAGCAAATTCTTCCCGTTCACCGCAAGGCCTTGAACTATACTCGTGTTTGCTCAACAGAATGATGGTACTTACTCGGCCGTTGTACTGGAAGGAGGGGGCAGTGGAGGAGGGGGCGGTGGAGGAGGTGGTGGAGGTGGAGGAGGAGGAGCCAGGTTTTGTTCCCCTTCCACTGATTGGCTGGTTTTCTCTTCAAGTGTCAGCCTATCCTGTAACAGTTTCACTGAAATGGAACAAGAGTAGAAAACCATAGAGAGTTGCAACATAATGTAATCAGTTCTAGACACAAAATCAGGTTAGGGCTAGAAATGTATGACAAAGTGGCGATATATAAGACCACCCTTATATGAGCACCCTTAGAATGTATGTATGTATGTACTTATGTATGTACTTATGTATGTACGGATGTATGTATGTATGTATGCATGTATGTACGTATGTATGTATGTACTTATGTATGTACGTACGTATGTATGTATGTATGTACTTATGTATGTACGTACGTATGTATGTATGTATGTATGTAGGACTGTCTAACTGATTCAGAGATTCAGAGGCTGCTTAATCATCCAAATCATGGTTGAGCTGGGATGCAGAGAAAAGGACCAGGTCATTATGGTCTGGACCCCTGTACCTTCTCTGTGTAGCATGGCGACTTTGCTTTGAGCGTCCTCCAGCTGTGTCTGCATGGCTCTCCTCTCCTCCTCGCTCTTCTCCAGCTGAGTACGAACACCCTGCAGCTCAGCAAGGGCGCCACACTCCTCCAGAGAAACCTGGGTCTGCTGAACCTGCACACACACGCAGGCACACACACACACGCATGCCCACGCACACACGCAGGCACACACACACGCAGGCACACACACGCGTGCCCACACGCAGGCACACACACGCATGCCCACGCACACACACAGGCCCAAACACACAGGCACACACACGCATGCCCACGCACACACACAGGCACATACATACGCAGGCACACACACGCAGGCACACACACACACACACATGCATGCCCACGCACACACGCAGGCACACACATGCAGGCACATACACACGCAGGCCCAAAGACATACGCATGGTCACACACACATGCATGCTCACACACGCATGCCCACAAATATATGCATGCCCAAACACACACATGCCCACACACATGCACATGCACAAAACACAGCCACACATTTTGGTACTTACTTCTGAAAAAACATGTGGATGTGACACTGTCTCTCACACACACCCACACACCCACCCACACAGCCTCACATACACACACACACCCACACACACTGCCTCACATACACCCACACAACTACCCACACACCGTTACATACACCCACACAACCACACACACCCTCACACACACCCTCACATACACCCACACAACCACCCACACACCCTTACATACACCCACATACACCCACACAACCACACACACCCTCATACACCCACACACACAGCCTCACATACACCCACACACACACACCCACACACACAGCCTCACATACACCCACACACACACCCACACACACCCTCACATACACCCACACACACCCTCACATACACCCACACACACACCTGGCTCTGGTGGTGCAGTTGGATCTTCTGCAGGGTGGTGTTGATGCTAGCCACCTGCTCCAGAGCTTGCTGCAGCTGCAGGCTGGTCACCGAGGACTGCATGAGGACCACGCTCTGTCTCTTGGCCTCCTCCTGTTTCATCAGCACCTGTCAATCAAGCCGACGGTCAAGGCAACCAATAGGTCCTTTGAAAAACAAGTTAGCATTCCACTCAGTACTGCACATGTTTAGGTTTAAACGAAAAGCTGTAAAACTCCTTGACGTCATCTATGCATCACTGCAGTAAACGCTCGAACAACTTCCTGTTTCGATAATAAGACAGTAAGACTCATTGTATTGGCTTGGGAAGCCGTTGATGTGAAAATGGTTGGATTAGTGGAAGTGGGAGACACAACCAGTTTTACTTCCCTATAGCGTCATGGCTAAGGGCTTCAGAGCCATATATATTGGGGATGTAGGAGTAGGAGCTATGTTGGGTGTGTGTGTGTGTTTGCACAATCGCATAAGTCTACTTCATGCAGTCTACACTTCCTTTAGTACACGGCAATTTATATCCTGCTAGGGCATCAATTAGTGAGCGTTTGACAAGCAAATAGCTACCAGTGTTTGCTCTAACACACTTGTAATGTGTGGCTAACACGCACACCAATTTGTTTTCTGTGTGAGAGGCACAACATCCTTACACCATACTGACAGTGAGAAGATGTCTGAATGGGGTGTGTTTTCAAAATATGGGCGAGAGAAAAAGACAAATACAGGCCCAGCACAAGGGACCTTCCAAAACGTGGTCCTTTACAATCTGTTGAGACTGAGGGGATCTGGGTGGGCGGTGGGGGTCCTTTTCACAGGTACGGACCCCTGCTAGGTGACCCATTATATGCCTGTCCAGTAAATGGGGAAGTGTTGCCCACAAAAGCGACAATTGCTGTGGCAAACACAGAGTGTGTCAAGCAAAAGACAGGTTGTGTTTAAAGATCCCCGAGCGCCGTTGATGGGCGCTAATTACGAAGAATGAAGGGGAGGGGTGGAGGGGGTGGGGGTTAGGGGGCTGGGGGGGTGGGAAGGACATTTCTGAAAGAAAAGGCCTTCATTACTGGACCAGCTGAGGCAACATGAACAGTGTGTGTGTGTCTGTTTCTGTGTTTGGGTGTGCCTGTGTGTTTGTGTGCCTGTGTGTTTGTGTGTGCCTGTGTATGTGTGTGTGTGTGTGTGTGTGTGTGTGTGTGTGTGTATGTATGTGTGTGTGTGTGTGCGCCTCCTCACACGTCTTTGTGTTTGTTTGACCAATTTGTCCTCAGTATGAACACAGGATGAATGAAGATTCCTCCCCTCCTGCCCAGAGCAGCCTCTGCTCAATCAGGAAGTGACCCCCTCCTCCCCCTCTCCCCCCTCCTCCCCCGTCCAACTGGCATCCATTCATCTCTCCTGCACCCCAGTTTAGACCACTACTCCTTTTCTTCCTGCGGTACAACCTCTGTCATTCATTCGAATGGGACACACACATACACACATACACACAAATACACATGCACACACACACACACACACACATACACAAAAATACACATACACACATACACACACACACTCACACACATACACACATACACACAAATACACATGCACACACACACACATACACAAAAATACACATACACACATACACACACACACTCACACACACACACACATACACACAAATACACATGCACACACACACACATACACAAAAATACACATACACACATACACACACACACACACACACACACACTCACACATACACACACTCACATACACACCTGGTGGGCGAAGTGTTCCGCATGCTGTCTGAGCCCTTGCTCCAGATTGAGTTTCTGGGACATCTCAGAGAATTCCTCAGTGACTAGCTGCGACACTGCGACCCAAACACAAACATACGTAGTGCTGATTCCAGATGCTTGAGCGCACGGCGGCTACAGTCAGTGTTGGTGCGTCTTACCTCGTTTGATCTTGCTCATGGTCTTGTTCTGCTTGCTCAGTTTACTCAGGATGGCTTCTTTCTCCGTCACCTCCAAGGCCAGCTGAGAGACGACGATGTACGTGTTAACGACACACCCATCAAACACACACGCAAACGTGTACACACACACGCAAACGTGTACACACACACACACGCAAACGTGTACACACACACTCATCAAACACACACGCAAACGTGTACACACACACGCAGACACAGGTGTTGTCCTTCAGTGCCACCTGTTCTTTGAGCTGGTCCAGCTCGCTCTTCAGAGCCTCCACCTGCTCCTCCTGCTGCAGCTTCTCATCCAGCAGACGGTCCACAGCAGCCTGCAGTTCTGGAAGAGAGACGCCGAGAGACAGAGAGAGAGAGGGAGACAGAGATACAGAGAGAGAGAGAGGGAGACACAGAGATACAGAGAGATAGACAAAGAGAGACAGACAGAGAGGGAGACAGACAGAGACAGAGAGAGACAGAGAGAGAGAGAGAGAGAGAGAGGGAGACAGAGAGATACAGAGAGAGAGACAGAGAGAGACAGAGGGAGACAGAGAGATAGAGAGAGACAGAGAGACAGAGAGAGAGAGAGAGAGAAAGGCAAAGACAAAGACACAGAGGGAGGGAGGGGGAGAGAGACAGGAGGAGAAAGAGAGGTAAGAAAGGTGGGTGAGAGAGGTAAAGGAAGTGACAGAGAGAGAGAGAAAAAAGCAAGGGATAGACATTTTATATACAGTATGTAAGAATATGTAGGCATACGATGGATTTATTTTAGGTGTAACATAATTTCATGCTATGGGTTTACAGGTGACCACTAAAGCATGTTTACTGTGTTTTAGACCATGTAGGTCACACGGTCATTTGACCGTGACAATGTGTCTTTGGCCACTGATGTCTGTTATGTCTCTATGGTAAAAGCAGAATGTAAGAATGTACCATTGATCTGGGTCTGGCTAGACAGCACGCCTTCCTCACTGCTGTCCTCCTCTTCAGAACCGGGGTCACCGTCCCCGGAGTCAGCCCCCAGGTCAAAGGTCAGGTTGGCCATGTCCTCTGGCAGCTCAGGGATCAGCGGCATTAACATCTGACTCCTCCTCTTCAGTACCTTGTTCTCTTTGGTTACCTAGCGATACGAGTGAAAACAAGTGCGTTGCTTCGCTGATAAAGGGGAAAGGGTTGGAGAGTCTCTGCACAGGATCAACACAGAGAGACTAGCTTTTGTGTCGACTCGTCTCTGTGAGGAGAGACGAAACGAACGCACCTTGACAGCCAGAGCCTCAGCACTTTCCCTGCAGGTGCGCTCAATCTGGAACTGCATCTCCAGAGCATCCACCTCCCTCAACAGCTGACTGGACACTGGGGAGGGAGAGAAAGAGGGGAGGGGGGAGAGCGAGAGAGGTGGGAAGAGAGGGGAGAGGGGTGGGAGTAGAGCAGAGGGAGGTGGAAAGAGAGGTAGGATGAGAGGGGAGAGAGGGAGAGACGGACAGATACAGAGAGAAAGGTGGGAGGAGAGGAGAGAGAGGGATAGACAGAGAGAGACAGGTCGGAGGAGAGGTGGGAGGGGAGGGAAGAGAAGGAGAGGTGGGATGAGTGGGGGGGAAGCGAGAGAGAGAGAGAGAGAGAAAGAGAGAGAGAGATGGGTGGAGAGGGGAGAGAGAGGCGGGAGGAGAGAGAAGAGTGAAAGGTGGGAGGAGAGGTGAGGTGAGGGGAGGGGGAGAGACAAAAATGAAGAGAGATGGAGGAACGGCGGAAGAGAAGAATGTGAGATAGAGAGCTGCCAAGACCGATTTAATAGAATAGAATAGAAAAGAAGAGAAAAACCTTGCTCCAATTCAGAAAGCTTATCATTGGCCTCATCCCTTTGCTTCTCTAGAATCTCCACCTACATGATGGATGGAACACACACACACACCCACACCCACGCACACACACACACACGCACACACCCACACACACGTACACACACGCATACACCCACACACATACGCGCACACCCACACACACCCACACACACCCACACACACATAAGCAAAGAAGTGTTCACGTCTGTTTGAGGGAACTACCATACCATTGGAACAAATCTTACCTGGATGTCTCCTTCATCTTCAGAACTGCAGCTACTCTCCTCATCATAGGCTGTTGAATACATAGCAGTATATGAATATATTCATTGGTATGAAAAAGCTAACAATGTACAGCCTTTGTTGTGTATTATATATTCGTTGATGTGGTATATATCCCCTTGGAGACCAGCACACAAAAAAGACTTCACTTTCTTCACTTTCACTATCTCAACTTGTTCATCTCCGTGTTCACTCCAAAGAGGAAGCGTGAACCAGCCAGAGTCCTAAGAGCACAGGAAGTGAATGGGAGAAGTGGCCTGGTCCGTAGCTAACACGTCTCGCTTTTAGGAAGAGTGTTAAATTAACTCCCACATACTTCCACATACAAAACTGGTGTGAACTGTGGAATTCCAAATTAAAACTTTTTTATCGCATAAAGGATTCATGGCGTTTCCCTGCAATACAATGTTCATATATACAAATACAGGAGATTGTTCAGTATAGATTGCAGATAATATTTTGGTCTTTTAATAGCCCGTCATCCAGGTCGAAGCACGCACACAGAAGTTCTACATCCGCGGTACCAACACGAGACCGAGATGGCAAAGCATCCGCGCGCGCCACTGCTTGGTTAGTTAGCCTCACCTGCCGCAACGTCACCTGCCGCGATGTCGTCCTCAGTCCCAGTCCACATCGTTACTGCAGAGGGGCTGCTGTCTGGACGGCACTCTCGAAGAAGGAACAGCAACCTGAACAAGTTACCTCGCTAACGTTTTGATTATCTCTCTCTCTCTCTCTGTGTTTTTGACTGATTGGCTCGCAACAATTACGAGCGCAAACACAGCATATCTCGTGTTCGTACAAGAAAGGGAACTGAAAGCATCTATAAACTGTCCACCCTCTTGCAGTGTAGGTTACATCACGCCTTTAAAATAGGACATTTAGCTCGTTGAGTTTAACGAAACAAAACGTTCAATAATCATTATTCACGAGAAAGAAACGGATGAATTAACATTTACCAAGGGTTCTTGGTTGATCTTTACGTTGTAATTGTTGCAGCGCGCAGGATATGATATTGCACTATTATTATGATAATTATTGAGGTCAGTGTATACATTGAATGGATATGCTGGGGAGCAAAGGGCAGCGTTTTTACCCGGTTCGATTCTTCTGAAAACTCCATCCTGACTAGGTGACGTTCGGCCTATTAAGAGGAAGCAGTTGGATGATTTTTTGTGTTCATGATGGGGGGCGGGGGGCGGGGGGGCGGTAGGAGGGGATGGGGCTGGAGGGAGGGGGGGGGGCTTGCGTCCTTACAAAACGACGGTGAATTGAATTGAATTGAAAGCGTGACCTCCGTAAAAACATAATCTGTGACTGATTGAACCACTGTTTAAGAACAACAAAATATGATTTGGGCGATGACATCGATTTTAATGGATGAAAGGCTATCTTATTCAGACTGAAAATTACTTTTTTTCTCTTTTCTTTTGTATCATCTCCTATTTAATTAAGCTTTCACTTCGACAGAGAGGAATGTTACTTTCAGCTGCAGCTTGTGGGGTTGAAAGCCGGGCCTGTTAACAGCGTAGACCTTGGCTTCAACCCTGTCTGTTAAAATGAATAATGCAAGCAATCTGCAACAAATACCAGTGCAATATAAACAACAGCCATTTACCTTTTCCAGCAGGCAAGTATAAAATATGATTGCATTATATCTAAAAGCTGAATAGGCTATAAAATGTCTGCTATGCTGTAAATGCATTCAAGCCCTTTTCAATTATTTAAAAGTATGTTAAAAACATACCCCGTTTTAATTTGCTTATAAGCTAACAGCAATTTACTTTGGGGTCAAATTATTTGGATGATTATCAGAATGGGTAAGGCTAGTGCCAATATGATTTCTCAGAGACGCAATAGGCTTTATGAGTCTCGTTGTTTGGGCACCTGCATGCAGCAGCTCCGCACATCCGAGTCTGTCTGTCACCGTGAGAGTGACCTTTATTAATTACGCTGGTAAAGGTGAAATTGTCACTTTATATTATAGCTGTCTGATCGCATTAGTAGGGGACATTATCAAAGCTAAACTGAGCCCACATACGAATGCCCAGCACGGTATGAGGATGCTGAATTTGAATACACGATTGATTTGAATTTGCAGGCAAAGTGGGTCGACAATTAATAAGAAAAAAGTCTATAAGGCTTTGCCCGTATTTTGAATTTAGATGATCAGTTTTCGTGAAATGATTTGATTAACTTTCTCCAGCCAATGAAGAAATGTATTTAAACCCCCAATGGTATTTTTGTTTGGTCAAAATGGCTTACAGTCGAATGTATAGGTTAAAAAGACGTTCGTTGTCAGTGTAGTCTTTACGCAAAGTATGCATGCCTACAGATTTCAAAATCTCTCCTGTCCACTATTTGGATTTGAATGATTTTAGCTAGATTAACTCAAATGTTTGGTCTGAAGTGGGATTTGAACTCACCCTCTATCGTCTGTTATACGCGTTTGATTGCGTATAACAATCATACTTGAGGGGTCCAATATTCTGCACTAATAATCTTTGGCGAATTCTTCCCAGCCACAACCTTTAAGCACGAATAGCAAAGGAAATGAATGTCTTGTATCAAAGGGTACTAAACATGGTATAAAGTATGGGTGGGCAATCTTGGTCCTTAAGGGCCACCGTCCTGAAAGTTTGAGACGTTTCCCTACTCACCTGTACACCTGATACAAGTGAATGGGTCGTTATTAAGCTCTATGGAAGCCTGATTACGACCCTTCATTGTAATCAGGTGAGCCGGAGCAGAGAAACATCCAGAACTGAGGTCACTGAGGACCAGGGTTGCCCACCACTGGTGTAGAAGTATTCCTCACGTTCGGTCAGGGGTCGGGGTAGACTGTCTCCAATTACACACATTTCAACACAAAGTTATTTCTCTGTTTAAGTATCGCAAACGAAATTGACAAAGGTGGACTACTGTGAACGTTTTTTGACGGTACAAAAGGGATGTCAGAAGTGGGATTCGAACCCACGCCTCCAGAGGAGACTGCGACCTGAACGCAGCGCCTTAGACCGCTCGGCCATCCTGACTGATATAACGTTGTAATTATCTGTTGAAAACAACTACTACTAATAAAAACAACACCAGTGGGTACTATAATTAAACTAATATTAATAATAATCAACACACATTTGAGTTCATCGAAGGTTCAGCTATTAGCTGTTGCGCAACATTCAATTCATGACATTATTTGTTTGATACACTTCACAAGTAGCATTTCAGATAGAAATTGTAGACGAGTCTAAAAAAACGAATCGTGCAACAGCTCAGACAACGCTTTGTCACATTCCATGTCTTTAAGTGACTCGTGGTAGTTGTTAGGCGAAAACATGTCCGTTTGGATATTAAAACGAATCAGTTTGTCCTTGCCAATGAGAGGCTTCAATGGAAGCGGATTGTGTCGAAGCCAAGGAGGGCTATTGTCGCTCAGTTTGCCATTACAGCTAACAGTCACTTCTTTAAACGTCAAAACCAACCTTCAACTTTTCATTATGTCTATCTAGCCTAGATGGGGGTTGTATGTAGCCTTCAAACCAGAGGTAGGCTGCATCTTATTGTTGCCTATATTTCTTTTTTTTTAAACTTAACAAACTTAACTGACGAGTAGAGGGGGGGCCTGGTTGGGCAACAGTGGCTTGTCTGCAGCTGCTCTCATCAGTCAACGTGCTGATACGCTGAAAGAAAGAAAAAGCTAGCAGGGTTTAGAAACGATGATCTGATGTCTCAATCTCCCATCGAGACCTAGCATCTGTGTGTTTACGAGCCGGTCTCTAGACCGTCTGCTTTTTCCAACTGCCGCACGGATACATAACGACTGCCAACGGCTCAACTGACAGACTCGGTCATTTAATAGACCGAGTAAAGTAGTCGTACATGGGCCATCGGCTATTACTCACTTCATGCCAGGAAGCTTGTCCTAACTGTCAGCTGTATGAAAACAGTAAAAAACAGCTTAAAAAAAAGTCTACACCCACTATGTATCCTGTGCAATTTCTTTCTGTGGAAAGTCACGGTTTATTGCACTGTCCGCCTGCACGCACACACACACACACACACACACACACACACACTCACCTGCCCAGCCCTGTCCCTCACTAATGACTGTGTGATAGGATTATCTGGGATTTTGGCAGCGCTGCAGCTGCGGCTCATAGAGCCTACTCTGCAAGGGTCGACCCCGGGTCAGCAGGGGTCGTGAACTCTGGAGCAGGAGAAGCCACAGGAAGACAAGTGACTCACACACGGAGCGTTGGGGACGAGCTGAAGATAACGAGAGGAGAGGACTTTTTAAAGTAGCAGAAATGGAAGTTCCTGAAGAAGGTGGTGGTGGGGGGGGGGGTCAAGGAGATGTTTTTAGAGGAAGCAAGGGAACACAAGACAAGGAGACAAGGAGATGTTTTTAGAGGAAACAAGGGAACACAAGACAAGGAGACAAGTAGATGTTTTTAGAGGAAGCAGGGGAACACAAGACAAGGAGACAAGGCCAAACCCCCACGGTTTTCTGGTGAGCAAGCGGGCAGAGGAAGGAACATGCTGTGCATTACATCTTCATCAACATGCTGATGTTAGTCATGGGTACATTCTAGTACAGTATAAGGAGAGAGGGAGAGAGGGGAGAGATGGGATGAGAGAGGGTGGAGAGACAGGATGGAAAGTGACAGAGCAGCCTTGCAGACACGACTGGCCCCTCCATGACTTCACTGTGCTGCGAAAACAAAAACAAAGTAGAACGCTGCCGCCAGGCCAGCTTCTTCTCCACCAGACTCTCTCTTTTCTCCCAACTCCCTTCAGCCTCTCTCGCTCTCTCCCCCCCTATTTCTATCTCTTTCACCCTGTTTACGCTTGGCTTTCGTTATTGTCTAAACAAATGCAAGACTCGTTGGGGGATTTTTGCTCCGTTGTAAACAGAAGGGGAGATCACTGGCAGAGATCCAACATCCTTCCGGCAGACGTACACCTGCGTGGGGACATACACACTCCCACACGTGCACACACGCGCTCATACACACATACACACATGCGCTCATACACACATGCGCTCATACACACATGCGCTCATACACTCATGCACTCATACACACACGCGCTCATACACACACACGCTCATACACACATGCATGCACGCGGTGCTCTCATTAGCCCAAGCCGGAGGCGTGACTTCCCTTGGAAGCTGAAAATAGATGTTAATGATTCAGACTGCCATAGCTACATTCAACTGGATTCCTTTTCAGACAGTTCTGAGGGTGGCATTAAGCAATAATCCCAATAAGTGGATGAATGAATATCTTGCCTTGATGCCTTTTTTAGTGCTTTATTGGTTCATTTGATCTGTCCTGTCTCTGAAACTGAGCTGTTCGTCCTCAGGGGATCCTGTAGGGGGCGCCCCAACTCTTTGGACATCCACCTGTTGCTTTCAATTCTTCAGTGGTAAGCCGAGTGTCTTACCAGAACGTTATGTAAACTACATCAGAATTTTTGTCTTTATCAATCTGCTTCAAATGTTTGCCGGAATGTAATACGTAAATACACTCATCCCCCTAATTAGAGGATGTTTGATTTGTGTATTGAAATGACGTTGTTTCATCGCGTTCGCAAATGCGACACGTCGCAAAAAAAACGTTCTCTCTCCCCGTCCCCGCGACGACCGTATTCCGGCTACATCACCGTCTCGCGATGATGACATCACGGCGGAGGCAGCCTGCTGTGCCGGTACAAAGTGGCACAGGCTGATGATGTGCTGTCTGAGGGGGAGAGACTGCCAGAGGAAGTCTGGGCACAGAGGGAACGGAGTGGCACAATCAGCAGATAGCGTTGGCAGGACATCGGGCCCGTCCGATCCGACAGACAAGGAGGACGGCTGGCTGGAAGGCCGTCTCGTCTGGCTCGCAAGGGTGGACGTCATCTCTCGCATCGAGATCGAGTTTCTTCACAATAAGGGGGGGGGTCCTCTCCTCTCCTGTCTCTTGTTCTGTCTCCTGTCTCCTCTCCAGCCACATGTCTCTCTCCTCCCTCAGCCTCTCTCCCCTCAGCCTCTCTCCCCTCTGCCTCTATCCTCGCTCCTTTCATCCTCTCTCAACGCTCTCACTCCTAATTCTCCTCCTCGCACCTCTCCTCCCTCCCCTCCCCCTCTCCTCCCCTCCACCTCCTTCCCTCCCCCCTTCCTCTCTGTAACCGCCAGCTCCGCTAGCCTCCCTTTGTGTGGGGGACAATGGTGCCCTCTGGCCTCTGGCAGGCTATGTTACAGTCTGTCACAAGAGGCGGACACTCCAGGCCGGGCGGCCCTTATCTGCTGCGACAACTCCCATTACTTCCAGCGCTTCCCCTCTGATCAGCACATCCAATTCAATTAGACCCAATTACTCCTGCTATCGCCCCTCCTGTACGCAGTGGAGTTACCCCCCCTCCGCCCCTACACACCCACACACACTGACTTCCGCACACACACACCCACACACACCCACACACACACACCCACACACACCTCCAAACTAAACCCTCTAAACCACGCCCCCCGATTCTCCCCCACCCCAGCTAGATCCTGTCACCCCCACCTCTGTTGTGCAGTGGTTCACTCCACTGTATACTCCTCCGTCCCTCCCTCCACAACTCCCTGCCTCCTCCCACAAGTCCCTCATCCCACTCCTGGATTCCCCCCTCCCTCCCCCCCTCCCTCCCTCCCTCCCCTCGGACTCTGTCCTGGCAGTGACTGAAGTGGCGCTGTCACCCCGTCCGGAGAACGGTCCGCACCAATACCCTCAGGAACGCCTGGCTGTGGAGCAGGCCTTTGTGTTGCCCTCCCTCCGCTCTCTAACCCCTCCCTCTCTCCCCCCCCCCCCACTGCCCTGGTCCCAAGGCACACATGCTTGCAAATTGGAGCCCCGGAAAAAAGGAGGGGGGGGGTTGGCCGAGCGAAGAAAGAGGGCTGCCTCCAGATCAGGAGGGGAGGGAGGGAGGTGAGGGAGATGGAGGGCGGAGGTGATGGGGTGGAGGAGGGAAGGAGGGAGAAAGGGGGAGTTTGTGGTTGACCGAGTCTTTTAGCATTCCGATGGAGCAAAAAGTTAATGATGTTCCTTTTGTTGAGCCCCCAAAGTGAGGGAAGAGAGAGAGAGAGAGGGAGAGAGAGTGGGAGGGAGAGAGGGAGAGAGACATAAGAGAGACATAGAGAGAGAGAGGGAGCGAGGGAAAAAGAGAGAGAGCAAGGGAGAGAGAGGGAGAGAGAGAGAGGGAAAGAGGGAGAGAGAGAAGGCAAGAGGGGCTGGACAGAGCAAAAAATACTATAGGAAATCACTGTTGGTGCCAATGAGCAGCAACAATGAGCAGCAACAACAGGATGACACAGTGACTCAGTGGTTCATATCGCTTACATGACCACTTTATTTGGAGCTGAAAAAGTCCACTCATGCTCACTCGCTGCTGATGAAGTCATGAGTTGTTTACCACGATGAAACAGCCCCGCTAACGAGAGACGGAGACCCGTACCGTGACTTCCTGGCCTCCCAGAACCCACCGCACCTTTTCCGTCGGACGTCCACACACACCGACGAGGGAGAGCCGCTACGAAGCAACACACAGCCTATCAGTCGAACCACTAATGAGGACAAAATCATATCAAAGTCTATCGTGTTTCACTCTCTTCCTCCCCCTCTCTCCATCTCTCTCTCCCTTCCTCCGTCCTTCCCACCGTCCCTCCATCTCACCCTCTCTTCATCTCCGCAGCCCTCCCTCCCCTCCCTCCCCTCCATCTCTCCCTGCGTTCTCAGAAGCCCCCATCGTACGCCCCCCTTCCCCGTGGCTGCTAATCGGTCCTGACAGCCTCTCTCTGTAATTGGTCATCACACCCAGATGGACGAGTCCTTAATTTGCTGTTCCCAATCAGCCGAGGCGGCTGGAGGGGGCCGGAGCAGGGTGGGGCCCTTGATTTGTTGGTCATAGATACAAGAGCCATAAACACCCCAGGCTTTGGGGCCGACAGTTTGAACAGGCTTTTGTTCACACGTCCGTTCTAAAGGGAAGAGCCCCCTGGAACCCCAACAACACCCTGTCCTCTAGCCCCCCTTCCCTTCCTCACCCGTTATCAACTCCCCCTCATTCAAC
>BROE01000023.1:7311696-7324196 GCA_036571765.1 Plecoglossus altivelis | reverse complement strand
TCCATTGTCCTCTCACTTGTCTCTCGTCTAAATAAAGTGTAACCATTTCAACAAAGCTAAATAAAGGAGGTGGATCTTACATTGAACTCCTAAATGTGCTGGTCCTAAGATCCCTTGGTCTCCCAGTTCTCCCTCCTGCTGCCCTGCTACAGAGGGATTCACAGGGGCTGTCCTGCTACAGAGGGATTCGCAGGGGCTGCCCTGCTACAGAGGGATTCACAGGGGCTGCCCTGCTACAGAGGGATTCACAGGGGCTGCCCTGCTACAGAGAGATTCTCAGGGGCTGCCCTGCTACAGAGAGATTCGCAGGGGCTGTCCTGCTACAGAGGGATTCTCAGGGGCTGCCCTGCTACAGAGGGATTCTCAGGGGCTGTCCTGCTACAGAGGGGTTCTCAGGGGCTGTCCTGCTACAGAGGGATTCTCAGGGGCTGCCCAGCTCTGAGGAATGCAACAGCCCAGACCTTTAGCAGGCCCGAGTCCGATTTGTGTGAAGTATGTCAAAACAAGGGTCCGTCATGTCAGCCGTGAGGGCTGAGAAAAAGCGGGGCAGACCTGGGGCCTCGCTGAGCCGTCCAGCCCCTTAGGTCAGCCGGCAATTAACCCCTGAGGGGGGAGGCCTGGCCCCCCCACCCCTCGCCCACGCCTCCCCCCTCGCCCGCTACCCACGCCCTCCACACTCCCCTCCCCATGCTTCCTCTTCATCTCCCCCCTCCACCGCCCTCATCCATCCCAGCTCCAGCCGTTCAAACACACAGCCTCCCTGTCTGATTATACCCCTCCCTCCACCCTCCCTGCCTCCCCCCTCTCGCGATCCCTCCTTCCCCCTTGTTGCTGACCCTTGACCCCGTGCACCTCTTTAAATGTCACATGTGCAGGTGTGGAGGGGTCCCTGGCCTGGCTGGCCCCCAATTAGCGGGCCTAATTAGAAGAGGGGCCCCCCTGCTGGGGGCCAGAGCTGCTTCATACAGGGGAGAGCTGGTGTGTGCTAAAGAGCTGTGGGGCGGGGGCTCTTAACAACACGCACACACATACACACTTGCACACCTGGACATTCTTTTTTTCTCACTCTCTCTATGTCCCTGTTGCATTCACATTCACACACACAGATGCATCTCTGAGAGACATCCTGGGTTAAAACAGACACACACACACACAGAAGTCTTCTTTTTTGAAGATACAAAAAGAGTGTTTCTAAGAGTGTTTCTAAACAAAACAGTTTGGAGAGACTCAACGTTTTACACCCTGAATGACGAAGAATTACAAACTGGCCAAAACGATTTACACCCACGCGGAAACACCTCCAGCTACACGCAAACAGGCTTCCCCAGCGTTCGGACTGCGTTCTCCATGGCGTGGCCCAGTTCATCCATACCTGTCCTTGTTGCATCCGAGCCTAAATGGAAACAGCTCGCTACCTGCTCTGTTTTACATTCCTGTACGGTCAAGGAGACAATCTTCCTGTTTCTCCTCCCGCCTCCCTCCTTCAAAAACAGGCCACCCATACGTTCTCCTTTCTGCCTCTCCTCTTTCACGAATAAAGGCGCCAATCATTTTAATTGGCACCCTGCAGTCAATTGTCCCTGCTTCGGCAAGGGAGTTTCCACACACACAGGGTCTGAGCAGCCAGTGGTGAAGCACAGAGCTGAGAGCTGTGTCTGCTGAGAGCTGTGTCTGAGGCCTCTGTTGCACAGCATGGAAGCTAGCTGTGCGTCTATAGCTTCACGCAGGCGGGGAAGGAGGACGGGAAACTGACGGGCCTGTTGAGGCACATCCAGCAGATGAAACGCTGGTTATTTGGGATGGATTGTTTCGTGCGTGTTGAGATTGCTAGCTGTTCGTACGTCTGTCAGTGTGTACAGACTAAAATGGCGGTGTGCGTAATGTGGAACTTTAGAGAGAGGAGAGGGGAAAAAAACGGGATTCATTTGCGCAATTCATACAGCCTGTAGTTGATGTGATAAGTGTTTGAATTCTCAAATGTAAAATACCCTACTTTAGGACCATGCCAGTGGATCCTGACATCTCAATGTTTGGTTTTCCTTGGAAAATGACTAGGAAAAGAGTGAGGCAATTCAAGAAACTGTCAGACAACACGCAAATTACATACATATTTATATGTATATGGATAAAAATACATATACATAATATACAACATCATGGCGTTTTAGCCGCAACCTGACAAACCGATCAGGCAACCAGACCACAGAAGAAAAGTCTCTTTTTTAAATAAGTGCAAATTGTTAATGACAAATAATTGTAAAGCATATATATATATATATATATCGTTTTTTTCCCCCAGTCTTTCTCGTTTTCTATTTCCCGTCAAGATCACATGATACCAACATGGATACACTGTGCAAAGATCCATATATGTACAGATACAGGTTGTTTTGTTTGTTTGTCTTGGTAATGTGTATACAGTTTGCCAGTGCTGGTATGTAACATTTCACGTAGCTGCACACACAACTTCCAAAAGGGAGGGATGAAGAGCATATATCTGTTTGCTTACCAGAAGAAAAGAAAAAAAAAAACATTCTGTTTTGTACCAGAAGAAAATCAAACTGATTTTGTTTGTAACAGAAGAAAACAAACAAACACAAAACATTCTGTTTGTAACAGGGGGAAACAAACATATTCCGTTTGTATTTCAAATAAAGATAAATAGACCTTTTCGACACAATCTCATAAGGACGTCCGACGATCCAACCCCCATGATGCACAGTCGCACCTTGTAAGTGGACACACGGAGACAGAGTGAGGGGAGGCTGCTGGAGGATGCGCACAGAGATTTCACCAAGTTCGCTCCTTCACAGAGGGAACTTCTTTGACACTTGAGACTGTGGAACGTGGAATATACTGTACACGGAGTGCGGACGGTGTCACCGATTGCACAAAACAAAATAGTTGCTAAGGAGACGGAGAGCGAGAGAGAGAGCGAGAGAGAGTGAGAGAGAGAGAGCGAGAGAGCGAGAGAGAGAGAGAGAGAGAGAGAGAGAGAAAAAGAGAGAGAGAGAGTCTGTTACTAGGAGGTGACAGATCTGGAGTTAATACTGCAAAAGCTTCTCTTTGCAGACGTGGGGAAGCTTTGTCAATGAACCAACTGTGCAATCACTGTACCAACACGGAAATGCAAAGTCCTTTTTTGAAACAAAATCATTAAGCCAGTGGTGTTGTTTTTTTTTTGTTTTTTTAAACTGTCATTTTCAAAGTGGGCTTACACCGACTGTGAACATTTAGAAACGCTAACACACGTTACAAACACCCAACTGTACATCCGCGAGGCCAAGGACTGGATTTCCCAGAAAGGAAATATCCGCACAAAAACAGGTGAATTATATGTGAATTATGTGTTCTAACTTCTCCCAATGTGGATTGAGGGACTGTCTGTATGATTGCTAGCATCTGGCTGCGACAAAGAATGAAACGCTGGTGTAGAAATGTCATGAAAAGAGAAGCTATCCTTTCTTTCTCTACATCAACAACGTTTCGATTGTTTGGCCCAAAAGTCTTACGAGAAGGGAAAGAGCGAGAGACCTTGTAGGAGGAAAGGAACAACTTGAAGAACTTTAGAAGCTACATCAAAAACACGACTCGGAACATAGAAGGAACGTGAAGAAGAAAGGTTTGGAAAAGAACGCCCCTCCCCCCCCCCAAAAAAAAATGGGGACAGTAAGAATCAAGTTAGAAAGGTGGTGGGTTATTCCAGGGCTGTTTGGGTTCGTTCTCGCTACCCGGGAGCTCTCAGGTCGGTCTCCTTCCTGAATGTTTCATGACCCCCGGCGCAGTGAATAATAAATGCTGCTTATTGACAATAATACAATGTTCAACAACAGTCAAGGCTCCGCCGCCGTGGCAACGAAGCGATGATAAAAGAGCGATAAAGAGACGCAAACACAGTGTGACCCGAGATGCCCCCGCTCGCGCACACACCAGCGCACCGCCCCGACAACGGGCGTTGGCGTTGCCGATGACAACGGGCGTTGTCAGAGACCTCCCCGGCTAAACTGAAAACAGGTACCAGAAGGGTCAGAGTTATGAGCTTGTAAGGGAGGGGGGGGGGGGGTCGAGGTGTTGTGGCGCCGGAGAAGTTCCAGACACACGATGACAGTCATGTTGTCAGGAGGCAGGTTGCTGAGTTTGAGGTGCACTTTGCTTCACATCTATTAACAGGCAGGCAAGAGGGGCGGCCATCTTGAATCGACATCACCTCCGAAGACCCGCTGAAGGAGGGGAAGCATCAAACGGGGTCGAACGTGATTTGACATCAACGGACGGTGGAACGATGCAAGTGAACTAAAAAGTATTCTTTCAAATACCAGGAAGTGTTGAACAACATAGCCTGGCTACCATGAGGTGCAGAAATCAAATGATTGAGGGTACTGACATCAGCAGATTGAGGTTAAACATGTATGGCTGGGCTCACTGCATTATGTTTCAGGACATAAGAGAAAACATGAGGTCGTAACAAGAGGAAAAAAGAGTCTGAAAAGAGACGGAACAAAACAAAAAAAAGACAGAATTTGACTTCCGATCCCTGCCGATTTAAAAAAGTTTTCACATCGCTTTGAAAAACTATGCTTTGTAGAGCTTAACCGATTCACAAATTCTTAGAGAACATGAGCAAGGTTAACAGACTATAGGACTGGGTTCTATTGAAAGGTTATTTTCTATGGAAAGATGGGGGGGAGGGGGGAGGGAAAGCTCATTTAAATAGATCTAGGAAAGTAAAGTGCTTTTTGATCAAAAGTAAGAAAAAGCAAATGGTAGAATAGACGAAGAGACTGACCAGGGTAAAGGGCTTGATGATAAAGAGCCAAGTTGGCTTTGATCAATATAAAAATGCATGAAAAGCACTGGTATTAGAAACATTGGAAAATATATACGCAGCAAAAGCTTACTGGTTGAGAAAGTGTTTTTTTACGAATAAATAGTTGACCCGCTGGAAATCGTCTATTCAATCTGTAGGGATGCTGAAAAGGGTTGATATGACCAGTTGGTTCACTAACGCCGAGTCTGGTGGTTCACCAAACCACAGTGAGGAACATTCACATTGTTTTTAAAGGCTAGGGGAAGTGTGTGTGTGTGTGTTGTGTTGGTGTGTGGGGGTATACGTACGCAGTTAAACAGTCACACTTCCTCCCATTGCCTGCAAGCCATAAAACCCTTTAGCTGTTTCAAAACATGCCGAGATTCTTTAATGGGTGGTGGGGGGTGGGGGGTCATGACAACAGATGGCGTGGGTTGTTCCTGGGCCAAATTGGTATCTGGCGGTATTGCGGGATGGGTGCGTGAATAGTGAATTTGTATTTTTTTAATCTGGGGATGATGGGTGGGAAGACCCAAGGGTCAGAGGTCAAATCTGTTCAGGTTGACCTCAATTTGCTTGAGTGATTGGAACACAAGGGTTACTGCAGCTTGATACACCGTCCCACACACGGGGGCTCCGCTTCCAACCAACGTTCTCATCAAAACACTTCTTTACTACAACTTCGTCCAAACAAAAGCTAAATAAAAGAATTGACAGAAATCAGTGTTTTGGACGAATACAGATTGATTAGCTTGGAAGAAGAAAAAAAAGCTTCAGTTCGTGAACCCGATCATTTTACAAAGCAAATGTCTGATTGCGCAATTCCTGTGTTGTTTTTTTTATGAATGACGTCTGCTTTCTGACTGGCTCAAACAGGGTCTAAAATGTCAGGTTGCATGATTTTTTTTTGATTTTTTTTTTTTACTCAACAACAAATGGAAGCTTAGAGAAAGCAAAAACAACATCACAAAACGCACAGGACGGAGTGGGGCGTCATTAAAACCACTGTAAAGTGGTCCCAAAAATACCTGTTCTGCAGAAATCACACACATACACACACGCACAATCGGCATTTTTCTAAATTCACAAACAATTTGTTGTTTTTTTCTCTGTGTGCGTGTGGCTGACAGCCCCACAGATCTTACACCCCTCCCACCCCCCTCCCACCCCCCTGCCCACCCCTCTGCCCACCCCCAAAGGTTCCATCTCTGCCATTTGGTGGCAGTATCTGGAGACGGCGAGGACAAGGTGGCAGTGACCCAAAATGGCAGCTCAAACTGAGTTTAACAGTCCGTTTTCCTCTCCGCTCCCACATTCTAGGAGGTAGGGTCCATCTTCTCCCCCTTTGTCCACCCTGTGTGTGTGTGTGTGTGTGTGTGTGTGTGTGTGTGTGAGAGAGAGTGTGGGAGGTGGGTGGGTCAAGTCGGGAGTTTTAGCCACACGCCAAGCGCCTCTCCTGGTTGGTTCGCCGCATTCCTTAGGAAACCGTCTTCTTCCCTCCGATGTCCTGCTCCTTCCTGTCCAAGCGGGAGTACGGCTCGAACGCCGACGAGCCGCAGCCGTACACCGACGTCAGTTCGTGGTGCGCCCCGCCCAGCAGCGGCATGGAGAAGCAGAGGGAGCGCGGCGGCACGCCCAGCCGCGCCGAGGAGGAGTTCCCTCCCAGCGATGGCAAGGACAACCCAAAGGTTGCCGCGGATACGGAACAGGGAGGGGTGCTGCTGCTCACTCCCGGTGAGGAGGAGCCCCCGGGACTGGCCAATAGGGAGCCGCCGTTCCCGTGGTGGGGCGGGCCCAGGAGCGGGTTGGGGGGAGGGGCGGAGAGAAGGCGGCCCTGCTCGAGGAGGCGCAGGATGTTGCAGGTGGCGAGCGACTCGGAGGACGAGGAGGAGCGCTTGTCCGAGTCCTTGGTGGTGTCTTTCTTCTGCTTGGTGCGACGGTTCTGGAACCACACCTTCACCTGGAAGGAAGGAGATCGAGACACACGCAGAGAAAGTTCAGATTGGGGCTTTGTTGGGTCAGAAGGAAGCGGAAGAAACCAAGTTTTCAGACGCGGTCAAAACCATTCACATCTGACATGAGAACCCACACGAGTGCAGCGCTGGTTCTTGGTTTAACACTTCAGTTTTTCTGCTGGACATTTAACTCTGATTGGGCAGATCGATACCGACTGCGCTGATAGGCTTGTGGGAGCAGAGTAGACGACAATGTAATCAGAGACGGGGTTCTTGAGGGAGCACTCGTTTTAAAACAAGGAACGACCCAGGCAGGTGGGAAAAAACGAGTAAACCCCTCCTGGAACCGACTCTAAAGGATAAAACATGCAGAAGCAGCGGAGCTGAATCAGCCTGAGAAGCTGAGTGTCTGGTGAAGGGCAGAGGCCAGGCGGAGAGGTGGGGGGGAGGAGAGGGGGAGGAGAGAGGGGGGGGGTGAGGGAAGGAGAGGGGGTGTGTGTGAGGGAAGGGAGTGGGGGGGGTCCGTACGTGCGGCGCAACACCAAAAAAACGACACCTCAGCAGGCCCTCGTCCTCCCTCACGTAGCAAACAGAGAAGCTCAGTGAACTCCAGCTGTCCTCGCTGCTCTATGTTTAATTGATGCCTCCGGTGCTTTAATGCATTTAATGTATGGCATGGGGCTGCGGGAAGAGGTGGCGGGGGGAGGGGGGGGAGGGCAACGAGGGGTCAGGGGCGATTAGATACAGCTTACACACTCAAGGAGAGATCACGCCCACGAACAATATATCTGAGTTGGACTGTCTGTTGTTTTTACGTCCTAGCTCTGCACAGCGATTCCGCATTATTCTTCACTGCTAAGCTAATTCAAAGACCGCGTTTGGATTTTGACATGGGATCTCCCTCCCTGCACTGCTAATGTCCATCTTCTCGTATGTTGCACATGTGTGAGGGCATGTTCTTGAGGATTTAGAAGATTCTCACTATCCTTGTGTAAACACAAACGCACGTCCGTCAGCCCACACACACACACACACACACGCACACTACACACACACGCACACTACACACACACGCACACACACACACTACACACACACACACTACACACAACCATCAACTCATTCCATGTCTTTAACTTGGGAATCCTGTGACCTAATCTGTCTAAAGTGGGGATTGAAGCTCCAGCAGCTCATCATGTTCTGCTGCAGGCTACCAGACTACTAGAGGGTTCGTCCACTGCTACCCGGAACACATTAAGTATTCATCTTGTCATTTTATTAATGTTGCACAACAGTTTGAGAGATTTGACAGCCAGTATGATGTGGGTTCTTAAAAGCCAAGTCCGCTACCTACCATGTGGGGACACACGCACAATTCGAAAAAGCAACACACACACACACACACACACAGAAATATACACACAAAGTGATCTCATTGAGGGCACTACTGCTCTCATACTAGCAGGATCCACAGTTCCAGCTGCGTTCATTCACCAGAGGTCACGATGACTTGAGCGTGTCGACCCTCTTTGTACACACACACACATGCAAACAGTGACCTTTCTCCACAGCACTCAGACCCGTCCTTCACACGACCGAACTGAACGAAAGACTCCAGCCGCCCCTCAAACAAGCCAGCTTCAGCGTTAGCGACGATCCAATGTCTTTGACCGGTAATAAGGCAAGTGGCCCCTGGGATACTGATTAGAACAGCCTTTGGAGACGTGCGTAGTCAAAGCTAACATTAGCGTAGTGTGTTTGTTTGTCGTGCGGCTGAGTAAGCCAGTAATATCATGACTGGAGGAGACCCATTAAGACAAGTATAATGGGATTGATAAAGATCTCACAGCTCAGGGCGAGCAGGACACTGACGTCTTAGAGAGGAGAAAGAGGGAAGGGTGTGTGTCCTTTGTGTGTGTCCTGTGTGTGTGTGTGCGTCCTGTGTGTCCTGTGTGTCCTGTATGTGTGTCTCCTGTGTGTGTGTGTGTCCTGTGTGTCCGTGTCCTGTGTGTGTGTGTTCTAAGTGTGTGGGTCCTGCGTGTGTCCTGCATGTGTGTTTTAACATCCTAGATCCTTACTTCTCGAGTGTCTCTCTCCTCATGTCCTCTATGTTTATGAAGGTCTCTGCCTAGCTAACAGCAGACACTGTCTCACAGCCATCACATTAGAGCCTCAGACAGCTTGGAAAGAGCTCCTGCTCCTTTGATTGGTGGAAATCCCTACCAATCCCCTCCCTCCCCTCCCCTCCTACAGCTAAGGCGTGGCCGAGGTAACTGTTTGAGAATGAGGAAGAGAGAGACAGACAGAGGGAGAGAAAAGCTTATTGTTTGCATTCTACCAGGGACTATGGTAAAGGGGAAATGATGAAAGGAGAAGACAGCAAATATCCCTCTTGTACATCTACACTATTGGAAATAAATCCTTTTTAATGGGATCCAGGGTTCAGTGCTGGGGCAGAGATTACCGAGGGAGATCTAGCATGACCTGGATTTGCCCTGGCCCTGCCCCACCCCGCTGCACTCTGCTCCACTAGGCTACTGCTAGGTTCAAGCAGGATACCAGTAGGATGGGGCAGGGCTGGGTACAGCTGGATGAACCAGGCCTGCCTGGGGCAGGGGTGGGGCTGCACTGAAGTGGATGTTGCAGGGATGAGTAGAGCAAGGGGCAGGGCACTGGCTGGACAGGGGACAGGGAAGGGAGTTTTAGGCAGAGCGATGACACAGCTACAACCGTGTGACTGATCAGAGGATGTGGGTGGAGAATAAAAAGAGTGGAAGGAAAAGGGGAGGAGAAGCAGACAAAACAGCAAAAACGCGTCCGTGATTTCTCTCACCAACAACAAAACCAGACGGGTATTGAAAAAGAGAGAGAGAGAGAGAGAGAGAGAGAGAGAGAGAGAGAGAGAGAGAAAGAAGCGAGAGAAAGAGAGAGAGAGTAAGAGTGAGAGAGAGAAAGATAAAGAGAGAGAGAGATAAAGAGATGCGAGAGGAAAAGAGAGCGAGAGAGAGTGAGAGAGAGCGAGAGAGAGAGAGAGAACACGGATGATAAGCCGCCTATTGCCCTAGGGCAAAGGTCTGCTCCAGTGCCATGTGTGTATCAGTCCATTAGACAGCTAAAACCATATCCATCCTAAATGACAGAGAGAGAGACGCATCAGAACCGGCCTCCGCTAACTTTTAAGCGCGATCATTTTCTCGTATCACAAAGAAGATCATTCTGAAACTCATGACGAAACAAAACATCTGTTGCCATATTTGAATAAATGTTCAGGGGGAAAGAAAAAAAACGTTTTCTAAAAGCTTCTTTCTCCATGTTCAGGCAGGCTGTTGGTCCGCGTAGTAGCAGGGGAGGCTAATCTCCCAGAGAGGGAAGGCAAGGAGGGACAATCCGCTGAGAGGGCGATCGTGTGCTAAAATCTCGTCTCGCAACACTTCATCCGTGACCCCTCGCGAAGTCCCTCCTGCATCCCCTGGCATTCGCACTGCCTGGTTTCCGTGCCCCCGTGAGCCCACTCCGCCCCCCTGATCCTAGACATGTGACGAGCATCAGACCCCCGCACCCCGAGCCGCTTCCACCTCGGCACGTAGCGGTGTTGGTATCCAAAGCCCCTGTGAGCACAGCGACTGCCTCTCTGAACCCGCAGCCGAAGCGGAGATGAACCCACGTGCGCGGGCCGCTCAGCAGAACGCAGAGAAGCTTCTAGAGAAACACCCGACCCTGGGAAGAGCTTCCCCCCCAAGGTCGCATCGAAGGCGTGCGTCGCGTTTCTGTTCTGTTCATGGCTGCTTTCTGCCCATTTGTGCACTGTCACGCATGACCAGACCAAGGCAGATAAAAAGTGAAAGCCGCCTCATCCGCTCTGGTTAAATAGAGAAGCGGTAACGGCTGGGTTCAGCAGCGCTGCCACCAAGACACCGTAACCGTGTGTCCTGCTCTTGTTTGAACGCTGTGACATAACGCGCCAGGACGTCCCTCCGTAACCGGCCATCCTCTCTCCTCCTCCTTCCCGATCCTCGTTCGTCGCTCACCTCTTGCCCCCCCCTTCCCCCCCCTGCTCTGACCCCTGCCCTCACCATGTCTCCATCCCCTGCCTTGAGTTTGCTGAACACATGTCGCAGGCTAGTTCAGCCAAGGGTCAGGCCCTTCTTACAGCATCACTGGTAGATATGGCTCCCTAATCCTGCTTAGTGCAAAAGCACTTGAGACTATTATTAGGCCAAACCCTCTCTCCCATTTCTCCTTCTCCATCCGTCCCGTCCATCCCTCCATCCCTCCCTTCCTCCAAGCCCAGCCCAGCCCAGCCAGACCGTTCAGCCTATAATGTTGTGGTTTGCATAAGGCAATTAGGATTACAGTGTGTGTGTGTGAAGACTGAGAGGATACCCCTGCCTTGACTGGACCCACGCCCTTCCCTCCGCCCACGCAGCCCAGTGGGACACAGCGCCCCCCTGTGGTCAACGCCTACGTCCATCACTCTCGATGGAGCTTTCAATCTCTCCGTCATCTACGTCTTAACCCTGGTGCTGCCTTTGGGTCAATGTGATTCACCTACTGTACCCCAACGCTGGGTCACAGTGACCCGAAATGCAGCACCAGGGTTAAGTGTGCTTGTCTTTCAGCCCTACAGGGTGTTATTGTGGCTACGCCTATGTAGCGGTTGACTGTGCGCGTGTTCGAACTCCTTTGGGTGGGTTGGGGTGGAGCAGGGGATTCCATGGCGTTGTGAGGAATCCGCTCACCGTGGGCTGCAACAGGTTTCTGTTCCAGATAATCTCAGGACATAATTGCATTACAGCTTGCTAGTAGAATAACACAAAAGCCTTGCTAGCACACAAACACCCTCCCAGGTGTCAGCATTAGTCCAGTAGGTCGTTCGCACAGAGATGAACTTTTTACCTTGAAAAGGACAAAAGAGCTTAATCACTGTCAACATATTTACTACTTAATCAACAAAGTAGATTACTGGCAACTTGGGTTGTAGTGGCTAGCGTGATGTCTACTTCACTTAGCTTTTAGCTCCATACAACAAGCCGCTAGACTCAGATGCAGACCACTTTGTGTCACTTTGACCCACCATGATAATGACTACACGTGACAGCCAATCGCGACAGGCTTCAGCCACGGACCCGCCCCCATGGCCTGTCCATTCCGTCACCACCCTGCCCGTATTCCAAATGACAGAATTCTAGAACGTCCCCCAAACAGTCTAGCAACGACAATGGGCACAATACACTAAGTGTTCGCGGGTGCTCTTGTTCAGGCCGGTGTCTCTCTGTCTTTCTGTCTGTCCGTCCAGCTGCCTGTCATGTCAACCCTTCCTCTCTCTTTCTTTCTACAGTCTGCACCACCACCCGCAGGCCCCTCCTCCTGTCCCTCCTAGACAATCCCCTCTTCTATCTGGACTTCGCCCTGCGTCTGCGATGGCCAGCGCCCGACGCGGGCCTTCCTCACGGGTGGCGAGACTCAGACTGTCTGGAGGCAAGCGACTGGAGGGGAACAATGCACAGCTGGGACATTCACTGGCAGCCAACTTTGGCAGACGGGCAGACACATCCCAGTCTCGTCCCCTGCTTTCCCTCCTCCTGGTCGTCCTTCCCCTTGTTCCTTTGAGTCCAGCAGCACAGGTGTAGGGATGGGATGTGTGGATTCACAACCGTACAGATGTAACCGATGTCCCTCTTTATTACGTGAGGGGGGTCCACACTGGAGGGGGGGTCCATACTGGGGGGGGGGGGGGG
>BROE01000023.1:7254288-7311307 GCA_036571765.1 Plecoglossus altivelis | reverse complement strand
GGGGGGGGTTCCGAACTGGTGGGGGGGGTTCCGAACTGGTGGGGGGGGTCCATACTAGAGGGGGGGTCCGAATTGGGGGGGGTTCCAAACTCGAGATCTCTCCATGGAAATCTGATGCATTTCTGGCTGAGGGGTGCATCTGAGCAGAAGGGGAGGATATACAGAGGCAGATGGGGAGGGAGGGTGGGGTTAGGGGTGGATTTAGGCGGGTCGGGGGGGGGGGCATTAGTCTGTGCGTGTGGGAAGAGCTGATGTTTCAAAACAAGAGGTGTTACACATCATTCTAATACTCTGCTTCCCGGGCCGATTTCAGTAAGATTAGAATCTGATCACCAGTCGCTAGACGGACCCGGCTCACCCTCTATCACTTAGGCCCTCCATGTGGGCAGAGACATGTGGCCATGCCAGAGCTGCGTCCCGTAGAGTTCAGATCCCGGTCCGATAGCTGCAGGGGGGCTTCACAAAGCACAGATCTGCTCCTGGAACAGTGGACACAGTCCCTAAACCCTCGCTGCTGTCGGAGTTGAGCTGTCTGTTCCCCTGCACTCACGGCATCCAATATGTGGAGGGGGGTTTATTGAAAGAATATTAACTATGAAAAAATAATAATAATAAACACACAAAACACTGTAACCCTTCATAAACTGCTCTCTCTCTCTCTGCTGGACATAAGACCCCCCTTTGGTTTTCAATCAACATCGACTCCTTCTAGGCTTGATGCTTTAATATTTAAAAAAATACCAAGGGTCCCGTCTCTTATTAGACAAGATTACGTTCGATTGTACTTTGCAAATGTTGTCAAACGACACAAATGAGTCGTAAACCGCTGCGCTCTGCAAACGGACACGCCGAAAGCTCACGCAGGTCAACGAGGAAAATCACACACAAACACGTTGGGCTTTCCACGGTTGGCTCAAGGCTGGTGAGAGATGCTGGAGATCACACTTAGCTTCTCCACCATTTGCCCTACCTGGGATTAAATAACTTGAAGCAGCAAATAGCCTCATGTATTACAATCCACAGCCCCCACTTTTTCGACCAATGGCTGCAGGCGAGTACAATGGAGTATAGAATACACTGAACACTATAGAATGAATAAATGCTCCACATCACAATAACGTCCCATGTTATGGTGTCTGAAATCTATGTGTGAGTCTGAATGTGACTAGTTCTATTGTTCAGTTACTCCTTTATAAAGAGAAATTGTGTAGTGTTTGGAAACAATGTTAAGGCAAAACTAGAATAACCAACCAGAACATGTTATTATATTGCAAGAGATTACAAGGTGACGAGATGAAAGTGCTCAAAAGAGTACGAGGTATAAGGCGAGGACCAACCAAAATATTGTTTTAAGCTTCGATGTAGAACAAGGATTCGGGAAAACAATTTAAGGTAACACACATGCACGGCGGGTATTTAAAAAAGAAAAATGCCATTTGAAACAGAAAGGAAATCCATGGTTTGTTATGAAGAAAATCCGAATAGAAGGATGAAAGAAAAAAAAAGATGATAGATTGGTTTCAAAAAGTTATGGCATTGGTGGTTTGAAACAGTTTTTACGAGTTTACCGCTATTACTATGATCGATGTCATGGCATTCCAAGATTTCTTTCCGTCTCCGTCACGTTCATATCATAACTTGATCCAATCGTAGTGCCCCTTTTCGTAAAACCTCCTCGTGTGTCCATGGGAAGGCAAGTAGCCCAAGCTACCATCCAGACACCTGTAACCGTGTGCAGCCTGCAAGTGCCCAGAACACCTGATAGCGTACCATGGGTGTGGGGTCCCCTGCTGTGTTACCTGGTCACGGGGAGCCACCTGCTGGGGTAGCGGAAGAGAGAAGCAAGGCCCCTTGCCTGCTGGAACCGGGTCTCACCAAAGTACCCCGCCGGGGGACACGGGTTGGTTTCATAGCATGTTCTCTCGACACTCTGGGCTTTTACACACACACACAAGTCCAACTTTGTTTTTTTTTACTAGAGGGCTTAAGATCGTGAGAAGAACCTTCCGTGTGTGTGGGTGTCTTGAGGTGAGGTTCTGAGTTAAACTTAAGGATATTAAATAAAATGCTTGCTCTGTAGTTATCATGGATGCATAAAAATAAAAAATAAAGTATGATCATTTGAACGGGTCAGGAGTTGACCAATTGTTGTATTAACTTTCTTTTGCGATTACGGGAATGATGTTGTTGTGTCAGCTTTTGGGCATGTACAGTAGAATATATCGCAAACAAACTCATTTGTATTATTCTCAGGTCAACACCCACAAGGCATTGCTATTTAATTCCAATTCAGACAAAAACACATCTTAAATATCATATATTTTGAAACTTTAGTGGCCAATTTAATGTTCTTAAGCATAGTAGGCCAGTGAATAGATTTATATTGAATCCTCTCACACATATTACTAGTAATGTAATTGAGGATGTGTGAGGTGTACGTTTGACTGACCTCAAAACAACCTCATCCATAATAACAGACCTGCATAGAAACGCATGTTATTCTGCACTTTAACATAATTATTCAAGAGCTAAATTCATGAACATTCAAGTTGTATTTAGGCTCTGTATTATCATATACAGAGATTTAATTATTTAATGAAAAATTAACGATGAACTATCTTATTGAAACGTCCTTTTAAATTATGAAATCAAAGGAAATTGAACTTTTAATCAGGAAAACAATGAACTCCAAATATTATTTAAGATTACGTCTTATTACGTTAAGTGCTACGAATATTACTTTAAATTACTAGGAGTCGCAATTGAAGGTATGAAATATATAGTTGTGGGGAAAACAAACATAACTTGTAAAAACCTTGTATTTAAAACGATATGGGTTGTTTCATAAAAAATCCCTTTTATACAAAGAAAAAACGTGTCACACATAAAACATCGCCAAAAAGGACCATTGACCATTTCATCCCTAAAATAGGGGTTTAAGGGATGGTAATTGTTATGGTATAAATATTTACACTTCGTAATTTCCTCTACTAATTTGTTCATCGCTGTTATGGTCCATACATGAGCAGATGCATGTATTAATTCAAATGATCGTACATTTTCACGAGTTCTAAAGAACAAAACAAAAAAATGGATCAAATGTAACGCTAAAAACGTCCCCGAACATCTAAGTGCGTTTCCAAGAAGTGTTGGTTATTTAACTCTGCATTAAACAAAAATGCTTCGTTAGAAATGCTTTTAGTCTTGACAATGCTTTTTCTGGCATTCTGCTGTTAAATTCAGATTTTAAGGGACCTGTATTACGCAGTGATTATGTGGTTTAGCTTTAGGGTTAGTTTAGGGTTTTATATATTTTTCGATTGACCAATTGTCTCCAGCTAAGTGCTCTATGTGTAACTCTCTCAGAATAATGTCCATGAGATCAGCATTACTCCAAAAGTGCATCCTCGAAACAAACGTTCAATAAACTACAAAGCATAATTAACCGACCAGACAATTTCACACCAACAATTTCAGAACGCTGTTTGTTTGAAAGTGAGAAAGTACACATCATTTTACAGAAACATTCACAATGAAGAATGTAATAGCTAACCGCTCCTTTATGTAAATGAAGACCTAAAAGCTCCAAACATTTCTTCTGCAGCAAAAGATGGAGGGAGAACAATAGCCCCGCCCACTGACACCCCAAGTGTCAAAACTAATGAGGGGGGCTTTTGAGACCGCCGCCGCAGCCTCGTCCCCCCGAGGACCGTTTCTTTTGATAGGCCACGTAAATTCGTCAAGTTATACTGAATCATCTGTTGACTATTTTAAAAGAGCATGAAGACTAATTATGTTATGTTTCCGTGTGTAACTGCTGACTTTTCGAAATTCGTTGCCAGGTTCATGAAGCGCAGTCTACGGTCAATACTATCGTTTAGGTCTGTCAATGGAAGCATTACCCTAACTTATACGGCCACATATATCCTCTCAGAAACGTTGGCCGTTAGTATCATTCACTATATGTTGGTAGGCACTGTTCTTCAGCCCTAATACAAGTAGCCTAGCTGTCCCGTGTGGTTTGTAGCAGGATTCTGTTTCCAGACAAGTTTTAGGCCAAATGTTTGCATTATATTATGCCATATAAATGCCATGAACAACTTTCATTTAGCCTATTACCGTTAGACTATTGCTGTTTTAGCATTTCGCTGCCGTTAACATGGTTGTTTAGAATAGGCTTTAAAACACAAACCAGTAGATTCTGCTCAACCTTAATCAGGGAGTGAAACAAATGTTTTGCCCTCCATGCATCAAACAGTCACAGCGCTGAAGGTCTGGCTAACCTACTGCTTTATTCAGAGGATCCTGCTATGGGGTCATCCTGAATATCACGAAGATCTGCTCACAAACGTCAGAACTGATCAACTTGAACTCGAATATTCCCCTGTAGAAATACAGTCCGTCATTTTACCAGTCCGACTTTGCATATGGCTCTTTTAATGTGTAGAGACGCCATCTTTTCGATGGGATTGTTGTAAACAAACAAACCTACAAAAATGTTGAAAGCGTCCATGGTATAGCGCAATGCATTCAACGTTTCATTTCAGTTACAGTTTATTGGAAATTAATGCTTGTTAAGATCCATCGAAGGCTATGCCAGCCGGAAGGGCATGTCTATGCTGAATGTCAAAAGTAGTTTTTTTTTTAAGACTCCAAAAGCTGTAGGCTATGTCTGTGATCATTCGAGGGCATTCAATCAATTGCTTTATCAGTGGGATGGCACTCGACTCGACCATTGTAGCCAGCAGTAACCACATATTTGCAGTTTTTTAGTAAAGATACCTTACCTGAGTCTCTGAGAGGTTTAATTGCCGCGCGAGTTCTGTTCGCTCGCGGCCCACCACGTATTGGCATCGCTGGAATTCGAGCTCGAGTCTGTAGAGCTGCTCGGCGGTGAAGGACGTTCGCGTGCGTTTCGGCCTGTCGAGATCCAAACCCTTTGGCAGAACGATCTCGCGGATGGTGCCCTTGGCATCTGCGAGGTTTTACGTACAGAAAAACTGGTCAAAATACATAATCCTGCCAAATTAGTCATCAAATGGTCTACTTTCATTCCATTGATTTTTGTACACGTAATTCGTTTTGGTTGTCACAAAAATAACAACAAAATAACGGAATAATTCCCAAATATGCAGCTCATAGAAAATGTCTATTGGTATATGGTTCGAAGATAACACTAAACATTTACCTTGGCTAAACTACGTTTCCATTTGCGATCTTACAACGGTCTTAAGATGGGAGTAACATTGTCAATAAGAAGTGCTGATGAGGAATTAATGTGTTTGAATTACTGCATTCAACTGGGAAAAAAAATTAACGTTATATTGCAAATTAATTGATAAAGCAAATATTTCCATGACACTTTAGAAGGGCAACTGGGCTAATATTGATGATATTTTCAGATAATTTCCTACTTACAAAGTTGCCTGATTTTGTTGGGTGACTAGCTGGTCGTAGGAGGATCCTTCTAAATAATTTATAAATTAACCCCATTTTAATTGGCAGCAAGGGCTTCAATATAAGCAACACGGAGCAAGAACGTCTCAAGTCTTGTTTTTTTAATCATACTACCTTCACATGGCTTGAATCCGAGAAAGCATCCACATAGTTAATGCATCAGTAAATATTTCATATCCGCATACAATTTGAAGGCATTGCTTTATGACAACACAGACATATTCATTTAAACATGACCTGTATGAAGAGTAAGCAAGGTGACTTTCAACTCTTGAATTGCATCGTTTAGGGAAGAATTACTTTCAAATATATATTTTCAGGAACCGCCATTTAAATGAGTTGAAAATATGTTCGTAATTTACCACTTGTGAGCGAAAGCCACTGAAGTCAAATAAAGTCTAAATAATTACTTTTACTGCGGTCTTACTTCATAGTCGAGAAAAAATACCCTAAAAATCTTGAAAATGGTAGGCTTAAATTACCTAGATTTCAAGTAGACTATAAAATACAATACGTAACATGTACTTAAGACATAGCTAAATGTTTATTGTTAAGACAATTAGACAATTTCTTCTGTAGCCTGCGGAATATACAGACTATTCAATATGTTTAGGCTATTATAACCCATAGGCTATTATAACGCGAAAATAATAATACATTTCACATTATAACTTCTTTTAATCATAAATTGTAACGCGTTGAAACAAGGGATCAATTATTCTCAATTGTATGAGTCGCATTGTACTTACGTCTAAACCACGTAATTGGTAGTTTAGAATGTTGAATTATTTTCGAATATGCCACTATGAAGACAATCCACTGAGGCACAAATGATCAAAATATTCATAAATTCTATTTTCTATTTTTAACGCACAGCTTATTATTTGGAATATTTACACTTCAAATATCTGAACACAGAGCCAATTGAGTCAATTTGTATGGAAGGAATTTTGCTCTCCTGCATATCTAATCATGTCATCGATCACTTTGGTAAACAGTAGCCTGTGTGATTTTAATAATATAAGTCCGCCTGTCACTAAATTATCTCTCTGTGCATCACCAGAGCCTCGATTTAGGTTATTGCCTAATGTGGGATTTCCAACCAACGTTGCCCAACCATGACATTCAACTATTACTTTGTTAATTCGAAGTCAATTCTGTTACATCCATAACTGCAAAAAGTGCAAAATGACCACTCTTGCATGCCGTACATTTGCAAGACCCTCGGTACCGAACAGACTAACTCGCTGACCTTTCGTTGACCCCGAGGTATCCAGCGCATTCAGTCGTCAGCTTTACCAACAAATAGTGACACCGGAGATTGCGGGTTTAGCTCTGTGTCCCCGTGCATCTCTGCCAAAACCGCTCAGATCCTCTACACTACTTCTAATCAGTTTGTGTCTGTAGCCTGGCCCTGTTACTGCGAGCTTTCGAACGCCATCACCATCCTCTCTACACATGCCCTGCATGGTGCACTCAAATAAATTATGTAAAAGTTTCTTTGCGAATATGAAATGAATGAACATTTTAGGCCAACACGTCTTTTGTTCTTGATTAGGGTTTGAATTTAAAAGGCCTTGCTCTGAAGTATAACCAAAGTACTTAGACTGAAATAGGTATAAAGCATAATCCTGTGAAATGAATATCCTTAATTAATTATTTGGCTTAAATGTGAATATGTAGCCTTGCAGGCATACACTGTAGTAAAAGAGACAATTGATAGTTGATTTGTTTCATAGCGATTGGCTTTAACAACAATTAATTTAGTTTACATAGGCCTATGTTTATTCATGTTTATGACTGTTGTGATTTTGTTCCTCTGAACATTAGGCTTCTATTTTCGCTGTGATTGCAACACGATAATATTATATAAGGTGCATGCTTATCAAATCAAATTCGTAACCGTGAAGGACTATTTGTACTGAATGTATATATTGAAAATATATTTTTCTCTTTGCAAATATTTACGTAACAATTCGATTATTGCTTTTAGACTTCACCAAAATAGTTGTGTGTGAATTAAAAAGTAAAGGTACCGACCACGTCGACTAACTATCACGATCATGATATAATAATGTAGCCTGATTAGTTTGAACGTTATGATCGTAATTCAGACTCCTTTATCAAGACTTCTGATTTTTATTTATTTGTGTATCATTTTGAGATGAAATAGCCAGACATTTTCACAAAATAACCAAATGATTGGATTCGATCAAATAGCCTAACTCTGCACACACACTAACACAGCTTACACAAAAAGGCCTATAATTGATAATAGCCTACATTTTGGAGGGGTCGGGGTGTGGCCAGTATTTCACTAACATTGATGTAGTTTGATCATGACCACTGCAGTCCTTTTTCAGGCTGTAATTAAAACAACCACGACAGCATCATCACGAAGAACTCCATTGTTGTGTACCCTACGACTTAAGTAATTACAAATAGGACTTGAAAGGTGTTTAAATTCAACGTAGGTCCTTAAGCTACAGACAGTCAAATATCCATATTATTGGTAAATGTGCTATGATCTAAATATTCTATAATAAAAGGCTAAATTCTGTCATACATCGAATTAGGAGTAGCATAATATTTTATGGATTTGGACTATTATTGACAACAATTCGGCGTCCTAGTAATTGGGTTATTTTAAATAAATAAAATGTAGAGTTACGTAGGGGAGTTAAAAGGCAATATGCCTGGGGCATACGAAGCTTTTAGCAGTAACCTGCAATGTAGTGTTTCAATCTGTCAAAATCATCTGAAATACAAACATTTTTACTCACAAACCCCCCTCGACATAAGTTGACTAACCTCTGACTAGAATTCTTCGGCAGTAGTCGGGATCCACTCCTAAAAGTTTATCATGTCCATCTTCACTTGAAGAAGTTGGGGTGGACGCTGATGTCCCCGGGGTGTCTGCGATGCTCTGGACCGGGGACCTGCTCCCGATCTCGGTACGGCACTTGGGTTCCATACGGTCTGGACAAAGTGAATTGGATCCACAGTGATCGTTTCTATCCTCGGCGATCCCATCGCCCATACTAGTGGCCTGATCAAACATGGAACTACTGCTATCGACTTTTTCCTTTCGTCCTCCTCTCGTTTTTCTCAGGCAATAATTTAACTTTGCCCCCGTTGTAATAGTTCTTCAGATAGACCAGCCGGACTGACCATACCTAAATTGTGATCCAGTTACAAACAAACCACGGGGACCTGCAACGGAACCGGACTACCCCCAAAGTGTCTCGACATGGTCCACAATCCGGAGTCCGAACGAAGGGCAAGAGATGGTAGATACGGAGAGGGAGGGGGCCATATACAAGCAAGCCTCGGGACCCTCCTTGGCTATAGGCTGAACGAAAAATGCATGTTGTACGCACAGTAGTATACAAGAGGGCACAAGATCTATGACCTAAGTAACGGGGAGGTGCTACACTGCTCGACCACGTATAAATAAATTGAAAGACGGCGCGCACCCGGCAGTCACTGAAGAGGCTACAGCTCACTCTGTATCTATGAAGGGAAAGTTCTTGTTCCAGATGCAAATACCATGCGTGGGCCCAAATCAATTACTTTACCCCGTCAGACTTGGTTGTTTCAGCGTTTTCTTGATGGCATGTTCGCGGCTTTAGGTTTGGATGCCTGCTCGGTGTCTTCAACTGGAGGGCGCACCAATATCTGTTTTGCAAACAATGAGGGGGAGCAGTAAAATAGAGAAATGACTATCTGTTTGGTCACAACAAACTATGTTTCGACTGTGCCATTCGCGTTCATCAATCTGTCATGATTTTCATGTCATGTGGATGATGGTAGTGTCGTCTTGTCGAGGCTGTTACACATTCCTGTGATGCATATGATAGTAGCAAGGAGCACTTTAAAGTGGCAGTCACGTTCTACGTAATTTCCGGTCTACGAGGTCTCGTTTGTGATTGGCTAGAAATTCCGTTTTGGTGTTTGATTAAGCTTTCAAAGCCTGCAAAAAATCGACACAGGTTTTTATGGCGTTAATCAAATGCAAAAGAAATGTTACAGTTTAATAAGAAAAACCTTTTTTATTTCAAACATATATGTACATGCTAAAATGAATGTGCATTTATTCGTTATGTCCCGCCAATTCACCAACACTTCGACGTGTAGGTATAGCCTATGATAAAAGTTACGTTTTCTAAAAGTCAGGCATTTCTTATATATTAAAGGCATTTTACATTAAAATAAAATTTTCGCAAACAAGTTTACAGACCAAGTAAATGCATGTTGACAGATCACGACAGAATGTGTTGGTTTTACGTCATTTGTCAGTCAAATGTGTCTGTCTGGTACAGAGTCCTTTGGCATGCGCTTATTTGATATTTGTCTCCTTTTTCAGTCCTGAGGCACTGTTAGATTAAGCTTTCCATAGCCTACAGAAAATATATAGGCCTTCATGGCGTTAACCAAAAAAAAACGAATATTACATTACAAATCTGCTCGTTCTTTTACCGGAACCACTACTTTCCAATAACTTTTTCTTGAGACGCTCACGTTATCAATAAGCTATTTATTGAATTCAATTCTAATGTCACGCCGTATAATATTGTGATATTAGAGCTCTGTTTAATAGGCCTGTCAGTTAGCCAAAACAGCACGGAAACCCTGCACGCCTACATCCCTTCCGAATACAGTCCAAATATCTGCCCAGTCCCAGGCCATACAACCCTACGAAAAACTCTAGAAATATAAATCCTTTCCTAATTTTTAAATAGCCCATAACATGTTCGCCAATGTCGTCTACTCTGAATAGACGTTTTCGCAATAGCCACCAATCTTCTAGCCTTGTTGATTATAGAGTACCCTACAGCCGGTCTTATTGTTTTGACTGGAGTACTGGTGGAAACAACATGAAGACAAACAGCAGGTGGTTTGACTGTTTGGGCCTGTGAATGCAGTTTGAACTATCTTTAAGGCGCAACACTCTCTGTGTGAATAGCATTATATAATTAGGCTACAGTTTTGCCATGTTTTAAGGTGACAATTACGGGACGCAGAAATGGCTCATTATGTGTCTCAGCGGCCATAATCTGTGGATCCACTGAATAGACCTGTCAATCACCGTCGCACTCACCAGCCAGACAAGAACGGGCTGATTGCTACAACTATACAGACATACACATACACACTCTCTTTCTCCTCCTATCTCTCTCAGTATGTGAGCCCATGCGTTGCGCACGCACACTGACAACGTGTAGGCCTGTTATTTTTTTTTTGTTGGAGTCATGTCAACATATGATACGTATATACACCTATATTGAAAACGAATCCAATTGCATTCGAAGGGTTAAGATAGGCCTAGACTTCAAACATGGCCACTGACCGAAGACTTGGGGCCAAGGTTTTGCAGTCTTACGTTTACGTCAGGCACTATATAGGTTGCCCTTGTAGACCCAATCATTCATATAATTACCGTTTAATATTTAAAGTGTATTGTAACATCGTGACACTTTTAGCACCAGTGACTTCGGCCTATCCTTATATCTAAATTCCTTCATATCTCTACTGTGGGCGGAAAGCGACTCAAAATGCTAAAGTATATGTTACTTCGATATAGTACAGCTCTACTGTTTTTGAACCTTAAATTATGCCCGTGCACACGTCTTTATTTTTCCATAACCCAAATGTTGCCTCTTTTCTAATACGATCCACACAATTCCGCTGACGATGACAGGGAAACACAGGCAATAGGATATATTCTGATTCAAACAGGCAAATAGACCTTCAGGCCATAAACAAATGAAAACTAGTTTACGCGCTACAAAACGTGGCCTTCGCCAGTGTGTAGTTGTGTATAGCCCCCCTGTCTGCTTGTTGTCCTTGAAGAATGGATGACTCTGATCAATCAGATCAATCAACAGAGATTACTGTAATCCAGTGGGTCACAGGAAGGGGACTAGGCCATTCAGAGTTCACACTCTACAGATCCACCTAAATCTCTACAAGAATTTAAGGAGACCTCGCGTGTACAAAACCGTCTGTCCGTGTGCTTGCAAGGGCGGATGGATATAATACGGCAAAACACTGACCAGCTGAAGGCTAAGTATAGGCCTAAACTCCAGAAACAGTATTAGAGTTCATGGAAACCGCCTGCCGACAATGACAAACTTCATTAACAAAATATCAGTAAGATAAAAAAAGGTCTTGAATGAAGGTGAAATAGGTGATTTCCCAGAGGACGGCACTTCCGTACAGCCTAAAGCTCGTCCTCATTAGAATACTTTCCACTGTGAGATGACGCCATGGATGGGCTACTCAACTGTGTGAACTGAAACCGCCCTTCAGCAGGCCTGCATCTGCAGGCCTATCTTCAACGTGTATCATCTAACATTTTCAATTTGCGCCTGGCTCTGTTTCAACTGTCAAAATGTTTTAGCTCGTCGGAATAGAGACGAGAGGGTGTCAACCTGCCGCTCCGTATGGGTCCGGCTCGGCCCGCAGGGGCGGGAGGCTATACACATCGGACGGCGCTCCCCGGTTGAACAGAACAAAGCTCCGAGGGCATAATTCTATTCATTGCAGATGTATTAAAATTAATGAGAAAGGTTGAGAGAGAGAGAGAGAGAGAGAGAGAGAGAGAGGGGCAGCGCGCACCACCACCGGAGGTGATGCGTGAACACAAAACCAGTCTGTGCCACCATGCTAACAAGTGTCACACTATTGGACCACTGGGTGACGGTTAGACTGCATGATAATATCCTCGTCTCTGTGGGCATTTAGCCATTCGCTCCGGCAGCATACTGACCTCCAACCGAAAAGACAAATTAACGTATTAAATACATATTAAGTCCAAATAGGCTTCGTGTGGTTCCGTTCTTGTCCCTTCTAAACGGTAAGACCGAACATTGATCATTTCTAGACTTTGAGAGAGGTCTAACGGGCCTCAACGGGCCACGGGCAGGGACTTGAGTCACAAAGCTTATGATCAACTTTCATCCTGGGAAATATCATTAGATTTCATAATAGTGGCAAAGTAAATGGAAACAGAGTTTATATATCTCATTTTAAAATCCTTATCTCGAAGATCAAATAACCTTGTGTCAAACTTAATGAAAGTATAGCTCGTGTTTTTACGCCTGCATAGACGACGGTTAATTTCAGCCAAACCTTATGAAACGCAACTAAAAATCCCCTCGGATATTCTTCATTTCTAAACATTATGAAACCGTTTTAAAACCGTTCAGTCATACTGTTTGTGAAATAGCCTTGTTTTCTTCCACATTAAACAACTTAAGCACTTTTTAGAGGCAGCCCGTTGTTGCACATATATAATGAGATCAACTATTTTTAAAAGGTCGGGGTAGTAGGCCCATTCACGTGAAAAAACTTGAATGTATTGAATGTAGCCTACGCATTCTTGTTTGAATTTACGAATTGAAGTCATATAGCAACGGAAAAAGTTGTATTGAACCTTAATAATTCCAGTGTAACTTCGATTAAATGTACAAACAGTAAACAGACAGTCTTCGTAAAAAAACAAACATTTATTATACCTTTTTATTTTTGTTATAGCCTAGGTTTATTTCCAACCGCAAAAGCCTCAGACGTGCTATTAAAATGGCATGTATCCCAAACCGAACTGTTAAGGACGACTGAGAAAAACTGCTCAAAGAAACGCAGAAAAAAACGGACGAAAGCTTAGAAGGACAACTTCAACGAGGAACCCCCCCCCCCCCCCCCTCAAAGACGGTCGGTGACACAAAATAGTTCGGACCACAGACTGAACAGCATCAGGAGACACGAATTTAAAAATGCGTAAATAGATGGTAAAAAATAATAGAGTTCTGAATCAGTGCCCCGAATTGCAGTCACGAAATAAAATAGCTTCAGAACTGGCCTCTTGCCCAATCAAAAGAATTCGCCTCGTTGAATAGCACCTACAAAAAAAAGCTGGTTTTGTTTTCAGTGCAAAACATCTCAACAAATAATGTTCACCACAAACAGGTCTGATGAGTCAAGTTGTACTACTTCATAGGGGTTCTCCATCAAAGGGTGGTAGAATTTGAGGATTCAAAAAATGTCATGTAACTCATTTTATCCATTTTTGTGAATTGTATTTTTGGGTCCCACCCACCAACGTAATATGATGTCACTGTGTTCTATAAGCTTCCTATAGCACAAAATACACAGAGAAACTTTCTTGTGAGTAGACATAATATATATATCCCCATCCTCATATTAAATTCGGTGGGGGGGGGGGGGACACCTGCCTTTCTATTACCCACAGTGCACCTGGTGTGTAGTCCCTGGCTTCCAAAATGGCCCGCTTCCCTGACCTGTCCTCGGTGGCGACGGAGACAGAAACCAGGAAGTGGATCAAGAAGAGACATGAAGAGGTGACAACAGACGGGGCCGACCAGACGAAACACGTGCATTTCTGACACCATCGCCGTTGCCATGGAAACGCTGGAGCACTTGACACACATACACACCAGCTAATTACGGCACGGTATTTTACCAGGAAGCTGAGAGCCCAGTCTTGATTTGAAGGTCTGCTGGGGACAGGAGAACAGAGGATCCTCCCTGTTACCTAAAGACAGACTGGATGACAGCTCTGTCTTAGCAGTGTTTTAAGTCAGGGGTGGAAGACTGTACGACATGTCTGATATGTCCTACAGGAGGGGGGGGGATAGGGGGATAAGGAGGAGGAGGGGGGGGGGTAGGGGGATAAACACTTCCATGACCCCACGATTATTACATTCTCAGAATGCCACCTCCTTCACCAGACCTTGTCTCTCCCTCTCTCCCATTTCAAGTTGTGGTGCTGGTCGCCCTCTAGAGGATGAACTTTGAACTACATCCAGAGGTATGATAACACAACACAGGACACTTTCTGTTCGACAGTACCATTTATTATTTCACGGCATAAGAAAAACACAGAAAACACGATGTCACACAAAAACAGGGACCGCAAGTATTGACAGATATTGATTCATTCTAGATGCTACATTCCTGGCTGGACAGTTGATTCACAAGTTGGGATGTTGTTCAAATATCCCTAATTCTACTCCAAACACTTAACCAGGAAATCTACGGTCTGTCATAGCACATGAGCAGCAGACCAGATTGTTTGCAACGGACTACATTTACCAGAAATCACCCCCAAATACTTTAAGGCCGAACTTATCCAAAACACGCAGAGGGGACATGAAGATGGTAAGATGAGGATTTTTTGTTGTTGATTTGTGACAAAGGATCCATTTGAAAGGGGGAAAGAGGGAACGTCTATATAAGGGTGCTGTGTTGAATTCTGCCAAGCCAGTATTACATGCTGCCCACTCAATCAATTATGTCACGAGTTGTCAAAATATAAATATTTATTCTAAATGTAAAATTTAATTGGATAAAAACACTCAAGTCTTTCTCCCAGCCCTGGGAGGTGAAAATATGTAAAAGCTTTTAACAGGAGAGTAAAATAGGCACTTGCATTTCAAATGGGAAAACCAAGAGTTCCCATAAAGGATTTAACAATCAAGCACATTTCTCAGTCGCTCAGAGGCGACCACAGTGAGGTCTTGAGCGCCCCCTTATGGTAGGAGTGAGTCATGATGGCTTTGAGAGATAGATTATACTTGGAGGTCATTAATAACTTAAAATAGGCTGGATAAGTCTTAGAACAACTTTGAAGACTGACAGTAGTTTAAAACGCATGCTGTCGGAGAATTATATCCATGACTGAAAACAAAAACTCTGTGGCAAAACCAAACACAGAAGCAGTACTAGAGTAACATTCGAAAACAGCTTGAAATAAGTATAACTAAATGAATCAATGCGAGAGGAAATCGGACCTGTGTTAGATTAGATATACCTTAAGTAGTCATGTAACGCCTGTCATGGTTTAGACAGATAAAAGTACTGCCCACACTCTGCCCTTGTCTCCTTAAGAATCAAGGGCATGTCGTGATGATTGAGGATGAGGTGAAACGTTCCACGTGACACAGTCTTTTGTGAGTGTGTGCTCGTGCAAGTGTGTGTGTGTGTGTGTGTGTTGCGTGTGTGTGTGCTGCGTGTGTGTGTGTTGCGTGTGTGTGTGTGTGTTGCGTGTGCGAGCGCTTGGGAATGGTAGGTGTCGGTACTCGAGGTCCCTTCTAATCAAATCCTTGCCAGTCGCTCTGTTCAGAGTCGTACTCCAGCTCTGCTCCCACGCAGCGGACTCCCTCAAGCAGCATAGGGGTGCCATGGTGGCGGTCTGCAGGAGAGAGGGGGGAGGGAGAGACACAGGGAGTAGGGGAGGGAGAGACACAGGGGGTAGGAGAGGGAGAGACACAGAGAGTAGGGGAGGGAGAGAGACAGGGAGAGAGACAGGGAGTAGGGGAGGGAGAGAGACAGGGAGTAGGGGAGGGAGAGAGACAGGGAGTAGGGGAGGGAGAGAGAAAGATTGTGTGTATATGTAAGAGCAAGAGGGAGTGTAGGAGAGTGGGTGTAGGAGAGAGAGAGACAGAGAGAGAGGGAGAGAGAAACAGATGGATCGAGAGAATTAAAATGAGAAATCAAACGGGGGGCAAAAAGAGAGGAGGGAGTGAAAGAAAGATGGGTGAGAGACAGACAGAGGAGGGGGGGGGGGGTCGAGGAAGAGGGGGGGGGGGGGGGGGGGGGGACGTCGGACAATGAAAACCAGCGTTATTCGTCCTGTGACCAATCCCCCCAGTGTGCAGTGCAGTCTGAGGCAGCAGCAGTGGTGTTGGTCAGGCAACACTGGGGGGATAAGAGGCTTAAGAACCTCAATAGCCTCCTGGCCTTTAGCACGCACAGACAGCAGACAACTCTCCCCACAGATGTTCAGGTCCGCACCATGGGAACGAAACACCACACACACAGACACACACACGCACGCACGCAACACACCCTCCCCCAACCCCCATCTGCTGACAGGAATGCATATTTCTACTTCACACTACCACTCTGTTTCAAACTATCCAGACATGTGGAGGGAAAAAAACTAAAATTAATGGAAAACAAAATGCAGGCTGAAAGCAAATTAATTACTGGTTGGTTCCAGCGCGGTTCCAGAGAAGACAGAGACTGCTAGACGCATTTAGATGTTGACTGACATGATGAGTAAGCGTAGGAGTCTACAGCACACCACTTGGTAGTGATTTGGCTTGTATGGAAGCTATTAGCTGATCTACTAATGCTTGAACAGACCCTTAGCCACCAAAAGGGGGCAGTAGAACACCACTGGGAGGAGTGCCCTTAACCCCCCCACACACGCACCCCCCACCTACCCCCCCACACACACACCGCCCCCCCCCCCACACACACACACACACCGCCCCCCCACACATACACCATTTGCACAAATTGGAAAAAACCCCAAAAAGGAATAATGAATAATGACAGTGGAAGAATAGAACTCTTTTGTGGCAGCTGAATGTAGCCGTGTTGAATAGCAGCAACGTTTTCGCCGCTATTGAACGTTCGACACAAACAACAACAACAACCATGTTGTTTGTGTGGTATGCGTCTGGTCGGGAGGTCCTTACCCATGACTCTGGCGTGAACTTTGACCCTGATGCACGCATCCTCCTTGGTCTCACTCACTAGCAACACCTCCTCACAGAGCACCCCTTCCTGATGAGCCACGTATTCACACGTCACCCGTAAACCCCCTGGGAGAGGAGCGAGGGGGAGCGGAGCGAGGGGGAGAGGAGCGAGGGGGAGAGGAGCGAGGGGGAGAGGAGCGAGGGGGAGGACAGATTGAAAGAAGAGGAACAACAGAAAGCAAAGGGAAGGCAGAAATGAAAGAGAGGAAGAGGATGGTAAATGAATGGAAATGCAGAGTAAGGTAGATAGGGAGAATTTAAGAGGAGGAGAGGAGAGGAAGATAAGAGGAGGAGAGGAGAGGAAGATAAGAGGAGGAGAGGAGAGGAAGATAAGAGGAGGAGAGGAGAGGAGAGAGAGAAAAGACTGAGCGCGTGCGCTGACTGGACCCAGGATAGACCGACACCCAGTCAGCTCACCAAGAGAGCTAACAGTTAAACCACAGAGGAAGAACACTGGGAGATCATTAAACATTGCTGAGACGATCATCAATATTATACGCTGCCACGCACACACCCACAAAGGTTGTGAAAAGGCTACAGAGGTTAAAAGGCTTTTCTGCTCTCAGAACAGTGTGTTGCAATAGCTGGATGAGGTAGGTGATGAAATCCAGGAATTAACGGAATTCATCATCATGTAACTTCCTCTACATTTCAACACTTTCTTGCTTTTAAGGTGCGTTTCCTTAGATCAAATCAATGGTGAGGATGAGATGTAGTTTACAGCCAATCCAGTGGGTGATCATTAATAGCAAAGTCTAACTGCCCAACAATGAGAGAGAAAAAAATGGTAACGTAGTTGGAAATATTGTTAGCAGTCATACAAGTTGATGGATAAAGGACAACAAAACCAGTGCAATTTCAACCTGGATATTGTAGGCCTGCATGATGGAGCAACAACACAGAATCAGAATCAGTTTTAGTCGCTATGCAAGATATACAAGCACAGAATTGACTGTGGCAGGAATGTGCAAACTGGTCAAGGAGAGAGAGGGAGAGACCTACCGTCCGTTCCTGGGGATATGTCTGTGATGCGGAGGTGAGGGTTGGGGATGGGGGCGGGGCACACTTCCTTCCCCAGGGAGGGGACCTCTGGCAGGGTGAAGACAATCTCATACTTGTGCTGGGTCTTCAGGAAGCCAACCTGGGAGTGTTGAGAGGGAGAGTGAGAGAAAGAAACGACAAACAGAAAAGGAGACAGCAAGATAGAGGCAGGGAGAGAGAGAGGCATGGAGGGAGAGAGGCAGGGAGGGAGAGAGAGGCAGGGAGAGAGAGGGAGAGAGAGATAGGCATGGAGAGAGAGGCAGGGAGAGAGAGGCAGGGAGAGAGAGAGGCAGGGAGAGAGAGAGGCAGGGAGAGAGGGGCATGGAGAGAGAGGGGCATGGAGAGAGAGGGGCATGGAGAGAGAGGGGCAGAGAAAGACAGAGAGGCAATGTGAGAGAGAAAGAGAGGCAGGGAGAGAGAGAGGCATGGAGAGAGAGAGGCATGGAGAGAGAGGGGCAGGGAGAGAGAGGCATGGAGAGAGAATGTGACAGGGGGTCAGATTGGAGTAGGGAACACTGTAAATCAATAAAAATCTATGATTTTATGGCATTTGGTCTCTTGAATTATGCTCTTGATATATGCCGAACGTTAAAATTTGAAATGGGAGTTGGACACAGCGAAAGAGGGGGGGGGGGATCTGGCATGGAGAGAGATCTCAGAAACATGAAAGTGAAATGCAGAGCAAACAAACAGCTGGAGGGGGAAAGGATCCAAGAAAGAGAGAGAGAGAGAGTGAGAGGGAGTGGGAGGGGGAGAGAGTGAGAGAAAGAGGGAGAGAGAAAGCGTGAGAGAGGGGGAGAGAGTGAGAGAGAAAGAGGGAGAGAGAAAGCGTGAGAGAGGGGGAGAGAGTGAGAGAGAAAGAGGGAGAGAGAAAGCGTGAGACGAGAGAAAGAGAGAGGGAGGGAAGAGAGAGAGAAGGAGAGGAGAGGGAAGGAAGGGGTGAGACAGGTGTGAGTGAAGATGAGCGCAGGAGAGAGGGACAGAGAGATACAGAGGGTGTGTGAGCGATCAGAGAGAGAGAGAGAGAGAGAGAGAGAGAGAGAGAGAGCGAAGAGAGAGAAAGCAGGGAGCCTAAAGATAAGCTTCAGCTCTTCCACCAAGAATCGTAAGCACAAACAATCCAGCCACCAGCTGACACCACTCTTAATCACTAACCAAACAAACAGACAGACAGAAACGAGGACGCAGAGCAGATGAGAAAGGGAGGAGGACAATGGCAGAACAAGAGGCTAAATCATGCAGCTATGTGTAACAGTGGAGTTATGCCTTCCATTTTTCATCCCACACCCTCCCACCTTATCAAAAGTCTTGAATGCACACCCCTCGCCCCCGCCCCCCCGCCCCCAGCAATCACCACCCTTCAGCCGTCTCCATGCAACCCCCCTCGGTCCGGCACACGGCAACATTCAGCAGCCGGCGAACCCCCCGGTTCCCACCCGGGCAACGGAATCAAGAGGTCCTTAGAACCGTACACAACCCACCTCCCTGCTGTTCTCGCACACTACTGTGATCGCGCACACACCACACACACACACACACACACACACACACACACGAACTGAAACTAGTGTCGCTCTTGATTCTTATGCACATCACAAAGCACACACACACACAGCCCTAGACACACACACGAACAATGCATATGCACCCACACACACACTTGTGCACTGTGTCCACAATGTGACTGATGGCAGTTGAGCCCGGAGTTTATAAAAGACGGACATGTACGATTTATCCTGAGAGGGACTCCTGTAAATGTTATTGACAAATCAGCATGCTGCCAGACTGCCCTGGAAGTCCTCCACGGTGTCAAGGCCACAGGCCACCCAGCCATCGAGGCCACCTGCACACGGAGCCACCGCATGGGGAACAAGAACCGGTGGAGCAGGACTGAAGGATTTCCAGTCAACGTTAACATCTGGATGATGTTCAGATTAAGACATGTCAAACATGTGGCAACACTAAGTAATGAGACGAGTTACGTAAATGGGCTGGCCGAGGACCGCTTGATATTAGGACAGGTAGGAGGTGAGGAGAGAGGAGAGATAGAGGGAGGAGAGACAAGGGAGGAGAAGAGGAGGAGGAGAGACGGAGGGACGAGGGCAGAAGAAGAAAGAAGAGAGGAGGAGAAGAGGAGGAAGAGGACTGACACACTCTTCCTGAGCCTTCAGGCCACATCGAGCAGATTAGTCCAGATGAGAGAGAAAACGTTTGATCTTCGTAGTCACGCAGGTTAAACCTCTTACAGTTCGAACACATGGGGAGGGTGAAATGAACCCTGAGACTGGCTGTTCTGGACCAAGGACAAGGAGTCTGAACCGCTGATGTAACAAAAGGCGGTATTGATTGGAGAGTACCGCATTCAAGGTCGACCCCATCCATCCTCAACAACAACAACAACAACCTCACCTTGACCAGGAAGTTGCCATCGGGCTCCAGGATCACCATGACGACCGAGTCGTGCAGTTTTTCGTCAAAGTGCACGTGGGAGGGGGCAGCGGACACCTCCTCGGAGAAACGTACCGCCCCCGACCCCCCGTTTCTCTGTGGATCCTGTGGGAGAGCAAACCAAGACTTAGTACAGGCGTCTAGCACACACACACACACACAGCACCACACGCACACACACACACACACTATGTTAAAGCCCAATGACAGGTGAAAGCCTGGTTATAGAATCGCATTGGTTCACAATGGAACACAATGGAACACATGGAAGCAGTAATTTGTTAAATCCAAGCTGGCACCTTGAGAGCCACAGGAGCCTCTGGGCTCTAATCACAAGCCTTTATCACTCGCAGTGGTGGTTCTCATCTAGAGGAGGGAGAGAGGAAGAGGGGGAGAAGAGAGATGGGGAGAGAGGGAGAGGGGGAGAAGAGAGAGAGATAGGGAGAGAGGGAAAAGAGAGAGATGGGGAGAGAGGGAGAGGGGGGAGAGAGAGAAAAAGAGGGGGGAGAGGGAGGGGAGGAGAGAGAGCGGAGAGGGGGAGGAGAGAGGAAGAGAGGGAGGGGGGAGAGTGAGAGAAAGAGAGGGGGAGAGAGAGGGCGGGGAGGGGGGAGAGGGCGAGAGACAGAGAGAGGGGAAAGAGAGAGTGCAAATGAGGGAGTGAGAACAGGACAGGGATGGTGCGAGCGAGCGAGCGAGAGAGAGAGCTGTAGGAAAGACATGGAAAGCCAAACAGAAGGTTGTTGACAGCATGTCGACATGACAGCACCTGCGGTCAACACCTGAAAAGGTACGGAACAAGAGTGGGCTTGAGGCAGTGGAGGCCACAGAGACACAGACAGACAGAGAGGGAGAAAGGGGGGGGCAGAGGGAGAGAGAGACAGACAGACAGACAGACAGACAGACAGACAGAGAGGAAGAGAGACAGACAAACAGAGAGGAAGAGAGAGACAGACAGACCAATAGACGCATTCTTAAAAAACCTCAAAGACAAGCTTAGACTATTGCTGTAATAACCACAAGCAGCGTTTCACAAGAAGAGCAGATATGGACAGATATGAGCAGATATGAGCAGATATGAGCAGATATGAGCAGATATGAGCAGATATGAGCAGATATGAGCAGATATGAGCAGATATGAACAGATATGAACAGATATGAACAGATATGAACAGATATGAACAGATATGAGCAGATATGAACAGATATGAACAGATATGAACAGATATGAGCAGATATGAACAGATATGAACAGATATTAGCAGATATGAGCAGATATGAGCAGATATGAACAGATATGAGAAGATATGAACAGATATGAGCAGATCTAACCTCAACACATCCAAACAACTCAGTTGTCTGTGTGACGTTCTATTCCTGGCACTCGTTCCTCAACAACAAGCAGACGTTTATTACAACACACAAGGATTCCCATGAGAGTTTGAACTCTTGTACTTGTGTTTGGTGCGCAACTGGCCATTTTCCCAAGAGCAATATTTTCTTGTCCCCATGCACACAAGTCTCGCTTTTAAGGTTAAACATTGTCTAAACCTCGACTTGACATTATTGCGCAAGGGTTCTCGTTTTTTTCCAGACCCTTTGACAGACTGCTCGAGAGATATACAACAATGCAATTATTTACAATCAAGATTTTGAATGTCACTAATGTCATGTCCCCCCCCCCCCCCACCATAATTTTTTGGAGTGATTTATCTTGTCTGTCTGTCTTATCTACAGCTGATTCCTGTTAGGGATTGCAGTGCCGGTAACTGGAGCATATCCCAGTAACTTGGGGGTATAGGCAGGGTACACCCTGGACTGGGGCCAAGAAGTCACAGAGCTAACAAAGACACAGATGACCGTTCACTCTCACATTCATTCATTCATTCATTCATTCATTCACAAGGGACAATTTTAAATTTCCAATTGACCTATCACACGCGTGTCCAAAGACATGTGGGAGGAAGCCGGAGTGCCTGGAGAGAAACCACGGTAACATGGGGAGGACATGCAGACTCCACCCAGAGAGATGTGTGCATAGCAGTGTTTGTGTGGGTAGACGTGGGCACTTACGTGTGTGTGTGTGTGTGAACCTTTTTGGTTGTCAACATGCCACGCCCCTTGTCCCCACTACACTGCCAAACTACTCTTTAACACCATTACTCAAACGACCCCTAAGCAAACATCACCTCCTTCAGAGCATCTGACCTCTGACCCTGAACGCACCGACACCCAGCAGCTGGAACACATCCGAGATCATGACGGACAGCTAGCCAGAGAGAGAGAGAAGTTTGACTCTGCTATCTGCAGAACCACACTAGACAATGTGCCAGGTCATGTCTTGAATGTGGCAAAATACATGAACAATGAAGACTTCAGCACCAACCGGCACTGACGGAGGTAAACAGAGACTAGTATCTTCTGTAAAAGACCAAATATATACAGTCAATCACTGAAACATACGGACATTAGCTACATTTGATTTCGTTTCATGATCCGGGCCGCAGTGAGTGATTGGAAGGGAGATTACGCAACTGCCAATATGCACAGGATCAGTCAAGTAAGAGGGTATTAAAACAGGAGATACGAGATATTACACGGCAGGCAGTCATCTCATTTAGCCCTCAGGTTTTGCAGCTACACGCTGGTTGGTACGAGTTCACGCAAGTCCGGTCTGTTGGCGTATAGTGGCCTTGTTTACGAGTGGTCACGCCCACGGCAAACGGAGGGAAAGCTCGCCCAAGCGCACGCTCAAACAAACGTGCCCATCAACTGATGCAAGCATGGAAATGTGTCAGGTGGGAGGAACTTGAAAGCCTACCTAAGAGTGTGTCCGTGACACGGGCGGTTTGTTCAGTCGATGAGGATGATGCTGTGGTCTCGCACGCACACACACACACACAAGCACACACACACACGCACGCACACACACATAAGCACACACACACACACACAGGTTAGAGGATGCCAGGGGCAGTGCTGCCTGTGTCTCATTACCACAGGGACCAATGCCCTTTTAGACAGGCCAGATAATCCACATTTTCTGGCCAGCAGCCCAGGCCACTGAGGAGAGAGGAGACCAGGACAGCGACTGGCTTGCAAACCAGTCTCTCTCAAACACACACACACACACACAAACAGCAAATAGCCTCAGTAACCTGCACCTACGTCTCTCTCTCTCGGTCTCTCTCTCTCTGTGTCTCTCTCATACACACACACAACAAGGCAATAAAGAGGTGTCTCTAAAAGTAATCTGTCTTTCCCCACTTTTAATCTGTCTGTCGGTTCTCATCATATCCGTCAGCTTTGGGCAGAAAGGTTTTCTGTCTGTCTACCTCCAACTTCTCTCACTCTCTCTCTCCCTTCCCCCCCCCCCCCCCCCCATCTCTCATCCTTCTCTCTCTCCTCCTCCAAGTTATCTCTAGACTCCTCTGTGACACCCCTGCCTTTGTCTGGCTCCTTCTCTCCGCCTCTCTTCCTGTGCATTTCAGAGGCGGACCCCATTGAGTCTGAACACTTTGAGCGACGATCTATCGTCAAATCGTTAACTTAGCCATGGCAACTGCCTTCGTTAACTCCTGACGTGTCCACAAGTACCTTCCAGTTCCCCCCCAGACCTCCTGCTGTTCGATATCTTTACTCTAGCAGGGAGAACAGGGGACACACTGGGGGAATAAAGACGCGCATCGTCCAAATGCGCATCCGCATAGAAGGCTGGTTTTACACAGCGATTACTCCTGTTCAGTAATCTCATCAAAGTCAGGACAAAGACACAGGCATTGGTCTTTCAGAGCACCCAACAAAAGATCCAAGCTCCACCTGGAGGTAGGAGGGGAGGGGGGGGGAGGGAGGGGCTGTGACACGTATTAAATAACCCTCAAAACAAGTGTTGAGTCAGACCCTGGCATATTATCTGGGCTGTTTGTTCTGAGTTTCCAGGTCACTTTCCTGTTTCTTCTGCCTCGGAGGAAAACCACCACTAAATAAAACCATCTCTCAAAAGTAGATGTGACAGTTAATTTAGATGAAGCCAAATGAAGACATTGGCAGGCAGGTTCTGAAACATAATCTCCTGTCATGCTGCAATAAAGCCTCTGAAATTCACCCCCAAAAATCCAAATCCAGTTTATGACAAGTTTCCACCTAAAACATTGCGCCAAAACAACTTCAGGTTTGAGGTCAGCCATGACATGATGGTAAAAGCTGTAAAACTGCCGTTTAAAGCTAAACACCCATCATGTTCATACACGTTGCCCGGTAGTTTAACCGGTAAAACATCTTAAAAACCGGAAATTCAACAACAGGACACATTGAAGTGGTCATGCAGCCAGTAAGTGGATGACACCATCTTGTTAGAAAGCAAAACGCAATATCACGAGAAAGACAGAAGAGCAGAAGTTGGGAAACTGATCCAGACTGTCTGGCTTAAATAATGAAGACTTCCTGGATGCGCTAATACAATTATTCAAAGTTAATTTATGCATAGAGAGATGATTCATAGCAGTTGTGTGATATAGTTTGTCTGCCAAATGGAAGTCCTAAACAAGCCTCATACTAGAACAGACAAAGAACAATCATGAATTCACAAGGAAACCGTTTTAAAACCAAAGGATCATATTGATTATATATCGATATTGATTCTCTGACATGAGAATCCATTTGTATTTGTTTAGGTTGTAGAAATACTGCAGTCGTAAGGCCCCTAAGGATGGGGGGGAAGGGAGGGAAAAGGTCAAAGGTCGTCGGTTTCTCCCAGCTCCACCCTAAACACATCAGGGAACTGCTCTACGTTTACAGGAAGCGTGGATAGTTCAGTACTTACTCTTTCTGGCTGTAGCCATGCTCACAGACACGTAAACAAACTCCCGCTGTCCGCTTGAGTCTCAGAGCTGCTCACAGCATGCTCACCTCTCTCCACGCTGGCCTCAAATACACTCTGGGAAACCTACAGATGGAGGGGGAGGGGGGGGGGACACACACAAAAAAGGGATGATATCACAGATTACCATGGCTGCCTAGGGGGGGAGGAGGAGGGGAGTAGATTACGCAGTGTAAGTAAGGAGGTGCTGGGTTGTCTTGAAATGAATTTGGTTCGTTCAAAAAGCGTTGGTCGATCGTTTCACGATCACAACTACACCGTCACTCATTTTTCAGATGAGGGGGAGGAGAGGGGGGGGATGTTTGTGTGTGTGTGTGTGTGGGGGGGGGGGGGGATGTGTGTGTGTGTGTGGGGGGGATGTGTGTGTGTGGGGGGGGGATGGGCGATGGGCAAAGCCACCTAATGAAATCAGGAAATGAACGCTCCATGGTTCTAAAGCGGGGCTGGTGTTTGTCAAGAGTAAATCTGAGCCCCCAGGGTCAGCAAGAGAGTTGGAACAGGAACACAGCCCAGATGTGCTACCCTGCAGGGAGCGTACGTACCACTGGCAGAGACTCAACAAAAGAAAAAAGAAAAAAAAAAAGAAAGGGAAAACAACAGAAAAACGTTTTTAAGAGGATTAGAGATCAAACTGGACCTTTGAAGTCAGGCTAACATGGAGGTGTAGAGTTATAAAAGGCCTATGTGCTATGGTTAGAGATAAATGGAGCAAGGGCAACCGTTTGAGCGAAACAAAAGCTGGCGTTATCGGTTGATGAGACGCACGCTCTAGACTAGCTGGTTGAGATCAATCGACCGCTGATTTCTCGCTGTCCAAGATTGAGAACGAATCGGAAAAACTGAGGAGTCAAGGGACTTAAGCTGTGAATGAAACACCACAGTACCTTTGGTACATCTAAGTCAGGGGTGTCGAACTCCGGTCCTCGAGGGCCGCAGTCCTGAAGGTTTTCCATGTTTCCCTGCTCCAGCACACCTGATTCTAATGGATGGGTCATATTATCAGGCTTCCACAGAGCTAGATAACAACCCATTCATTAGAATCAGGTGTGCTGGAGCAGGGAAACATCGAAAACCTTCAGGACGGCGGCCCTCGAGGACCGGAGTTCGACACCCCTGATCTAAGGGATGTTTACATTTCTAAGGGAGGGTACCAGGAGGTTTGGGGGTCAGTGGCCCTTCACAGATGTCTGGCACCCTCTCCCACTAGTTGAAAAGAGCCTGGGAAACGAGAGAACGACAACGCGCGACTCGTCACAGTTCCTCTCGTTCTCACCCGGCGACAAAGCTGCAGAACAGACCTGGACGCCGAACAAAGACTGTTGGATGGAGCTCTGCTCCCGGGATAACATTGGCACAGATCCTTTTCTCTGTCCATGCAAGCCCGGTCCAATGTGTCAGCGGTCACAGAAAAATCGAAACGGGTCACTATCATTAGAAAGTATCACACGGGACTCGTAGACATGTAGGCTAACCAACCCTCTTGTTCTGAAAGCCCAGCTAGGCTGGAGAAATCGCTGTCTGTAGACTTTGCTTATAGGAGGACATTCATGTTGGAGATAATATGAAAACCTATGGTTAGTTGCATCGTATAGGAGGATGAATGTTGTGTAACTAAGACTTTTTGAAGGATCTGGGCTCTATGTGGCCCTAAACACAACATGCACGATTCACACGGATACTTATGACACCCAAAATAAACAACGAGTTCATGTGAATGACCGTTTTGCCAGAGGCTCAACAGTGCTGTGTTCATTAACGTCATCAGGTAGTGAAGAATGTGAGGTTGCGACTTGTTTTTGTGTGTTCTTTTTCTACATTTAATGAGTTTATGGTCTTGGTATTGAAATACCGGGAGCGATTATTGAAGAAAACTATGAAAACTCAAAGCATCGTCATCATGCTGTGTCCGACAATAGAAATAGACTGACCGACGCCGAGTGAGATTTTTTGAAATCATGGGGGGGAAAAAAACAATGACATGCGATTCTCATGTTAGTTGTGTGAGGTTACTTAAATGCTTTCCTTTATCAAACGAAAACACACCAGCTACAAAATCAATTGAGGCAAGTGTCTGCGTCAATGTTGCTCAATAATGCCTAATTAGGACAGGACATTTAGGACAGTGTGTTGCTGCTTGAAATGACAATCTATTGTGGATCATTTAAAAAAGAATCTGATCAAGCTTATGCCCTATTTGACTAATTAAATAAAATGTATTCTGAGTAACCATGGCAGATGTCTAACTGGGGAAAAAACAAACGGACACGACTTCGTCTAATACATACTGTAACAAAGTTAGGACCAAGTTGATTTACAGCAAATGTTTAAATTTTGGTCTGCAACTTACCTCGCTGTTCAGAATCTGTTTGTTGGAAGATCGTGCGCCTTTGCGCGGTAAAGGCTGCCGTAGGACACAGTTGCTTGAGCGCTGGAGTCGAAATGTGTAGTTTATTCCGACCACCTGCGAACATTGACTTCTGGATCCACTCCCCTTTGCAACTACAATTGTGCCAGCTTCCGCATTGGATCACGTGTTTGGTTTTTTTCGCAACCTGTGCAGGCGTCTAGAGATACGCAATCTGAACATACAGTTCAGTCTTTGTATCTGGATTGAACAGCAGACGTTGCATCCCTTAAAAATGACTCAGCAACTACTAGAATCAGTCTATATACCATCCATGTCTGTTATCGCTCGTTTCAAAAAGGGCGTTAGACGCACTCACCGCCACGCGGTGTGAGGTCGCCACCCGATGGTGAATCTACGCGGTTACATTTCAAATACAAAACTGTTTTCAACTTGATGTAACCGATGTAATTGTTACCTACAGCTTTGCATCTATAATGCAGTCAATAAAGAAGTAAAACAACAAAATATGAACAGTTCATCTTTTATCATTAATGTGTAGACACAAAAAAAAACGTAGTTATTTTGGCAATCCACTGACTAAAACAGATGAAGAATATCGATTACATTGATAACCCAAATGAATAATTTAGGAATACCCATCACTGATAACAACCACTAAGTTGTACAATGACAAACGAAAGAGACCAGGTCTTTATGTAAACTTCTTTTTACCTTTATTGTAGACAAGCAGCCTACAGCAGTTCACAGTAAACAAATTGCTTAATTTGTCAGATTAAAAAAAGAGATTTTATAAGTTAATTAAAACCAGTCATAATATAAATCAAGTTAACGCAACTCAGATCAAATCATGCTTATGGGCTCTCATGAATAGGGTTGCTAACTGTCCCGAATTAGGCGGGACATCCCGCAATTTGAGCCAAATTGATTTGTCCCGTACCGGACCTCACTTGTCCCTTTTTTAAATATATATTTTAAAAAAAAAATTTTATTTTTTTATTTTACTGCTGCGCTGATCTAACCACAGATACAACGGCAGCGCTGATCACGTCACTTGAGAATGATCACCGATACACTGTATTTTCACACAAAACCAGCCCACCTTTTGTCCCGCATTTCATGGTGACAAAGTTGGCAACCCTACTTATGAATGAGACTGACTGTCTGTCCTCCGCGAAGCTTGTAGTCTTTCACCGTTTTCAGCTCGTCCAGAATTTCTGTTTGAACAGAGTACACAATGAGCAAACTTTCATGAGTACGTTTACCTTATATGATCCTCTAAACCCCTATAATAACGGTACAAATACAGCATAGCTGAAAACAGTTTTGCATTCCTTTAGCAAGTTTCCAATTATATGCATGCAAATCAATACAAACTGTTGAACTACCGGATATTGTAATGAATAGAATGGCATTGTACGTTTAAATGCGTATATTGTAAAACAAATCATGAATCCGTACTTCTATAACAAAAGTACAATTCCACCTACAGGTAATCAATAAAGATTTACGTTTAATAAAATAGAAAACTTTCAGAAGACACGTTTAATCATACCTTCACAAACTAGCTGCATTTTGTCGGGGTTCTTGCCCACTTCTTCACAAACATTCTCAAGCAGGGTTCTGATTCTTTCCAGAGGAAAGATATCAGCCTTCAAGAACTTTCCAGAATACCTCACCACCAGGTTGATTTTATCAGCAGTCGATTGTTCATCGATATCCTGAAGCGAGAGAACATGACGGAATCCATTTAACTCCGGTCCTGGAGGGCTACCATCCTGTAAGGCAGGGGTCTCTAATCCTGATCCTCAAGGGCCGCTGTCCTGAAGGTTTTAGATGTTTCCCTCCTCCAGTACACCAGATTCTAATGAATGAGTCATTATCAAGCTCTGTGGAAGCTTCATAATGACCCTTTATTAGAGTCAGGTGTGCTGGAGCAGGGAAACATCTAAAACCTTCAGGACAGCGGCCCTCGAGGATTGGAGACCCCTGATCTATAGTTATAAAGGACCATTACTTGCATCCCTTTAGTGCACAGCAGCAGGTCTCAATCCTGGACACCAGGGACACCCCTGTCCTGCATGTTCTAGATCAGGGGTGGCCCTTGGGGGCCACTGTCCTGAAGGTTTTAGATGTTTCCCTGCTTCAGCACACCAGATTCTAATGAATGAGTCATTATCAAGCTCCGTGGAAGCTTTATAACAACCCATTCATTAAAATCAGGTGTGGTGGAGCAGGGAAACATCGAAAACCTTCAGGACAACAGCTCTCAAGGACCAGAGTTCAACACTCCTGATCTAATGCATGCAGCATGGGGGTTCCCTGAAGAAAAGATTGAAAGCCATTGTTATACAGTTTATAGCCTATACATTCTCATTTTGTAAATTACTTGACAGGGTTATTTTAAATGTGTTTACGTTTTTCAACACCTGTGGAGAATCCCTTCCGGAAACATCTTGACCAGATTTGTCTTCTATCACTGCCACACTGTGGAAGGGGGTTGGGCACAAAAGGGTTATATATTTATGAACAGGGTGTAAGAAGTTGTTTACAATGTTAAGAGAGAGAGAGAGAGAGAGAGAGAGAGAGAGGGAGAGGGAGAGGGAGAGGGAGAGGGAGAGAGAGAGAGAGAGAGAGAAGAGAGAGAGAGAGAGAGAGAGAGAGAGAGGAGAGAGGGAGAGAGAGAGAGGGAGAGGGAGAGGGAGAGGGAGAGGGAGAGGGAGAGAGAGAGAGAGAGAGAGAGACAGGAACAGGAACAGGAACAGGAACAGGAACAGGAACAGGAACAGGAACAGGAACAGGAACAGGAACAGGAAGACATACCTGTCAAGTGTTGATGGGTGTGGTGTAGTCTGTTCCTCAGTCCTCGGTGACGATTCATTTCCAGCCTGGCAACAATGACCCAATTAAATTATATGCTTAGTAAACGCCTAATAATCCAACCACAAACATCTACATTACATGTTGTTTGTGTAACTACGACCATAGTACGATTTTATTTATATGTGACGCAACTTTATTGGGCCTTCCCATTTGCATCCAGAGTTTATCAAAAAACGTTTTCAACAACAACAAAAAAGTCTGTCATTCAGATTTTTTTTACAAGTGTCACATCCGGAAATGTAAATAACTTAAATGTGCGCGATCGTTGGTAGAACAACAACGTGTTTAGACGTGGCAAACAATCCGTCTATTAAAGTTGAAACTTGTGTTCGGCGGACCGAACTTCAGATAGACTCGATTTTTAATTGTCTGCTTGACTATTTAACAGACAATTTGAAAGAAATATGAAATAAAAATGCCTCGTTGCTCAATTTATAATTCTCAACTAGCATTTAGCCTAAGAAAAGCCTTAGCATCTGCCGCTGCCATTTTGTGATCCATGTCTTTCAGGTAAGTGTTGACCTACCGAAAGTAATTCAGCTAACAAATTGCAAATTTCCTATCGTGTATGTCTCTTCTTTGTATATAGTATGTCCTTGAACTATAACTAGAATGTGTTTGTAATTTTATCAGTGTCTTCATTTAATTTCCAAAACATCCCCATTCCTGCGTAGTCTTCGCGAAATGAAGGTTAGGCCTTCCAACAGTTCGGCGGGACTTCTTATATTTCAATTCATGCAGACAAATTATTTTGGTTTCAAAAGCATTATTGGTACTGTGTGGGTCTACTGTTTGGTGTGTGAACATATTTAAAAAAAACTTTTTCGTTCACAACGGACACGTGTAAGGGGCATGGTATTGGGCCTAGTAAAGACAACACTTGGAAACCATCGCTGTATTCACGTTTATGTTAACGTTAACCTACATATAAGGCATTACCACCCCGTGTACGGTATTACACTCAATTGTACGTTTCTAATGAACGGTCGGCATTGAATTTCTGATTAGAAAACGTTGGAAAATGGCAGTTGACATGTATCTTTACGGTTAATGTCTATCAAATATTGGTCAATCAGCATTACGTTTTTGAGGTACAAGTAAAATGGACAGTTTGAATTACGCCTAGACATACCTGTAGAAATAAAATGGTTCCCTTACCTTACCATACCTGTAGAAATAAAATGGTTCCCTTACCTTACCGTACACATACTCGATTGCCAAACTGTAAATTGTCCCCATGTCTCAATGAAGTGTAACAAAAGCAATGTAATAATGCTAATGTAGAACTTATAGTTTTACAGTAGTGCCTGATATTTACGTAATACTTCTTTTCCCTTTAGAAAAAGTTCTCTGTTGTCGAAGCTCACTTATATTTTCATCAGAAGTATTCATTTCGGTTTCTGTTTCGTATTATCTTGATTATCCTGATAAGGTACATGCAGGCTTTGACTCACTAGGTGCTATGGTTTGAATTTCAATGGCCTTCTTATTGGGATCCACCGAACATTATCCCAAGTGCCCGGCTAGCTCAGTCGGTAGAGCATGAGACTCTTAATCTCAGGGTCGTGGGTTCGAGCCCCACGTTGGGCGCATACCTTTTGTCATATTGATTCATTTAGATTGTAAAAAAAATATTCTATTGACTTTTGCATCGTATGAATAATATAAAATACATTTTGGTCATCGTTATTTTTTGAACTTTTTAATTGCCAGCTCCTTGGTTCTGCACAATGGGGCTTTCAGACAGGCAGCTGTCTCCGCTCCTCCCCTAATACCAACGTGTTTCCAATTTAATTGTAAGCTATTTAGGCAGTGGCGGCTCCTGCCAAATCTCTCAGTGGGGTCAAATGTTTGGATGATTGATAGGGATAAGGTTACCCATTCAATTGATTAATTAACAGCTAGTTAAGGATATAGAAGCAACTCCTAGTTCATCTGTTTAATATTTTCAGGGCTGTTTGAACCTTTCGTGACATTGTCAAAGGTTTAATATGAAGAAATGTATTATCATTTTCTAAAGGAAAAAGACGAGCGTTCCTGGGTGGGCTGGGTGGGTAGAACTAGGACTTGATATTTCATTGAAGGTACATTTTTTTTCACCAGTTGAATTGACCTGCAGGGAAATGTTGCCTAAGAATGCAACTGTTTTGCACTTTTGCAAGTTTGCAATCACTTTTCTCATTTTATTATTTTATACTCATTGGTGAGGATCAGAGTTGCAAACCAATTGTTCTTAAGTTCAATATCAGCTGTGTTCTTCTTGGGTTCAATATGAGCCATAGTTGCTAGTTTTAATAAACATTGAACCAATCCGGCCCTCCACTTGTACCATTGTTTTTATTTTGGCTGCCTTTGTATTTCAGTTTGATATGACTGATTGAAAAGGAACAGTGGCTCTCGAAGACCAGGGTGGGCCACCACTGCATTAGGTTGTTATGTGTTTTATGTATACCAAATAGTTCTAAACAAACTTACATTATCTATATATTAATAAAATGAACAGGGAAATCAAATGAAAAGATTGCAGAGCTCCACAAAAGTGCATTTAAATATCAAACGAAATATTGTGGTTAAAACTGGATTCATAAAAGACACTCGTCCCTGGGTGGACTCGAACCACCAACCTTTCGGTTAACAGCCGAACGCGCTAACCGATTGCGCCACAGAGACCAGATGGCCACGGTACTATAGGGGTCTGAAGAAATAGGTGTATAAGGAGTGTGTATAATTAGGGGGTCTATGTAGAGAAGAAGGTGAGAATATGAAAAATCAATAACGCATTCCAGTCTAGCAATGTTCAGCTAGTCTCTGTGGCGCAATCGGTTAGCGCGTTCGGCTGTTAACGCGCTAACCGCGCTAACGCGCTAATATCAAACGAAATATTGTGGTTAAAACTGGATTCATAAAAGACACTCGTCCCTGGGTGGACTCGAACCACCAACCTTTCGGTTAACAGCCGAACGCGCTAACCGATTGCGCCACAGAGACCAGATGGCCGCGAACATATAGGGGTCAAAGAAAATAGGTGTATAAGGAGTGTGTATAATTAGCGGATCTATGTAGAGAAGAAGGTGAGAATATGAAAAATCAATAACACATTCCAGTCTATCAATGTTCATCTAGTCTCTGTGGCGCAATCGGTTAGCGCGTTCGGCTGTTAACCGAAAGGTTGGTGGTTCGAGTCCACCCAGGGACGAAACATTTTCATGAATCTTGTATTTCGTTTTAAATCCAATATTTTGCCCGGTTCTTACAGAAAAAATATTTTTGTGGAGTGCTGTAATTTTCCAGCTAGTTTTGCTATTCAATGAAATCTCATTTTAAGCTTTAAAACGATTTCTACTTGTTACAGGTACCGGCTGGCACCCCATAAACAGCTTATATGTTCTCTTTGGAAACAGGAGAAATAAATAATATAGGGCCACCTCAGCATCCATTTTTTATCTTAGCAGAAAGAGGAAAACTGTGAAGCGGACCAAACTGCCCTAAAGCCCCCAGGAGCACAGTAAATGCCACCCTACCTCCTAGTGGCGAACTCCCTAATTACACCTGACCTCTAAGTAAAATATTTTAATGAAAGGATGGTGGAACCATCATTACCCATGAGCAAATATTCAAAAACATTCAATATAAAATTACAGAAACTACCACAACTTTGATGACACTATAGTGTTCATCACACGCACACATAAACCGCATGACCATCCGGTGTTCTGGCTGTTTGTCGAAGTAATTCTTACTTTTTATGTGTGGGTACTATGTATTCTGTGTTGATAATACATATTTAAAATGATTGATGTGTTACATCAAGAATCCCGCCCCCCAGAGCCATTGCATCCAAGTCTCTGTGGCGCAATCGGTTAGCGCGTTCGGCTGTTAACCGAAAGGTTGGTGGTTCGAGTCCACCCAGGGACGAGTGTCTTTTATGAATCCAGTTTTAACCACAATATTTCGTTTGATATTTAAATGTACTTTTGTGGAGCTCTGCAATCTTTTCATTTGATTTCCCTGTTCATTTTATTAATATATAGGTAATGTAAGTTTGTTTAGAACTATTTGGTATACATAAAACACATAACAACCTAATGCAGTGGAGGGCCGGATTGGTTCAATGTTTATTAAAACTAGCAACTATTGCTCATATTGAACCCAAGAAGAACACAGCTGATATTGAACTTGAGAACAATTGGTTTGCAACTCTGATCCTCACCAATGAGTATAAAATAATAAAATGAGAAATGTGATTGCAAACTTGCAAGAGTGCAAAACAGTTGCATTCTTAGGCAACATTTCCCTGCAGGTCAATTGAACTGGTGAAAAAAAATGTACCTTCAAAGAAATATCAAGTCCTAGTTCTTTTTGTTCACTTGTCTGAGGCTGAGGCTGTAGTTGGTGTGTCATCTTGTGTACAAGTTCATCAATGTTTGGGGTCAGGCTCTGAGCTGAGGAAATCCTCAGGATGGAGTGAAGGTGTTCATCAGGAAGACGACTCTTATGTGATGTTTTGTTTAGTTTCGTCAACGAGAACAGATGTTCACACATGTATGTGCTTTTCCATTCATTAGAATTGGTTGTGACCTAGTTTTCTAACTACTTCTTTCATTATTTTGCTGGCAAATTGTCTTAAAAATGATTGGTTCTTAGATGCCAAAAACCCTACTTGTACATTTGTCAGCATCCTTGTCTCTGTGGCGCAATCGGTTAGCGCGTTCGGCTGTTAACCGAAAGGTTGGTGGTTCGAGTCCACCCAGGGACGAGTCTCTTTTTCATGATTTCAGTTTTACATCCGGTATTTTGTTAATTTGTAACAGAACAATTTATTTCCCCGGAGCGCCGCAATTTTATCGGATGGTTTTCCTATTCATGTGAATTGCCTGTTTAGAATATTTGAGATATTTCTACATTAACCACATGACCATCTAGAGTCCTGACCATTTGTTGAAGCAGTTCTTTCTTTTAACCCTCGTGCTAAAAAATAACTAAGTGAAACAAGCCTGTGGGTCACAATGACCTACAAAGACAGCGCGATGGGTAGCACACTGGACGGTGCATCTCCCAGTTCACATGACGATCATGGTGATTGTTTTGTTTTTTGACACGAAAGACCTTACCTGTGAAAAAAACAGGCACCTAAGTCTCTGTGGCGCAATCGGTTAGCGCGTTCGGCTGTTAACCGAAAGGTTGGTGGTTCGAGTCCACCCAGGGACGAAGTATTTTCTTTTACACTTTCAAACACAACCAAATGTATACAGGGTTTTTTTTTAAATGGAGATCTTATCACTCTTCTCTTCATAAAATAAAAGTATAAGCTGTAAGCTGCACCTTTATAAGCCCCTATAGCTGTAATAGTTATAGGGGAACCTTTATTGGGAGGGTCTAAATAATTTTAAGATGAACACTTGTATTTTCTTCGGGACACCCGAGACTATGTTGAATGCACATACACGCGTATACACACAACGAGACTTTTAGATTGGATGTGTTTGATTGAACTCAGGCAAAAGTAAATCTTTATGATTTTAGTGCAGCATGGCTGCATGTTTCAGTACCCAAAAGGGTACAGGGTAAAAATCTAATGAATCTGCTTTATTTCAAGGTTGAAAGTGGGGCCATTTTGATCCTTAGGATAGGAGGAGTTGCAGAATACGAAGAGAGCAAAGGGGTTAATAACTTTTCACTTCAAAATGCGCACTAATATCAATAATTTGAATAGTTCATTTTATAGACTATAATCTCCGCTGAGAGTGTATGCGTATCTTTTCACTTATTTGCTAAGGAGGAAAAACACAATTTGCGTTGGCCGGGAATCGAACCCGGGTCAACTGCTTGGAAGGCAGCTATGCTCACCACTATACCACCAACGCATGTTGCAAGGACTTCTGGGTAGCTTTAAGGTTTTGAACTCTGACCTAAAGGATACACTTCAATTTGAATGATCAAGGGATCCAGAATAGGTTTTTTTTAAATAACGATGTGACTGCAGCATAACAATGCTTGTGAAACTGTACATAGGAGAGACCTTTCCACTGGACTCGGTAGCAGAACAAGCATTGTTGTGTTAGTTAGTGTTGATCAGGGAGGGCAAATCTAGTCCTTCTTCAGCATGTCTGATTCAAATCAAATATGTGGAGGCCCTGATAATTAATATCAGTCTTGCAGGCAAACGGGAGCAAGCAAACGTTTGAAACATTCAGGAGAAGTGGGACTTAACGGTGGTCGAGATTCAGAAGAGTTCTTCCAACACAATGACTACTGTCAACAAAACTCAATCGTCCCTGGGTGGACTCGAACCACCAACCTTTCGGTTAACAGCCGAACGCGCTAACCGATTGCGCCACAGAGACTTGAAACACATAGCCTTTGAATTTGTTTTTTCCCATAATGCAATGAAAACTGTCTGTTTTCGGAAAGGGGAGGGTTCACTTTTTAGACCAAATTACTGTGTTACGTAGCCCGGCTAGCTCAGTCGGTAGAGCATGAGACTCTTAATCTCAGGGTCGTGGGTTCGAGCCCCACGTTGGGCGTTACTTTTCTGAACTGTAAGGTGCTAACTGATTTTCATTAATGTGAAATGCTTAGAAGTATATGTCAAAAAGTATAGACAAGACAAGAAAAGTGGTTTCTGTACAAGCATCAACGTCTGTATTTATGTTAAATCAATTGTTATATCATTGATACAGTTAACATGACTCAAAGTAAGAAGAGTATTAAGTCGCAAATGAATATACAAAGTAAAAAAATAAAATAAAAAAATGTGCGCCCAACGTGGGGCTCGAACCCACGACCCTGAGATTAAGAGTCTCATGCTCTACCGACTGAGCTAGCCGGGCAACTGGTCTACGTCCAACTTGGTAACAACAAAAAACTAAGATCTGTTATAAAATTTCCTAATCAAACTAAGTGATTTTCGATATTTTATTGATGGCTCTAGCAAGTCCAGCTCTCCTAAAGCTATGGAGGTATTTGGCAATCGGAATCTGAAGTGTTGGATTTGTTTTGTTCACCTCACCGCCAAATGAAGGCACAGAATAAGGTCAAATCAATGAATTTATTGTTTCCATAATATTTGGTTGTCTCTATTGTCATGAACAGTATTGAATTGTATAAAACAATAAATGCTGCTGCTAGTTTGCAATGAATACAGGAAAAAGGTACTATAGTGTACTAATAATGCCAGGAAGAGGAGGGAAATAAAATAACTATCTTCATTTTGAATACTTCATTTTACAATCACTTCATAAAGCAGTCAAAACATACAAAACGGAGAAGAAACTTAATATCCACAAACTTCATTCAAGTGTTTATAGTCCCAGTCATACACTGTAGACTGGAACCTTTCAGACTCGGTCTTAAAAGCAGCGGCGACTATCACTGAACTGTTGTTGTTGGAAATCAACACACATTAAAACTAGGACTAAATGTAATAAAGACCTCATGTAGTTGCAACAGTGACAAAATGATCGTCGTTCGCACACAAGTGTGACAAAGTTTGCGTGTGCGCGCACACACAAGTGTGCCTAAGAATGTAAAATGGTTTGTGTGTGGGTGCGAGCATGTAGAACAACGTTCTCCATTGATGATGCAGAAGAAAGACGTCGCCTTTTAAATGAGGTCACTTTCACAAAAGGCAAAAACATACGAGTTGAACCGTCCCCGCGACCATGGTAACCGTTTGCGACATTCCCATCCACGCGATCTCAGTTCTATCAGTCATGATTCCGTCCCTCAGTTCCGGAACATTCCCCGTTGTTCCGTCTCTGTCTCGAAGACTCCAGTGCTAGCTGCATGCCCCAAATGCTAAGAGGCCTCATGTAGCCCAGAGAGCGATAGATGCCCTTCTCACAGTAAGCCTCAGGGGTCTGGAAGGCCATGCCCAGCCTCTCCCACACGGTCCTGTAGCAGCCCTCCGCTGTGTGGAGGCCCTCCGTCAGCATGCCCTGTAGGACAGACACGCCCACACAGGTGAGCCAGACACGCCCACACAGGTGAGCCAGACACGCCCACACAGGTGAGCCAGACAAAAGACAAATAGTGCGGGCTGTGTTCCCAAGCTTGGAGCCAATGGAGGTTTGTTGTCAGTGCCTGTCAGCCATCTTTACTGTTTGAATCACAGCAGCTAAAAACACAGGTGGTGTTTGCTCTTCAGGGTTGCGATGAGAAAGATCAATCAAGTCTTGACTAAAATAGAGTGTTGACGCACAAGGACAGGAACACACCCTCACACAGGAACACACATGCATGTAGAAACCACACATGTATGCATACTGTAGGCAGTACTCACACACTCACTCACTCACCTCCTGGATCATAGTGGCTGCCAGTCCGTAGACCACCCCCACCCAGACTTCATCCGATTGGACGCTGGAGCGGTCGGGCACGCCATTGGGCCTCATGCCGTTGACCGCGCCCATTTGCCCCCCCGCGAAACTCATCACGTTCAGATCAAACACGGACTTGAGCGCTGTGCGGATCTTTTCCTTTGGAAACGCCTGGAGAAAGACAGCAAGAGAGACGATTTACATCTATGGTCAATATTTACTTTAACATCCCCAAAGGAAAAAAATAGGGTTGTTACAGCCTTATAGGTTATAAGACAACAGGATATACATGAATGATTCAAAACGGCAAACAATAGCATATGGCAGCTGTGTCTACAGCTTCCTAGTGCCAAACATTGATTCGTTTGTTTCTGCGAGTCTGGTTGTCTTGTCTGCCTGACCTGATATTCTCCGTCTCCAAGTCCCGAAGCTCCCAGGAACCACTGGCCGGCACACTGGTCAGACATCACACTGTTGGACAGGTCACGGCCTCCACTGTCGTAGTTATAGTACTGGCCTACAGAGAGCAGGAGGTATTGTACATTGTGCATTCAGTCAATACGGCTCCCTAATGGGTTAGGGTATAAAAGGTGTGTTTGACTTCAGGTCAAGTCGTAGCAGGTTCGAATCCGTCTGAGGATGACAACATCTGCAAAATCAATGCTCAATGCTATTTTGCTGCAGGCTCCACAAAACACAGTGTTTATTTACAGAACCCCTACGTTACACAGTGCTGTTTTCCACAACATAGAACCCCTACATTTGATAGAACCCCTATGTTACACAGTGCTGTTTTCCACAACACAGAACCCCTACATTTGACAGAACTCCTATGTTACACAGTGCTGTTTTCCACAACACAGAACCCCTACATTTGACAGAACCCCTATGTTACACAGTGCTGTTTTCCACAACATAGAACCCCTACATTTGACAGAACCCCTATGTTACACAGTGCTGTTTTCCACAACACAGAATCCCTACATTCGACAGAACCCCTACGTTACACAGTGCTGTTTTCCACAACATAGAACCCCTACATTTGACAGAACCCCTATGTTACACAGTGCTGTTTTCCACAACATAGAACCCCTACATTTGACAGAACCCCTACGTTACACAGTGCTGTTTTCCACAACATAGAACCCCTACATTTGACAGAACTCCTATGTTACACAGTGCTGTTTTCCACAACATAGAACCCCTACATTTGATAGAACCCCTACGTTACACAGTGCTGTTTTCCACAACATAGAACCCCTACATTTGACAGAACCCCTACGTTACCCAGTGCTGTTTTTCACAACACAGAACCCCTACATGACAGAACCCCTACTTCACACAGCACAGTCTTCACACACCGTTCCAGAGCAGCTTGTCGTAGGCTGCGCTGCCCCGGTCTAGGATGTCTCTGTAGCGCAGGAAGGCCTCGTCGTTATCCACCAGCCGGGCCATCTTGCACATCACGCACACCGACGCCAGCCACAGGCCTCCGCAGTACGCGCTGAAACACAAACCTCAAGCGTCAAAGAACGGGAGAATCAGTGAACCCATCACATCACAACTCTCACACGTTTATGAGTCACACCTGACCACAAACAGGATACCGTAATGTGACCAAACTCACAACGGTGCCTTTTGAAAATTAGGTAACCGAAGCAAGTTACAAACCGGCAGATGAAAGACTGCAATTCATAGCTTGTTTTTAGCCCCACGTTCAAGCCCACGGGATGGGGGGGGGGGGGGGCATAGCCGTAGCTAATCAATATTAAGACATTAGATTTGCCATGCGTGCATCTGATTCTGAGGCTGCAGCCAATGAATACAGTCGCTCTACCCCCAGGAGAGCACCCAGGAAGCAGCGGAACATTTAGCTTTCTTCTCGCTCTCGTTACGTCCAAGTCAAACTACTTATCGGTACTTTGTTTCCTAACCACACAACAGCAGTCTGTTCCTCTCTCTGACTCCGCATGAAGTCTTTTGTCTTTACTGTATAGTCGTGGCAGGTTTGAAGGTTTTGTAGCGTGTGAACAAGGCGATGTAAACACAAAAGAACACTTTACAATGTCAGTAATGAACATGGTGTGAGTGTATCTCTCTGTTGTACCTGGGTCCAGTAACGGTCCAACCGTCGTAGGTCTGGTCTGCGTAGCCCGAGTTCTCAATCAGCCCATCGCCATCTTCATCAAATTTCATTTCTGATTCCATTACAGCCTAAAGGACCAATCCAAAAAAAAAAGTACTCACACTCCGAAAACTCCACGTTTGAGCCTTAAACACATTTCTACAGATCTACCATATTTGCGTGGTTTACACATACATTTAAATCAAATCTCCCTAATAGAAAACACTCAATATTCTGTACCTGGCAGATGGGCCACATGTCCTGGAGATACTGGGAGTCCTGAGTGACATAGTAGTCTCTGTAGACATGCAGGACGAACTTCAGGTTCAGGTCTTTCCAGTCTGCCGTGTCGTGGATCAGGTAGGCGTTGACGCGAACCCACGGCTCGTCGTCTAGGGGAGCATGAGGACGATGGTCGCACGTTAAAACGATTCAGAAGAGTTCACGCTATGGAATGGATCTAGGAGACTGTCTAGACCAGGGGTGTCGAACTCCGGTCCTCGAGGGCCGCTGTCCTGAAGGTTTTCCATGTTTCCCTGCTCCGGCACACCTGATTCTAATGATGGGTCATACTATCAGGCTTCCACAGAGCTAGATAACAACCCATTCATTAGAATCAGGTGTTCCGGAGCAGGGAAAGCAGCGGCCCTCGAGGACCGGAGTTCGACACCCCTGGTCTAGACGCATTAAACCTAAGCGAAGAAGTATTGTACGGGGAAAGAGTCCGATCAGTGGGGGAGGGAAGTGTGTGGGGGAGGGAAGGAAGGAGGGGTGAGGTGTTGGCTGACCTGGGTCTCCGATGTCGTGAGGGACCACGTTTCTGGTCTTGACGGAGGAATAGCGCCCGCTCATCAAGTGCATCCTCTCGGTTGGGTCGTGCTGCACCACGCTGCCAGCTGGATGGGACGCCAAACAGTTACGGCCACATCATTCTTCAACATGTATTTTAAAACCGACCTATTCTTCCAGAGCGAGGGATCGTGCGTGCACACACAATATACCAAACAGTACATTTCCCTTGCACGCATACAGACGCGCTGTGTTTTTGAGCATACACGCTCAACCTTTAAATAGCAGTCTAAATGCTGTGATAAGACGCCTACTCACCAATGTCATACTGCAGGCTTAGAGCCAGTTTGGGCCACAGCATAATAAGTGCAAAGGAAGCATAGAAGTGCACATCATACGTATTGTACATCCTGTACTCTTGACCTGGGAGGAGGAAGGGGGGGGGGGGGGAGGAAGGAGGCAGGAACAGGGTCATTATCTCCACTCCCGCCGCACACGGACCTTTTAACTGTTAAATCGTGCAAACAGTCCCTCCAAAGCTCCAAACATCCACACCCACTCAGACAGCATACAAACCACTGCCCAGTCCTGCCTGTATTCCCGCCTGTTTAAAGGGACGTCTATGAGTCATGGGAGCTCACCCTCCAGGTAGGCGAAGCGGCCGTACTCCTTGACCACGTCCGGCTGGGCGGGCAGCCCCCCGTCCTGGCTGCGAAGCCCCCCGCTGACGTCGCTGTCCTCGGGTAGCTCTGTCCACACCGTGCCCCCATCCGCCACGAAGTAGAGCTCGTTAAACAGGGCCGACTTGTACCACGAGGGGAGGGAGCTGTCACACACACACACACACACATCATCGTCACACACAATAAACAAACACACCATAAACACACACATTAATTATCAGGGATGATTATAGACATTTGTGAGTTTAAAAAACCAAAGTTCAAGGGGCAGGGTTTCGTGACATTGGAGTATCGTGGGATTACCGGGGCGGGGTTACGTTCATCTCAGAATGATAAATGTATGGAACATTAGCCCAAAGAACTAACCTGTCATACAGGCAGACATGCCTCAAAAGGTTTCAGTCCCAAACACTCTTGCACTTTGCTAAGGTTGAAAGGGTCTGCTACGTGAACACACACTAATAGAATGTAAGCACGATACGTACGAAAACCACTCGTATCAACTGCTACGCAAAGGTATGGAGGCATTGTTCATACATGGTGTAAATAGACCATGTAAACTACCGGTGTGTGTAGATAGAGAGGGCTGTGTGTGTAGATAGAGAGAGCTGTGTGTGTAGATAGAGAGCTGTGTGTGTAGATAGAGAGCTGTGTGTGTAGATAGAGAGGGCTGTGTGTGCACCTGTCCTGCAGGATAGGTTTCTGCCACGCCTCGATGTTCCTCTCCCAGTCTCTGTAGCGCGTCAGGGCATGGTGACACAGGGAGGGGGCAGCATCCCCTTTCGTGCCAAAGAATCTGGTGTATCTTCTAGAAAACACACGTATATACACACACACACGTACACACATATACACACACATACACAAATTGTAAGGGGGAGCTGCAGGTACTCTGCATCAAACGTTTGCGTGTTGACACAACAAAGTCATCACACAGTTCTGTGATGTGACATAAACACAAACATAGATACAATGTGTCTTTGGTGGGTGTTCTGATATATGTGTGTGTGTGTGTGTGTGTGTGTGTGTGTGTGTGTGTGCAAGCAAAGAACTGGTTGCTTTTCGACTGTTTGGTCTGTGGTTAATGTCACTGAAGACCGAATGCCCCAGTTAGGAGCATGTATCGCTTTCAGCAAACAAGACGGCAAAGAGAGTGTATGACCCAGGGGGCTGTGTAACAGGAGGGTGTGTGTGTGGGGGGGGGAATGTTGGCACATGGTAGCTAATGTATACAGTCTTGGTGTCAGGTTAGCTATGTATAACCATCTCTCATCCAGCTTCTGCCTCCATGGCTTCTTTATCTAGCCAACAGCTAGATACAGATCAGGCAGTAGTGTCCTTCCATGTTGCTCAGTAACTTGAGGAGAGGGACTAGAAAACAGGGACGAGAGGAGAGAGGGAGAGAGACGAGAGGAGAGAGGGAGAGAGACGAGAGGAGAGAGGGAGAAGAGGGCAGGAAACAGGGATGAGAGGACAGAGAGATAAGAGGACAGAGGAAGAGAGAGAGAGAGAGCGAGCAGCAGGGCTTCGAAAAAGGAGTGGAATGAGGAAGTAGAGGAAACTGATGTAAGAAGAGCTGACTGAGGTAACAGGATCCCTCTAAACAGTACAGAGACACAAAGAAGGCAAAACAAACCCAGACTGAACACCAAGTCCACGTTGGGTAAACGTGGACTCTACAGTGCTTCTATTCCAGTCAAGGGCTGACTTTTCCTCTCTGAACACAGACGGCTTGTCCACTCAAACATATCAACAGGATGAACTCAATATCTGTCTCTGAGGGAGAGAGGTGCAGACTGCTGTACCTATCGTGTTTTCTCTCGCGGGAGCCAAAGGTGACAGTGGGCATGTCCCACGCCAGGCTGAACTCCAGGGCGTTGTGGCCCTGAGCAGGCACCGAGCAGCCTGCAGCCAGGGCAGCAGCCACCTTCTCCCCCTTGGGGGTGGGAGGACTGGAGCCTGGAGGGAAGGAGAGAGACAGGTGAGGTGGGTACCTGGGAGTCTGGTAGACGCAAACCTCTCTTATAGTACTTTCTCAATAGTGCACCTTCTATACGTTATGGTTTCTCGGGGTAGTATATCATATCTGAGTATTTAACCCTGGTGCTGAATTCAGGTCATTGTGGTTCACCTTTTGTACCACAAAAGGTTGGTCACAGTGATCCCAGGGCAGCACCAGGGTTAAAACGTGGTTTCCGGGTGACCCAGTGTTCACGGGCAGCGGTTGATTGGTCGAGAGAACTAACCAGTAGGAGAATCAAGCCGTCCATCGGTGATGAGGTCACTCCAAAGCCCGCTGCAGGTTCCTTTTGGGCTGAACGCCGTCTGGTGGCTTATCTCCCGGTCGGGCTGATGTATATAACGCAATCAAACGTCTTATCAAATCACACTTAGTCAGACTGAACTCTAACACACGGACGTGATATCGGTGTATTGGGAGCTTGTATCCAGTGTTTATTAGATCGTGTTGTATCTGTACCTGCACTCTGGCGGCCATGCAGAGGCTGTAAGGGTTCACCGCGGTGCAGTGGTGGAGCAGGACCCCGGACACAGCCTCCCCCTCCTTCTCCAGGTGGAATGGTTCGTTCCAGTGACCCCCGCTCTTATCGTCCTTGTGGCCCGACCCGTTGAGTAAGGTGAGCATGATGGAGACGTCGAGGGCATAGTCGTTCCTGTTCTCTACGTCCCACACAAACACTGCCACTGGAAGGCTGGAGTCCTGAGAGGGGTGTGTGTGTGTGTGTTTCATGGAAGGTTAAGGAGGATAAACGTGTGGGGACAAAACACAACAATAAAATCAAGTGACACCAGTACTCTTCAGACACTTCATATCATGCCAGTTAGGAACATGAGCATGCGTGGGTCCTGGTCACCTGGTAGTCGTGTGGGATGATGGGGGACACCTGTCTGCAGGTGAGAGTGACGTTCTGTCCCGGCAGGTGGTAGACAGTCCAGGCTCGGGGGTACAGGGCGTGGTAGAAGGCGTACTCTCCGCAGTAGCCCCAGTTCCAGCCCTGTAGCACGGGGGGCCGCTCCACAGACAGCACCTGCTGGTACACTGTCTGACCCCCCCGACGTAGGCACACGGTGAACTAGGTGAACCGCAGACGAGGAGGAACGGATGGAGAACAGGTAAACAGATCCAGGGAAGGGTGGGGCGGGGAGAAATGAGGATACGATGAGGAACAACAGACAGCATCAAGAATGACTTATGGCAGTTATCATACGTATGCATTTACCACCCGATATAATTTGTGTCAAGAGTACCTGGTTAGCGATGACAGTTTTGTAGTGGTACATTCCAGGGTTAAGCTGCCACCTGCAGAACTCCCCCCGCCAGCCTCTCGTGATGGTACCTCCCCCTATCCCCCCCAGAGGAGCACCTGCAGAGGGAGGAACATCAGTCAGAACATCTCAGCTTCACGTTTCATTGCTGGTTGACGTGGACGCCCGGCAGTTAGCCGTGTTGGAGAACGTGAGGTTGGTTCTGATAGATGGTTCTACCGTAGATCTGTTGTAGCGGAAGGGCCCGGAACATGTCAATGAAGGGAGCTTTCTTCTCCACCTGTGTCTTCTTGTACCACCATTTTAGATACCTACACACACACACACACACACACACACACACACACGTCAGCTAGGTCTCAACTGGTTGGACATCATTAGCTCGCACAACTGTCAAACATTAGGCAAACACTCAAGAACACACACATGCACTGTTGAAATCGGAGGATTCCATCTTTCTCCTGGGGGTGGGTGGGGTTGGAGAAAACAAGACATTCCTGCACAGTCCACAGGCAACATGCTAACGTGCAAAGACACGTGCTGCCATTTGAAGCCGTCCTTCAAAACGGCTCGTAGACGCTAAAGCACCGAGAACGTGAACCAACAACAGTAGGGCTGATGTCTGATCAGTTACGGCTGTCGCGTGTCCAACCAACTCTGTGGGACACCACTGTCATGTCAGAGAGAGAGAGAGAGAGAGAGAGCATAAGAGAGAGAGTGAGGGCTAGAGAGAATGAGAGAGAGAGCATGAGAGAGAGAGATAGTATGAGAGAGAGCATGAGAGAGCATGAGAGAGAGAGAAAGAGAGACACGTTTGTTGTATTTTTCCCCCCTCTTTCCTCGCTTCTCATTCTCTCTCAATCCGTGTTGTGTGTTTAATTGCTCACGCAGCTGTTTCTCTGCCCTCAGGCCTCGGAACCAAAGCAGGGCCAAACAGCGGGCGATTAACACAGAAAAGAGAGGGGGGGATTGTCTGTCCTGAGCTCAGAGGGCTGTCATAGTTTGATAGAGTTATGTGTGTGGGTGGGCGGGCCAGCGTGCGTTTGTGTGTGTGTATGGGGGTATTGAGTTTGTGTGTGTGTGTGTGAGTGTGTTGTTCCAGGTGCGTTTTAAGGGTCATCCCAGGGACGCACTGTGAATTATTGATCAGATGAAGTTGAAAAAGGACCTGAGCTCTTCATGGCTGCAGGGTCTAAACAGGCAGGTGGTCCCGACTGCTTCATAGAAACACGCCACTAAACGATAGAGAAGTCAATTGCAACATCTGTGTAAAGTGTCTTTTGCCATCCACCTGGACTGGGGTTGACAATCCTAGTTCTCGAGAGCCACTGTCCTTAAGGTTTTAGATGTTTCCCTGCTCCAGCACACTAGGTTCTAATGAACGGTCATTATCAGGCTTCCACAGAGCTTGATAACAACCCGTTCATTAGAAGCAGGTGTGCTGGAGCAGAGAAACATCTAAAACAGGGGTCACCAACTCCTGCCCTGGAGAGCTACCATCCAAACTGTTTTCCCTTCAACCTCAATTTAGCACACCCGATTTTCATAATGACCTGGATGGTGAACTGAATGAGGCTATATTATGCAGTTGAAGTGAAAACTTACAGGATGGTAGCCATCCAGGACTGGAATTGGTGACCCTTGATCTAAAACCTTCAGGACAGTGACCCCTGAGGACCAGGACTGCCCACTGCGCTAAGACTCCTCCACTTCATAGACCACCGTTTCTGTCACGTTCAAATCTACGCCTTTTTATTTCCCCGGTGAGGATGTGCCGTCTGGAATGTAGGAAACAGCTTCACGTTGTTCCCATCCGAGGCGCTGCGTTCCACGGAAGCTCACAAAGCATGGCAACGCGATGGAGTTGTGTTGTATCAGCCCTGAATGGGTTAGGGTGTGTCCATGGAGACAAGGCCAGGTGGTGGTCAAAGGCCACGTTTGTTTACCAGAGAAACAAACATGGAATCCATTGATCTCTGTGAAACAAGAACCGTTCTCTGTTCTGGACTCCATTGACCGGTAAAGATCATCAGGAAAAACATTAGTCACTTTCGCAGAAAATCGATTTTTACTTTTTATCTTGCGTTCTGGGCCCCCACAACATTCTTAACCTATATCCCATCTACGCCCAACCAATCAATTCTCAGCACACAAACACTATTGTACAACATATGTCAATGATTAATGGTTGTCTTGGTTACCAGCTGGGTAGGACAGCCTTTCTTTGAGGACTCGAAAGGTTTCGTCCTGAAGGGTAAACTTTGTACTTGGAGAAAAGATTGGGTCTCATTGTGAAGCCTTTGCTGGTGTAGTGTGATGTAGTCATGTTGTGTGCAGTGTAAATGTACCCCTTTTCAAAACACAAATGCAGCTCTGGAAAACATTGAGACCATCATACCTTTTTCATTCAAAAAATTGTTGAAGTTTTTTTTAACCCTTCTGCTCCTCAGTCAAAATTGTCTTTCGACTTTTCTTTTTTTGGGGGGGGAATGAAAGAAAATAGTGTAGCGTTCTCCATGTTTTCAAAAGCTGCATACGAGTCGTGTTCGTTGACATGAAACATGGAAAGGAAACACAAAGAAGTACTATCGAAGGTTGTGGCAGCATAGTATTTCTGTACCAGTCCAGCCCAATGCTTCGTGCTGATCCACAAGAGAGACAGGTTTAACATGCCGTGTCCCCAGCTTTTTTTTCCTTCCCTGCTGGAAAACTCACCAGACTTGATCTGTTGTCTTAACACGAGTACCTGGTAGAAGGTTCCCCTGGGAGAGCGTAATAGGAGCGATGAAGCCATTCACCCCCACTACCAACCCCACCACCACACACATTTCCAAGCGTCACCTGGACTGTAACTCCCTTTGCACTGGAGTTTGTCTATTACTTCTCTGTCAAGATATAACCCTCTCCAGATGTAGCGATTAGAGACAGGAATGCCCTCTGAGGTACAGATTGTGGCACACCATCTCAAACGTTTAGGGTGGTTATGAATTTCGCCTCTAATATCAGACACGCGTAGATGCTTCTCTGATATGTATCTGAACAGGTTTGGCGTTGTGCGCGATGTCACCGAAACCGTGTCTCTTATTTCCTGAAGTAAGTGGATTTAAGGAAGGAAAGGAGAGGTAAATGAGAGTCATAGTATAACTCGTGTTGAGTGGACTTCACCGACAGGCAGAACAGGACCGTTTTCATTCACAGCATGTGAGTAAAACAGACTGCAGTTCTGTCTCTCACTCAGCGTAGGACTGAAGGAATAATTACCGTGCTCGCTGTGTTTAACACGGTAACCGTCCAGGGACCACATTGCTCTAAGATATAGATTAGAATAGTACATGCTGCTATAGCGACAAGGCAGACGCCAGTGATTCGACTCTTCCATTCTGCCGTTGACTAGCTGGGTGCTGAAACGCTACGGGTTCCGCGGCGATAGTAATCTTACCTGATACCCAGTCCGATGTGATCCATGAGGTTTGACAGCGACACGTCTTTAGCTTGGAACGGCTTCCTCTTTTCCTTAAATTCATGTGCGAGGCAGATTCTCCATCCTTCTTTTGGTACTTCGTAGCCCGGTTCGGTGGACACGTACCGACCCATGAGGTCTGATGTAGACTTTTCGGTCGACTCCATGTTCATATTACCGGGCTACCACCAGTGAAAGAGTTGCAGTGCTGTAAACACTGGGGTAGTCTTTTATAACCGGTGCTAAAGAGTCGACTCCGGTCACACAAGCAGTAAAGGACAATCAATCAATTATAGGTTACTGGACTGGCAATTCAAGCAGAGTAGCTTCTTCGTGTAAGAGCTTTTACAGTATTTCTCATTTCCACTTCGTAACAGGTTAATTCATTTGTATTCGTTTAAGAACCTGATGAACAGGTGAATCTTGTGAAGATATGTCCGTTTATAATACAAGTGAACCAATAAATTGGGAGGAGCAACACAGTAAAGGTATCATTGCCTTGTGGAACGAGTGCAATATTATTCTTCACATTATACGTATTCCGTAGGCAGACATATAATCCATCTCAGTCGTAGGTGGGGGTTTTTCAGGCCTGTTTTAGTTACTTACTAAACCCTGCGAGACCGACAGTAGTAAGTCCACTTTATGCACATATTTGTTGCTCGCTGCTTTTGTTTTCAAACAGACACGTAGGCTTTCCTGGCTTTGACGTTTATTGACAGCATCCTCTGCAATTACGTCTTCCTTTTTTCTTTTTTTTTTCCTTGAGTGAGCAGGTGACACTGGCAGTTCTGGTTGCAGACTGATGACTAGAACAAACAGATGTTTCAAGCTAACACTGCAGCTATTTCGCTAGCTTTCCACTCCAGAGGACAGGACACGTTGATGTAATGCCAGACTGCACAGTCGAAGATGCGCTGTTTCGTTAGCTAGCTAGATTGCCAATTTCTAACACGAAAAAACAAAGCTAGCTAGCCAGTTAGCAAGAAACATGAAGAATGCCTGACAGGTAGCTCCGGGTATGATCAGCGTTAACGAGCGGACTATTTCAGAATCTAATCAAGAGTGCCGTCAGAAGATCCGTGCCCCATCTGTCGATAAAGTATGAGCAGTCGACATGTTTATCAATTACAGTTGTTTCCATCTGCACCGAAATTCAACTAATCCTCCGCCTCTCGCAGACTGAACCAACTGCCGCCGGGAGCGAAGGGGATGTTTGTATCCTCTTCCTTTTCTGTTTTGCAAGACGTCATTTCTGTCGTCCAGTACACTTATTTATTATTATTATATTATATTTATTTAAGTCGCTCATTTATTTTCTATAAGAATGTAGACATTTATTCATGTTCTAAGCATATTTCGAAGAAACGCTACTCTCCTTTCGGTAGAAACATTCCCTGTTTTACGCTGAACGTGCCACGGAGCCCGCTTTGGATGGCCAAGAAAACATGCCACCAAATGTTTTTTCTTTCTTCTTGGGATTACTCTTTTGTTTAAAAATGATAAAAGAGTGTACACACAATGACATGTACTCGACTACAACTGGGGAAATTATAGAATGGTCTTTTCCCAATGCACTTCCAAACAGCCGTTCATGCAGAATGGTTCAACTTTGTAACCCGGGGTTTAAGTGTCGTCGTCCACCGCTAAGCAGAATGTTTTGTTTTAGTTTGCAAGGTTCTGTTGAAGTTTAGCATTTCTCGATACCAAAACGAAATTTGTACGCTTCATATTTATTTTATTGTACGATCTCGCACCTCGTATTGGTTTCCAATTAACAAGTGTAAGTCATGTCTGCAGCGAAGGCTAGTTAGTTTTTGAAATTGGCTAAAGTAATCTCATATAGACTGTTAGCTTGATGATAATGATGTCTTACTAGAAAAGAAGTAACGTTAAATTACGTAAGTGGATATTATGCTAAAAGGTTCCAAAGCGAAAATATGAGTCGTTTACAGTTAGAATAGTAACGTTGTCCGTGTTGTTATTCGCAGCGCCACTCAGCTGCTTTAATCGTCGTTTCCTGCCTATAATTACCAAAACGACACTCTATGTAAACAGTCATATCCGAGTCAGTTAGAAGATTCTAATTCAGCCAAATCGAGTTTATAACACGGTAGACTAATGATTACTGTCGAGATGACCCTGTACATAACATTTCTCATTTGTCCTGTGTGCAGATGATTGAGGTGGTAGCCTCCATGGCGCGAGGCCCGGTGTTCCTGGCCGGAGAGGCGATGGAGTGCCTTATCACTTTTACTAACCCCATGTCCCACCTGTCTACATCTGCTAGCAGGTAGCAGCAGTCATTTATCTCTCGGTCTCAGACTTTCTACATACCTGCATGCGTTATGGACTCAAACACAACGCTACCCATCGCATTACGCATAAATATGTCTACTAAACAAACAAAACCTTTTTCTTTTTTTCTCCCCCCCGTTTCTGCGCTAGTGAGATGCTGGCGTGGGCCAGCGCTCAGATCCACTGCCAGTTCCACGCTAGCGAAAGCAGAGTGGCTCTTCCGGCCCAGGGAACCAAGCAGGATGTCCAGGCAGACAGTGGCACAGTCCTGATCCCCAGCAGAGGTGAGGAAGGGGTGGACAGAAAGGGGGGAAGGAAGAGAAGAGTCAAAGAGAAAGAGAGATTAGAGCTGTTGAGGAGATATGGATGTCTTTAAAACTATACCTGACGGGTTGTGTTTGATGCTGTTAATCATGACTGGTTCTTAAGTTTAGAAGGGCTGATGAGAAGGTAATATCTACCTTCTGGTTTCCTCATTCAGCATTGAGAATCATACCTTAACCTTTGTACACTATTGATCCTTTTGCTCTCAGAACATATGACTGTGCTGCTGCTGTACAAATCCAGTCTGTCTGAGCCAAGAGTATAAAAGACCTTGTGATGCAGATTAGAGAGCTAAGCAACTCCACCTGCTTTCTAATGGGGGGGTTTTCGGTCTCACACCTGGCAACCACTGCCAAAAATGGTTCAACGGACTTCTCTCATTCCTTCGCCAGGAGAGCGAGGGCAGTGCATGCTGGACACGCCGCCCAAGATACTGTTCTGTGACCTGCGCTTGGACCCAGGAGAGAGCAAAACCTGTGAGAACACCCCTCTTGTTCTCTGTGACTGCGTCAGGATTGAGCAAGTCGTTGTTTCTCACCTCACGTCTTCACACTCATACTTACTCTTTATACTCAGACCCCCCCCCCCAACCCAACACACACACAGACCCAAGCTTATATCTCCCCATCCTCTCATCTCCCTCCACCAGACTCCTACAGCGAGGTGGTACCAAGCAACGGACCCCCGAGTTTTCGGGGTCAGGCGGTGAAGTACGTGTACAAGCTGACGATTGGCTGCCAGAGGGTGAACTCCCCCATCAAGCTGCTGAGGGTGCCCTTCAGGGTGCTGGTTCTGAACGGTGAGCTAACCTGTCTGTCCTGCCAAGTCACTCACACGGAAGTCAGAGAAACCCTACCAAAGTATTAAACAGCCAACAGCTTTGATTGGATTTACAAGTTTTGTGTCATTGTTGGATATCAATGAAATTCAACCGCAACTATGAACCGTTCTGAGACAACTGGGGCATAGTAAACATGTTTTTGTCCCTCGTGACCTTCCGTAGGCATGCCAGAGCCCCCGTTCCCCCAGGACGAGGAGGTGGCCCCCTCCAACCCCTTCCTGGAAGAGGAGGAAGTGGGCCGCAGGGACGCCCGGCCCCTGGAGAGAGCCCTGGAGATGCTGATGATCACCACCTCTCGCCGCTGCCCCCGTAAGCCCACCTGTCTGCCTGTTTCTGTCCGTCTGTTTCTGCCTGCTTGTGTGGTGTGCAAACCTGTTTGCGTCTACCTACCTGTCTGTCACCCCTTCTCTCTGTCTGTCTGTTTCTGACAGTTTATTATTATTATTTTTTAAACGTTATTATGTCTTATACTTTTGACTTGTTATATTCCTCCAATCAGTGATACTGAAGCAACATTGCTTGACAGTAACATCGTAGAATATGATTTGTAGATGATCTTTAACCCCTGTGTCTTACAGACCTATTCAACATTACCAACATGAGAGGGAAGGTGGCCAAGTTCTGCATCTTCAAGACTGTATACCGGCTAGGGGAAGACATCATCGGCACGTTCAACTTCTCAGAGGGCGACATTCCTTGTTTGCAGGTGTGTGTGTGTGTGTGTGTGTGTGTGTTTTGTGGTGTCTTTGAATGTGGTTTATCAGGTCATAAGAAAGTCATGTGACCAGATGATTAAATGAGCATCTGCATGTGTGTTCTGTTCTCTGTGTGTGTGTGTGTGTGTTCTGTTCTCTGTGTATGTGTGTTCTGTTCTCTGTGTGTGTGTGTGTGTGTGTGTGTGTGTGTGTGTGTGTGCGTGTGTGTGTGCCCCTCAGTACTCCGTGAGCCTACAGAGCGAGGAGGAGATCCAGCCGTCGTACCAGCGTCGTCCTGGTCAGCCGCTCAGCGCCACAGGTCACGGACGCCACCTGGAGTCCTGCCTCCACACAGCCTCCAGTCACTTCTCCCTGCCCATCCCCCTGAACGTCACGCCGGGCTTCAGCACAGACATAGGTCAGCCTCTCCCTGGGCCCGGCTCCTGTTCACCATCACATCCATGCGTGTCTGTGTGGCTGGAGGGGTTGGTTTGGGGTGCGGGTGTATCTGGAGCTGATGATGCGACTGAGGGGAGGGGGGGGGGGGGGGGTCGATACCCATGCAGACCCTAAAGTGTTTCCTTCACCCTCTGGTTGGGAGTATAAGCAGTGAATGTCAAGGGACTCATGTATTTATACATTTTCTCCTAGCTGTCTCAACATGTCACATGACTTGTGGGAGGGGTTTGTACAGGCGAATGTTGTCAGTTCCATGGAAGTGTTGATTTCCCAGTGCTGCTTGTCAGTTGGTATTGCATGACAGCCCAGTAGACAACTTTGGTATTGAGCAGTTCTTCTGTAATCTGACCTGTGCATTAACGTAGCCAGTTTACATAGCCTAGCTCGCAAGCTCCTTAACCTCCCTCCCAAACTGCTGACACGAATGTATCCGTGGCAACAGATGTGTTTGAATCAAGACTGCCTGTGTTCACAGTGACCCTGAGGTGGAGGCTGCACTTTGAGTTCGTCACCGCCAGAGAGCCTATCGAGCCGCCCACTGTGCTGAAGAACCAATCGGAGGTGACCGTGTGGATGGGGGCGGAGCATGTGGACGTTGACACTTTCAGTTGGGATCTTCCAATCAAAGTTCTCCCCACCAACCCTGCGCTCGCGTCTCACGTGTCCCAGTTTTCAGGGACCAACAGCATCAATATTTGACCCGTGTGTGAGTGTGTGTGCTTTGGATGTTTGGTATTAACTGACGCCTCCTTTGCTGTGTGTGCGTGCGCGTGTGTGCGTGTGCGTGCGTCCATCCGTGCGCGTGTCCATGTAAGCAAGGCATAAGAGTTCTCAACAGAGGATAAGACTCAATGTCAGGGATAAAGGACAGTTCTATATACAGGACAAAGGACAGTTGTATATGCGGGACAAAGGACAGTTCGAGAAGCAGAATCATGCAAACATTTTCTCATAAATGGAGAGAAAGAATATTTTCCATTTTATGTCTGTATTTTAACAAGTATGTTATAGCGTGCGTCTACTTGTGTGACCGAGAGCCGACCAATGTAGTGTCATTTTAACAGTCTCTATTTATTTCTTCTGTGACTCCCTCTTCAAAATCTGCCGCCTTTCAGCCCCCATGAAATATTTTTGCTGTTTTTTTTATGTATATATAGTGAACTGAACTGTTTCATGTAGTCATGAAAATAAAAGCGGTGGTTTTGAATTTGATAAGTTGAAACAAGTGCAAAGGCTGGGTGACTTCCAACAACACAAGTACAGGAAATAACTTTTTGAAGGATTTTATTTTTTTCAGGGAAAAGTCAGAAGCGATACAGAACGGGATACATACCAGAGCCATTATACCGTGTATATATTACTATTGGTGCATATATTTACAGTAGTGCATCCGTTAATAACTGAAGGCGTACTGTATGTCATACTTAGGAATTTAATAGTTGCTTTCTGAGAAAAAAGTGGTGCAGTTTTCCCTTCGATCTTCTAACTTAATACTAGTTTTCTTGATTGTCCTGCGCTGAGGCAGAAACATACTTCTCGGGTTAAATCGACCTAACAGCAGCGACCTTGTGTGTCTCACTGCACTGAGAACAGCTATGGACTAAACTGTCCTGTCGCCAACAAAACTAACCTTGACACACAAAAAGCAGCATAGCTCATCCTCTCTTCCCCCCTACATTACTACTAACCCTGTTAAGGCTTACGGTTATGCTCATGCGATATACAGGAAGGGAGAAACTGATATAGCTATGTTGCACAGACCAGCAGACGGAAAAGGAAGAGGAAGAGAAATCTTGGTTCCGTTCCATCGGTTCCGGCGGTTCCGTCCGTCTCTCTGGTCCTGACAAGGGTTCTACGGGTCCCACTCCCCCAGGGGAGAGTTGAACCCCCCTCCTTGCCTGGGATCCAGGAAGTTCCCCTCCCCGGGGGAGCAGGGCAGCCGGGGGTCCGCGGTCTGGACCAGGGACACCTTGCAGGTCAGCATCTCTACAAGCACCTCACACCAAGAGGGGAAGTCCACAGGGCGATGGACTCTGCACAGTGTGACAGGAAGGAGAGACAGGTTACCCCTGAGCTCTGCTCCTCCTCTGGATGAGACGGCAAGTGTGTGTGTGCTTCTGGTTTGGCGGTCGGTCAGTTTTACACCCCAGTCGGGGGGGGGGGGGGGTCTCTGTACTTACGTTTCACAGCAGCCCACCCCCACCGGGTGCAGACAGGTGCACTGGAGACAGCCCTTCTCCATCCAAGTCTCCCCTAGAGAGTAGTGCTTCCCCTCGTAGACACACAGCGCTGAGAAGGAAACAGAGAAGAACTCTCCCAATCACTTCGACAACCGGAGGAATCCAGACCGACAAGAACCAGCTCCAACACTCGCGATTTAACTCGGACGAGGTTGGACGACTCGATCACGCCCCTAACCTTCTCCTAAACCGTCTCTCAGCCTTGTGAGTCTCCTCTAGATCTGAGACGAAGACTCACACGTGCACAGATGAAGAGCCAGACTTGAGATGGCCTTAGAGATGGCCAGGGGATCTCACCTCTGGAGTTGAAGTGGCACTGCATGGGTGCTGTAGAGCAGGTGGTCCACAGGAGGGTCCCGGTCAGGAGGGACAGAAGCGTCCAGGTTCTCGCAGCGCTCTTCATCGTCATCCTCCTCTGCTGCTTCTTCCGATTCTGCTTGTCCCTGCGCTCCTCACACCTTCATATATACCTCCTCCGGATCTTTACGAGCGTAGGGCGCAGGGGTGGGTCTGGACGCCCCCGTTCGGACGGGGGCGTAGAGAGGGGTGCCACAAGGAGGGGAGGCGCGCGTGTGTGTGTGGTTGGGGGGTGGTGGTGCTGGTGGTGTGCTGGTGGTGGAGGTGGGGAGGAGGCTGGAGGGGGTGAGGGAAAAAAAGGCTGTGTCTTGGCACAGTTTTGGCACTCCGGAGATCACCAGGCTGCGCTCCGTCGGGCGTGAACCCCTAAAATGGTAGGAACACTGACACATTGGGCGATGACTAAGAGGGAGGAGAGAGGTGATGGGGGGGAGGAGAGAGGTGAAGGGGGGGAGGAGAGAGGGAGGAGAGAGGTGAAGGGGGGGCGGAGAGAGGTGATGGGGGG
>BROE01000023.1:7185204-7253990 GCA_036571765.1 Plecoglossus altivelis | reverse complement strand
TGGGGAGAGAGAGGTGAGAGAGGGAGGAGAAGTGCGGGGAGGAAAGTGGAAGGGGGGGGAGAAGGTGCGAGGAGGAGAGAGTGATGGGAGAGAGAGGGGGGTGATGGGAGCAGAGTGATGGGGGAGGAGAAGGTGATGGGGAGAGAAAGTATGGGGAGGAGGAGGTGATGGAGGAGACAAGGTATGGGTGGGAGACAGAGTGATTCCAAAGAATAACCATCTAAAAAGGTGAAAGAGAATGGGCTGACGATGGGTCGCCTGACATGATTCACACTTGAGAGTTTCAGGCCCAACGTCCTTCTTCTTCAAAAAGCAACACAATATAAACGATGAACCCTCTTGTCCACATGTGTTCTGTAGGATTGTACGATCCCATTTCATCTTCACCCACCAGATGTGCGACTACACGGTTACTAAGACCCTAAACAATGGCAGAACATGTGCGCGACGAGACACACAGAGCATGTATGTATACACCACATATTGCCACCGCCTATGCTTTCACTGACCCTAATCTGCCTCCTTTGGAAGCTAGAGTGAGCTCATGATGATGATGTCATGGCGGTGTCTTCACACTCTGACCTCATGCAGGTTCTATCCAGCGCGACGACCCCAGAAGAGCAGATACACACACACACACACACACACACACACACACACATACACCCAGGAGAGGACATATGAAGACTGGATGTTTGGGAGGAGAAAGCTCATAAAAAAAGGATTAGACTTTTATAGAGCTATGGCTGCCTGGTACAGGTGTGTGTGATGTCTGTGTCTGTGAACGTGTTTGTGTCTGTGAATGTGTTTGTGTGTCCGCGAATACATGATATGAGGGACTATTTATTAGAATAAACAGAGACGGACATCCGCAGGTCGTGTCGGCTCTGGATGGGGCGGCGAACGCCATGTGACCATCGGACCCAACGGGAGATCCGGGGTTGTTAGCGCCACGGCAACGCTCTCGGAGCCTAAACAAAACATGAGCTCATCTTCACTTTCACTATCAACTCCTGAGCTCAGAGATCATAGGAAAAAGCTGAGATGAGGGAATGGGTCATCTAAGAGAGAAGGGGGGGAGGCTCTGGGGCCTTGCAAGGCTGGTTTATGAGTATGTTCCCTCAGTCTCCAGCAGTAGTCAGAGTGTTGATGGGTCTCCTTCCTTGGCCAGAGGTGCTACCACACAGATCGGAATGTCTTCTTCCGTCTGTGTGGCTGCGGATTCAAAATGACTCAATTGTCCCTCTCCACGCCGATATTTCAACTTCTCTTCCGAAGGGGTCTTAGGGCGTGTGACACCAACTCCCACGCCAGCACCAGCAGATCTGGGTTCAGCTCTGTGCCTGAGCCCAAGGGTCCTGTACGACTAAGACGGGATAGATCGTCACTCTGCTCTGAAGAGGTGTTGACTAGGGAGGTGTTCTTTTCCATCTTGTATCTTTGCTTCATGACGAAGTGCGTGTTGCGCACACACCCCTCGGGTTCTCTAGGGTGTTAAGTAACTGGTGGCACGTATGTGTGTTTATTGGTGACATTTTGACACTGACATTTCAGAGAACTGTCCTCATGGTAGTTTTCTAGACTTTGCTGCCGTGGATGGTGTCATCATCGCCATAAACAGGTCTCTGTCCGGCAGTGTTCATTAAAAAACATATTTCCCGGATAGCATGATTGTTTATTGTACGACATGGAAGACGGGATTAGAATATGTGGTGTGGAGACTTGCCGAGGGGTGATTAGGAAATGAAACGTAATGTTCCTGCCTTCCAGACTACTGGTCCCAGACGCTGCCGGTAACCACAGCAACCTCAACTAACCCCAGCAATGATTTACCATAAAAATCACTACACAACACAAGAACGCATCGGCATCAGACAGCAGTTTTCCAATATTCGCACACACAAACACACACCCTACTGTGAGCCTGTCGCCTGTTATAGCAGGTAAGCAATGGGGCTTGTCCATTTTAACAGCTATTTAATAATGAGTGGAGCATGTCGACCTGGCAGTCAACAGCACACGACTACGACTTAAACTTCCTGACCGACTGAGTCATCCCTCTAAGTTATATAAACTGTGGGATTCAAGAAGGGGTCAAGGGACAGATCCGGAGGAAATGGAACGGAGAGTACACCTAATGTAGAAACTACTTTAGCCATTATACTTAAAACGTGGTATGGTTAAAACATTGATCACATATGATATGATTTAAACGCTTAAGAAATTGTGTAAAGAAAGACATCGAATTAGGCGTCTATCACTTTAAAGTTTTACTTTAGACTCCGCCCCATCATCCAGGAAAAAACTTTACATTTTAAGGCTCGACAAATCGATCCTTGAGTAATGCGATTGATGGCGACGTCTCTTGTTGACAGTTCATCGGCTAACGATTGCTTTTCCTTGGCACACGCTTTCGGTTGTTGCGTTTGCTGACAAAAAAACACAACATCATACACGGACAGACGCTTTCTTAGAATGTCATTACTTAGAATCAAGGCCATCAGATATTTATTGTGACATTTGGACAGATTTATTTTCGAGCTAATTTATAGTCCATTGTTGTCCTGGTTTGAATATGCCAGCTAGCTAGTTAGCTACAGCTTAGCAGACAGAGTCAGGGTATTCGAAGCGAGCAGGGAGGCCTTGCTCGAAGCCTAACTGCTCGGAAACAATCTGCAACTGTTTCAGTGTGTGTTTTATCTTCTGGAAGATGGACACAGAGAAGTTTAACTATGTCTACAGCTGTGACTTGGATATCAATGTTCAACTGAAAATGTAAGTGGTTTGGTTCGATCCGTTTTTCAGTAAAGCTATTCAAAGCCGACTGGTTGAAGATGCCATCTAATCCTTGTGGTTAGCTTCCTGCTAGAAGATGCTGATTATGTGAACGGTGCAGCTGTGGCTATGCGTGTCTCTTGCACGCACGTGATAGACTACCTATAACTTATATGTTTAGCACCTGGCCCTAACGCGACTCGGTAACGTTAGTTGTTTGTTGAATATTTACACAAGCGAGCTCGGCAACAGTATGACTCAACTATATCAGGCATAACGTGCCCTGCGAGGGCTCTTAGAGCACAATCTGTTCGTTGTTGACATCATGCACATTCCACCATGGGCTCGCGGGCCTCTCGTGACGACCGTTAACGAGCTGAGTACCACCGTAAGGGCGCAATAAAATTATATTCATAATTCTTAACAAACCGTGCGGCGTTTCGCTGCTTGTTATGATCGGGAATAAAATGGTCTGATGTCACATGAGTTATCGCAACTCTTAACCTCAGTCAGTGTGATTTAGTTACGCTTCGTTAGTTAGCTCACTGAAGTCATGACTCACTAATGGTAAACACCGGTCAACCCCTGCAACAACAAAAAAGTCTGCTGAACAGTAAAAACGTCCCTTCAGTTGAAAACTAATACGTTATTCTCTTTTCTGACCCACTCGCCCCCTCTCTCCCTCCTAACCCCTCTTCCTCCTCCTCTCTCTCCCTCCTAACCCCTCTTCCTCCTCCTCTCTCTCCCTCCTAACCCCTCTTCCTCCTCCTCTCTCTCCCTCCTTTCCCCCCTTCCTCCTCTTCTCTCTCCCTCCTCTCTCCCTTCTCTCCTCTAGCGGTAGCCTAGAAGGCAAGAGGGAACAGAAGAGCTACAAAGCTCTGCTCCAAGACCCTATGCTGCGCTTCTCTGGCCTCTACCAGGAGAACTGTTCCGACCTGTACGTTACCTGCCAGGTGTTTGCGGAGGGCAAGCCTCTGGCACTACCTGTACGGACCTCCTACAAGGCTTTCAGCACACGCTGGAAGTGAGTGTACAGGAAGCGAACACACACTGCAGCGCTGTGGACTGTAGTAAACACATCACTGATGCTGTATCTGATAACCAACAGTGTCTGTCCCACAAGCCTTCGTGATTTTACAGCAGCATACTGGCTCTCTGTCCGTCCGTCCTTCTGTCCCCCGCTCCCTTCTGCCCCTCCCTTCTTCCACCCCCTCCCTCCCTCAGCTGGAACGAGTGGCTGCGGCTGCCAGTCAAGTACCCTGACCTGCCCCAGAGTGCCCAGGTGGCCCTCACGGTGTGGGACGTGTACGGGCCAGGCCGGGCCACGCCTGTGGGCGGAACCACCGTCACTCTCTTCGGAAAATATGGGTTAGTGGTCGTGTTCGTGTCATGCATGTGTTCAAAGCAAAGCACACAACAGAGTCATGTGAAGGCAATTTATTTTGAGGTTGTATTCCGACACTAGCTACAAGTGGGTGCCTCTCTCCCTCTTGCCATCGGTGCCTCTCTCCCTCTTGCCATCTCTCTCTCTTTCTCTCTCTCTCACCTTCTCTCTTTCACCTTCTCTCTCTCTCTCTCTCTCTCTCTCTCTCTCACCTTCTCTCTCTCTCACCTTCTCTCTCTCTCCCTTGCTTTCTCCCTCACTCCCTCCCTCTCTCTCTCTGACAGAATGTTCCGGCAGGGGATGCATGACCTGAAGGTGTGGCCAGGGGTGGAGGGAGACGGAGGAGAGCCCTCCAGCACCCCAGGACGCACCAGCAGCAGCCTAGCAGAGGACCAGATGGGCAGGCTGGCCAAGGTGGGCACTGAGGGCAGAGCACTGGGACTGGAGTGTGTGTGTGTGTGTGTGTGAGACAGACAAACAGAGATAAAGGTTAGGTGGTAAAGAGCACATTTGATGGAGTGTGTGTGTGCGCGCGTGTGCGTGTGTGAGATAACCTCTTGTAACAGGCTGTGTCTAAAACGTGGTCTGTTCCAGGGCCCTGACCTGGAGATACTCAGTGATGTGAGTACAGGCTTTGGGAGGAGAGGCGGTGAAACGCCTGTGTGTGTGTGTGTGTGTGTGTGTGTGTGTGCGTGCGTGCGTGCGTCTGCGCGTGTGTGTGTTTGAATGCGTGTGTGTGTGAGTCTGGTGTGTTTGTGCGCGCGCGTGTGTCTATATCTGTGCGTACTCAGTCTCCCATAAGTACTACTTGTGCAGACACATGCCACTATCTTTGGTGATGTGCATGGATTGTGTGTGTGTGAGAGAGAGACAGATTACCTTGTGTTTTTTCTCGTCTTTTAGATACGAGAGTAGCAAGTTTGTTTAGTTACAATAATAATAGTTTACATTAAATGTTAGGCAAACCAAACCCAGTGTGTGGGAATCAGCTGTAGATGAAGATGATGTTGGTGTGAACGACTAACTAACTAGGCCAACCAGTCAGGGCTCGGAGGTGGGTCTAGAGTAATAGTGTGCTTGTGTGTTTCAACACCCACACTGACTGACTCTCTAAAAGGATTGGCTGCTGAGTGTGCGTTCCAAAAACTGGATTGGCTGTTGGCACCCAAGCTGCGCTCTGATTGGCCGTGTGGTGACACCGCATGCTGGTGCTTTGGTTTAGTTGCTGTACTTTGGATGCTAACTTCTGTCCGTATCTCCTGTTGCTCTGTGTTTCTGCTCCGTCTTTCCTCCTCTCTTCCTCCCTCTTCTTCTTTCCCTCCAGTTGACGAAGGCCCATAGACAGGGTCACATGGTGAAAGTCGATTGGCTGGACCGTCTGACCTTCAGGGAGATCGAGATGATCAACGAGGTGCGTTTGATTTACACCTCAGTTCCAACGCTTGTGACTGCCCAAATACGCACATCTAACAGTGTGAACCCGAATCAAGCGTACCCTTTTTTTTATTTTATTACTTTGACAGAGTGAGAAGCGCAGCTCCAACTTCATGTACCTGATGGTGGAGTTTCCTCGTGTCAAAACAGGAGACAAAGAGTACAGCATTGTGTACTACGAGAAGGTAAGTGCAAGTCTGAACGTATAACAGGTATCCAGTCAGAGCTGTGCGTGCTCCTTAGTGGGATGGTCTGATTGGTTTATGTACTCTCCCTGGCCCCTCCCACTTCCAGGATGGGGACGATGCCTCGCCTGTTCCCACCAGCTCTGATATCGTCAAAGTCCCAGACCCTCAGATGTGCATGGTGAGAGACCCCCCCCCCACACACACACACACACACACACACACACACACACACAGGCTATGAGCCGACATCCTTGGTCTTTATTGTGATGATCAGCGGTCGTCACACCAGAGCGTGCTGAGACGAGGTTGACCTTGTTTCCCTTGTGTCCCTCCTCCCTTGCCCGTAGGAGAACCTGGTGGAGAGTAAACACCACAAGCTGGCCCGCAGCCTGCGTAGTGGCCCCTCTGACCACGACCTCAAACCCAACGCTGCCACCAGGGACCAGCTCAACGTCAGTGCCTCAGCTTGTGTGTGTGTGTTATATGTATATTAGAGTGTGTGTGTGTGTGTGTGTGTGTGTGTATATATATACGTGTGTGTTTCTCAGTACACCCACACCAGTCTGTCTCTGATCTCAGATCATAGTGAGCTACCCTCCCACCAAGCAGCTGAGCTCTGAAGAACAGGACCTGGTCTGGAAGTTTCGATATTACCTCACCACCCAGGAGAAGGTCTGTGCTCTCACCTCCTCCACCACTTCTCCTGTGTGTGTGTTTGCGCGTGGGTGAGAGAGAGCGTGTGCGTCTGTTACACAGCAAGACAGGCTTGCCTCCTTTCCACCAAGCAAACGTCTGATTTACCTTTAAATATGTTAACTTGTGTGTGTGTGTGTGTGTGTGTCTTCACCTCCTCCAGGCACTGACTAAGTTCCTGAAGTGTGTGAACTGGGCTCTGGCCCAGGAGGCCAAGCAGGCCCTGGAGCTGCTGGGGAAGTGGAGACCCATGGATGTGGAGGACTCCCTGGAGCTGCTCTCCTCCCAGTTCACCAACCCCACCGTCCGCCGCTACGCGGTGGCCCGCCTGCAGCAGGCCGACGACGAGGTGGGTGTCTGTATGTGTGGGTGTGGGTGTTTGAGGGTGTGTGTGGGTGTTTGAGAGAGAGAGTGTGTGTGTGTGTGTGTGTGTTGAGGTTAATCAGGACCTCTGCCCCCCTCTCGGTGTTCCAGGACCTCCTGATGTATCTGCTCCAGCTGGTCCAGGCTCTGAAGTACGAGAACTTCACTGACATCCAGGGAGGCCTGGAGCCAGGCAGCAAGAGGGACTCGCAGGGCCTGGGAGAGAGCTCCACGCTGGGGGACCTGGACAGGTCAGCAGGGGGGGCTGGAGGACTGGGAAACCTTTTTGAAATCTTGCATGTTATGTCCTGGATTCTTGAACTGGTTTAGTTTATCATGCTACTATTAGAGCTACCTCATAGAAAACTTGTTGAAAAGTTATTGTGTGTGTGTGTGTGTGCAGTTCCCAGGTCCAGACAGGGCCTTCAGTGCCCTCGCCTGCTACTCAGAAGGGCAAGGAGGGAGCGGACAGCGAGAGCCTGGAGGTGAGAGAGGGAGGTGGAGAGAGAGGGGGAGGGAGAGGGAGGGAGAGAGAGGGGGAGGGAGAGGGAGGGAGAGAGGGATCTTACTCAGGAAGAACAGTTCCTAATACAGTAGAATAGAGCATGCAGGAGACTACAGACCAGTTTGTTCTTCCTCTTGCAGCAGGATCTCTGTACCTTTCTTATCTCCAGAGCATGCAAGAACTCAACCCTGGCCAACTACTTGTACTGGTGAGTGTGTACTGTGTGTACTTGTACTGTGTGTGTGTGTGTGCACACTCACGTGTCTGTGCGTGTGGTAACTCGGTGTGTGTGCGTGTGGTAACTTTGTGTGCGTGTGGTAACTTGGTGTGTGTGTGTGTGTGTGTGTGTGGTAACTCGGTGTGTGTGTGTGTGTGGTAACTTGGTGTGTGTCCTCCTCAGGTATGTGATTGTGGAGTGTGAGGACCAGGACACTCAGCAGAGAGACCCTAAGACTCATGACATGTATCTGAACGTGATGAGGAGGTTCAGCCAGGCACTGCTCAAGGTCAGGGTGCCTGCTGGAGCGCTGCTGGAGCAGTGTCTCACACACACACACACACACACAGGCTCTCGCCCTCCTAGACACACACACACACACACACACAGGCTCTCGCCCTCCTAGACACACACACTCACACACACCCTGGGTTACCACACGCACACATACACACTCACACACGCTGGACAGCTGTGCCTCTGTTTAAACAAACCTTTCCTCAGAAAATGGAAATCTCATATCCTCTCTACTCTGACACATTTTCCACCATCCCCATCACTCTCCACTCTTTCTCCCTCACTCTATTTCCCGCTTTTGTCTCCCCCTTTTGTCTGTTCCTCTCCCTTCCTCTCGCTCTCTCAGGGTGATAAGTGTGTGAGGGTGATGCGCTCCCTGCTGGCCTCTCAGCAGACCTTCGTAGACAGACTGGTGATGCTGATGAAGGCTGTGCAGAGGGAGAGCGGCAACCGCAAGAAAAAGGTAGGACACACTCTCACACACACACACACATACACACACTCTCACATACACACACACTCACATACACACACACTCATACATACACACATACTCATACATACAAACACTCTCTCACACACACACTCACATACACACACACACACTCTCACATAAACACACAGGACAATGAGGTAGAGATAGAGATGCTCAGAGCTTCTCTGTGGCGCTGTGTTGACGTCGTCATGTGACGTGAGCCCCACCCCCCTGTGTGACAGACGGAGCGTCTGCAGGCCCTGCTGGCTGACAATGAGAAGGTGAACCTGTGTGAGATTGAGCCCATCCCCCTCCCCCTGGAGCCGCAGGTCCGGATCAGGGGCATCGTCCCCGACACCGCAACGCTCTTCAAGGTGAGCCACAGCTGCCGGTGACACATACTCCTCTTCTTCATCCTCTTCATCCTCCTCCCCTTTAAACAACCATGTCCCTCCTCATCCTCCTCCACTTCATCCTCCTCCTCTTCATCCTCGTTCCCTTCAAACAACCCTGTCCCTCCTCATCCTCCTCCCCTTCAAACAACCATGTCCCTCCTCATCCTCCTCCCTTCTTCATCCTCTTCTGTCTCCTCCTTCTTCATCCCCTTCAAGGCGAACCACAGCCTTATCCTTCTCTCCCTTCTCTCCATCTACTCTCACATCCTCCTTCTAGACCAGGACAAGGCAACCCTGGTCCTCGACAGCCGCTGTCCTGAAGGTTTAAGATGTTTCCCTGCTCCAGAACACCTGTTTCTAATGAATGGGTTGTTATCAAGCTCTGTGGAAGCCTGATAATGACCCTCTATTAGAATCAAGGGTTCTAGAACAGAAACATCTAAAGCCTTCAGGGCAGTGGCCCTTGTGGACCAGGGTTGCCTTGTCCTGGTCTAGACGCTTCCGTCTCCTCCTTTGGAAAAAACCGTGTGGTAAGAAGTGTTGACAGCTTGTCCACCTCTGCTGACCAGTAACCTCCTGTGTGTCCTCCACCCTCAGAGCGCCCTGATGCCAGCTAAGCTCATCTTTAAGACGGAGGACGGGGCCATGTACCCAGTCATCTTCAAACATGGGGACGACCTGCGGCAAGACCAGCTCATCCTGCAGATCATCTCCCTCATGGATAAGGTTTCAACACACACACACACGTGCTCCACATAGCCTAGTGAAACCATAGTAAAGAGTAGCCATATTGAAGCAGAAGTCATGTGTACCCTTTTAGTGCTTGTATTGAGTCCACAGATTTTAATTATATTTGCTTTCTCTCCCAGCTCTTAAGGAAAGAGAACTTGGATCTGAAGTTGACGCCGTACAAAGTTCTGGCGACCAGCACCAAACATGGTGAGCGGCGCTTTGGGTTTCGTTCATATACATTTTGGGGGGGTATCTCTGGGCAGGAAGTGTTCACGGTGACCTTTGACCTTGTGTTAACCCTTTCCAGGGTTTATGCAGTTTGTCCAGTCGGTTCCTGTGGCGGAGGTACTGGCCACTGAAGGCAACATCCAGGTAGGAACATTTTCCAACTTTTGCATTATGTTGAAACAGTCTGTGAACAGTCTGTGAACAGTCTGTGAACAGTCTGTGAACAGTCTGTGAACAGTCTGTGAACAGTCTGTGAACAGTCTTGTTCTTATGTTAGTACTGTCACTTTATTACTGTTTTTCTCTGCTGTTTAGAGCTTCTTCAGAAAACATGCCCCTAGTGAGAAGGGGCCCTATGGCATCAGCCCTGAGGTGATGGACACCTACGTTAAGAGCTGTGGTGAGCGATCTCTCCCTCTAAGGCCCTCCCACCTCACCGTCACTGGCCATCCTATTGGTCAAAGCGCCACTCGTCCAATAGAACTGACTCCAGCAATTTCTCTGTGGTTTTACTCCAACCCAGCTGGTTACTGCGTCATAACGTACATCCTTGGAGTGGGAGACAGACATCTAGACAACCTGCTTCTAACTAAGACCGGTAACAGACCCAACACACGCTCTCAATAGACTTCCACTTAACTTCCACTTCCCTACTTAAACACTCTCTCTCCCCATGGATCTTTCCTCCTTCTGCTCCCTTCAGGGAAGTTGTTCCATATTGACTTTGGCTACATCCTGGGTCGCGACCCCAAGCCCCTGCCCCCGCCCATGAAGCTGAGCAAGGAGATGGTGGAGGGCATGGGGGGGATGCAGAGCGAGCAGTACCAGGAGTTCAGGAAGCAGTGTTACACTGCCTTCCTGCACCTCCGCAGGTAAGGGACACTCACACACACACACACACACACACACACACACATAGTATAGGACACACACACAGCAGTGTTGTGATATAGGACACACACACAAATAGTATAGGACACACACAGCAATACTGTAGGATAAGACACACACACACACAGCAATACTGTAGGATAAGACACACACACACACAGCAATACTGTAGGATAAGACACACACACACACACAGCAGTGCTGTGTTATAGGACACACAAAGCAATACTGTGGGATAAGACACACGCACATGCAAAGTCCCTTCCACACTGTTGCAGCAGCAGTCAAGACTCCGCCCCCTGTCTTCAGCAGCTTACTAACTCCTCCCCCTCTCCTCAGGTATTCTAACCTCATCCTGAATCTGTTCTCTCTCATGGTGGATGCTAACATTCCTGATATTGCACTGGAGCCCGACAAGACTGTTAAGAAGGTGAGAGGACACATACACACACTCTCCCTCCTTGTTAAGCAGACATCATCAACCTCTCTCTATTGGTTCGTCACCATCAAAGGCATTCTGTTCCCTCATTCCAGGTGCAGGACAAGTTCCGATTGGACCTGTCAGACGAGGAGGCGGTCCACTACATGCAGAGTCTGATAGACGAGAGCGTGGGGGCTCTCTTTGCTGCTGTGGTGGAGCAGATCCACAAGTTCGCCCAGGTTTGTTCACCTCTGACTGGTTACTTACTGAGCCTTGATGTCACCCTCGTGGAAATCTGATTCCAAGTGCTGGCATCCAGGTTGGATTCATGCTAAGTGCTCTCTGTGTGTGTGACCGTGAGAGAGACTGTGAGTGAGAGAGACCGTGAGCAAGACCGTGTGCGTGAGAGAGACAGAGACCGTGAGAGAGAGACTGTGTGCGTGAGAGAGACAGAGACCGTGAGTGTGAGAGAGACCGAGCGTAAGCGTGAACAAGAGCGTGAGAGAGAGACCGTGTGCGTGAGAGAGAGACAGTGAGCGTGAGACCGACCGTGTGCGTGAGAGAGAGACTGTGAGCATGAGAGAGAGACAGAGACCGTGAGCGTGCGCGAGACTGTGTGAGAGCGTGAGTCCGTGAGAGAGAGTCCGTGTGAGAGCGAGACCATGAGCGTGTGAGAGAGACAGAGAGAGACCGTGAGCGAGACCATGAGACAGAGACCGTGAGCGTGAACGAGAGACTGAGCATGAGAGAGAGACCGAGCGTGAGAGGGAGACCGTGTGCGTGAGAGAGACAGAGACCGTGAGAGAGAGACCGAGCGTGAGTGACCGTGAGAGAGACCATGAGAGAGACCATGTGCGTGAGAGACCGTGAGCATGAGAGAGACAGAGAGAGACCATGAGAGAGAGACCGAGCGTGAGTGAGAGACCGTGAGCGTGAGACAGAGACCGTGAGTGTGAGAGAGACCGAGCGTGAGTGTGACAGACCGTGAGTGTGAGAGACCGTGAGCGTGAGAGGCCGTGAGCGAGGGAGTGAGACCGTGAGAGAGAGAGCGAGACTGTGAGAGAGAGAGAGCGAGACTGTGAGAAAGAGTCCGTGAGAGAGAGAGAGAGACAGAGAGAGACCATGAGAGAGAGACCGTGAGCGTAAGAGAGAGACCGAGCGTGAGTGAGCGTGAGAGAGACCATGTGCGTGAGAGAGACAGAGAGAGAGACCGTGAGCATGAGAGAGAGACCATGAGAGAGAGACCGTGAGCGAGAGAGCGTGAGAGACAGACCGTGAGCGTGAGAGAGAGACAGAGACTGTGAGTGTGAGAGAGACCGAGCGTGAGCGTGAGAGACCGTGAGCGTGAGTGAGACCGTGAGAGAGAGAGAGCGCGTGACCGAGCGTGAGAGAGACCGTGAGAGTGAGCGAGACTGTGAGAGAGGGACCATGAGAGAGACCGTGAGAGTGAGCCCGTGAGAGAGAGAGACCGTGAGCGAGACCGTGTGCGTGAGCGAGAGACCGTGAGCATGAGAAAGAGAGACCATGAGAGAGACCGTGAGCAAGAGCCAGACCGTGAACGAGAGCGACCGTGAGCGTGAGAGACCGAGAGAGAGAGCAAGCATGAGATTGAGGATAAGAGGAAGTGTTTGAGAAAGACCAGAGCCAGCCTGTGTACTGTGTTAATGGGACATGCGTCTCCTCTGCAGTACTGGCGCAGATGAACACAACCCACGAGTCGACTGAACTGACTAAAACCATGGACGGAGCGAGAGGGCTGTTGCCGTAGAAACAGAAGGCCCCCCATCCCCCACAACCTTACCGTGTCCCTGCAGGTGCCAGGTGTGTGTGTGTGTGTGTGTGTGTGAGAGAGAGACACGGCTGTTGCGCTGAACAGAGGCCAAGAGTGCAATGCCAACCTGTACTGCAAAACGAAAAAAGTGGACTGATTATGCCTTTGTTATGTTAGCGTTTGTATATATTATACATAAGGAAAAATTACATGTATGGCCAAATAAACAACACAATTCTGATACACTAGCGAGACTGAGTGAGTGACATCATTTCTCATGTACAGGTCAGTACTAATCACCTGATTGGTGATTAGTGGCTTGTTGATTAAAGTGTGGGGTGGACCGTACCACTGTGGAAGAAGAGGGGGGTGTGCCAGCAAGCGGGCTGGGGGGAGATTTAGAGAGTACTGAATGTTCCACGGCGAACAGCACCCCATAATCCACCTCTGGAATCAAATGTTCCAGAGCACAGTAGAATTCCCAGACATTTTAGGCTCTGCTGGAAGCCTCTGGTTGCCTGGCGATGAAGGCTTCGCCTCTGGTCCGGAGTGCTGAGGTGAGTCTTCAAGCAGGGGTCGACGTAGTGAAGAGGGGTACAGTGTTGGGGGTTGAGTGACGTGCTTGTGGATTGACACCAGGCCGCTGAGCTCCATCTCTGTACGGTCCGAGTTCAGCCCCGCTTGGGCTCACTAGGCAAGGGGGCTGGCAATGTACTCGTGCCCCAGGCTTGAGGCCTGCTCCTGGGCGTCTACGATGACGGAGGTGGAGGATTAAACGGTGGAGGTGGGATCTTCGACAACCTCAAGGTGGATGTCACTGGGGTGGACGATGCCAATGGACACAGGCTCATAGAGGGACACCTAAAGAACACACACAGTCAGTGGTTAGTTACGTGTGTGTGTGTGTGTGTGTGTGTGTGTGTGTGTGTGTGTGTGTGTGTATAAACAGTGGAAGAAGAGAAAAGGGTAGCTACATCAGATGGTAGCGACGCCTTAGGGAGCTCCTCCGTCATGTTTGGCGTCTGAGTCCGTCTGAGAAGAACCAGGAGGAGGAGGAGGGGGGGGAAGAGGATAACACAACTCACCCCCAGCCACACCAACACAGGCTGCTCATAACCTGCACATCCACACAACAGAACGCTGACCGGACCTTACAACTCACACTGCTTGCAAACACTGACAAGCCGAATATCAACATCTCAGAATGGGTTCAGTTACAATGTCGTCAGGAAACGGAAGAAAAGAAATTGGTTGGGAGGTAAGTTCCTGGGTCAAGGGGCAAAGTATTTATCAATCTCAGTGTTGCAGATGGAGGTCTGACCTGGTGTGGCTGCTGTGCGGACACACTGGGGGGGTGACAGAGGTGAGCATGCTGGGGTGAAGGAGCGGGGTTGGAGGGAGAAGTTGGCCACAGCACAGTAGACTTGTCCTGGAGTCAGATGTGAGAAGTTCTCCCTGGCCACCACATCCAGGGTCCATACAGTTCGCCTCTGCAAGGAAATTAGCCAATCGTGGCAGACGTTACTCAGCGAAAACTCACGGCGAGCCAATCACAGCGGAAGTTACAAAAACAACACAGCAACACACAGAACAAGTGTTTAACAGGAAGGGGAGTACCTGATATTGGGAGAGGTTGACCTGGTTGTAGACAGTGATGGTGGTCCAGGGGTCTATGAACTCTGACACAGGACAGCAGCTGCGCAGAGAGCACCTCCTGCTGGCCGCACACGGGAACTGCACCTCCACAACCAGCACATCCTCATACAGGGAGACGGAGACGGAGGGAGCGCTGAAGGCTGGGGAAGAAGCAGTGAAGAATAAAAACACAAACAAGCACACAGATTAACATCACTGATCTATTGGCCACTCTTTGGCATTGGTGAGATATCTATGCCAGTGGACTCCTGTGAATATGGTGTTGACAGAGGATGAACCATGTGTAGCTCCATGTGGAAGTGTATGTGAGTGTTGGGTACTGACTGAAGTCCTGGAGATCTAGGGAGCGTGGTTCTGTCCAGACCGGGTCCTCTGGGTTCACACGCAGCCCCAGGCGGATCAGGTAATAAAGGTTCAGGTCCAGGAAGGCTTGGCTCAGGTCACAGTGAGGGTGCGACACACGTACACACCCTGTCACGTTTAGCCATGGCTCACTGGAGTGGAGACACACACACACACACACACACACACACACACACACACACTTTTGCATAAATTCAAAGAGGAAAGCTCTCTTTAAAGTCTTCACTTATTTGTGGTGACATGTAAATGTGGAGTCTTTTCTCTCCTTCTTGCACTCCCCTCCTCTGCTCTTGATTTTTCTTTCCTCCCTCAACCCCCTCCCCTTTCTTACTCTCCTCTTACTCTCTTGACCCAACTCCAGTTCTGCCATCTACTTCCTCTCCTTCTCCGAAACACTCAGTACTATCATATACTTCTTCTCCGAAACACTCAGTACTTTCATCCACTTCCTCTCCTTCTCTTCCCCAAAACACTCAGTACAGCCATCTACTTCCTCTGCTCTTCTCTGCTAACAATGTGAGGATCAGTCACCTGCTGGATGCACACAACCCTCCCGTCATTCAGTCCAATTTTCCATAAGCTTTGTGGTGTGTGTGTGTGTGTGTGTGCTGAGCTCAGGCCCACCCCTGCTGTTTGGTCTGGACAGTGTAGGTGGTGTTTTGGTTGTCCGGGGAACAGCTCCACCGCAGGAGGTAGCCTAAGTCCAGGGAATCCACCGTGCTGTCACACTTGGAACTGTGCGACCCTGCAGACAGACACGCAACCCAGCCCAGAATAGAACAGTCACTGACTGGCCCGCCGCCATCGCAGACGTAGCAAAGCATACGAACACACATACCTACTTGACATGGAGTCAACCAATCAAAGTCAAAATCATTTCAACTAGGAGTACACAATTGATAGTGTGACAGGAATACATTTGAGGTTTATCACACCCACACACACACCTGTGAGGAAGAAAGCTGCATCGACAAAGACTCCTGATAAAACAGTCATCAGGAGGATTCTTGCCGTGCCTGTGGTCCCCATGGAAACCAGCTGGAGCAAATGAACTTTGTTCTGGAGGATGAGCAGAATTCCATTAGAACTCCCAGCAGATGTACTCCATCCTCCCAGTCGCATTCCATGCACACGAACAATCTGAGAGGAGCCAGATTAAAGAGCCCATCAAATGAGGTGATATTCTTACACGCCCCGTGCGCGCTGGGGCGCGCATGGGAGCCGTTTCGCCCGGGCGGAAGCGATTACAATGGAGAATGAAGAGAGAGGCGAGAGAGAGCGGGGGGGGGGGGGAGCGAGGACCAGGGAAAGCGGAGCAGGAGACAGGCTTTTATAAAGCTCTGGGGGTTAGGAGGTGAAGCTGCTTGGAACTGTGGGGGGAAATGAAAGGAGAGAGGATGAGTGAGAAGATGACAAACTTGCTGGAACTCCCAATAGTATCTACTTACCAGAGACGAGATCCCTGGAGTTTTCCAATGAAGCTTGAGGTCTTCTTTAGGTAAACAGATCTAAATAGAAACGTAAGTCTGTCTGCATGAACGTAAGCACAACGTGAGCTTTTACACAAAACCAACCCACACAAAGACTCCATTCTGTGTTTTTATTCAACAGCATTTTTAAATAATAGGAATCTGTACATCTCTGAAGCTCGGTCCTGGAACAGGCGTTCGCAAAAAAATAATAACAATATCTGTAATAAACACAGTTTTAGTGCTTTCAGGAAGAAGCAGCCAGCACACACACACACGATTCGTTGCAGACCCACATTCACGCTCGTGCACGCACACACATATACACACACACACACACACATGCAGGTACACTGTGCAGCTCTTGAGCTTAACAAGGCAAACTGCCCATCTAGATGACCACAATATCCAAATCATAACAGAATAATACTCGTCATAGAAACATTCCTCAATTGAGCATCATCATCACCATCAAGTTTAGACTTCATACAGTCTTAAGTTTTAGGGGGGGGGGGGCAGAGCCACAATCCTAGGAAAATGGCAGGAACATTCAGACAGTTACAGTAAGTCACACCCAGCAAGCTGGACCAATGAGAGCGTTTCATGCTGAGGGAGAAGCAGCATCACTGCTTCTGATTGGTTAGACAGAACCAAAAGATCCTGGATGGGTTAACGAGACGATTCTGCTAAGCTTCATTCAGCTCAGCTCAAAAGCTGACTTTACAACCTCAGTCCAGCAGAGGGCAGCAGCAAAAATACAACTGGTAGGAAGTGGAATGTGTCCCAGACTTAAGTACTGAACTAGGATCAGCTTTTGATTCATCACTCCAGTAAAGGACAGAGTGTCCTAGATCTGGTCCTAGATCTGGTCCTAGATCTGGTCCTAGATCTGGTCCTAGATCTGGTCCTAGATCTGGTCCTAGATCTGGTCCAAATAGATGAAGCCTCACATCTTCACTGACACACCTTCATAACCAAAGAATGGATTCATCTCATCACCACTGCTGTTACCATAGAGACAAGGATGCAGGAAAAGCAGGCATGTCTAAAGCATCCACACCCAGCCGGCCACCATGTCAGGCAAAGAAGGCAGGCCGAGACTATAAACACCCAGCCGCCTATGTCTGTGCCCCGGGCAGAGCACGGCTCGCCTCAGGGGTGGAGGGCGACAGCCCCCCCTTGGGGCCCCCCTTGTAAAGCAGCCCCCTGGCAGACGCCGCGTCCCCGTTCAAGTTCTTGTAGGGGTTCCGACGCGGGGGAGCTCGCAGACACACAGAGGGGAAACGAAAGCCTGCCAGGCAGCAGCCCGGACAGGAAATGACCTCGTCTTGCTGGTCCAGGGAGTGGCCAGAGCTGGAGCCGAAGGGCGAGGGCCCCCCGGGGCCCCCCTCCGACGGGGAGCAGTACCCGTTGCTGCTGGGGGCCCCCCAGGCCATAGGACGGCTCATCACCACCGTGGTGTTGTTATTGTCCAGGATGGGGAGGGGGGGCAGCGAGGGGGGGGCATTGGAGACGGGGCTGCTGCCCCAGCCGTTGGTGTAGGGGGAGGGTGAGGGGGAGGGTGAGGGGGAAGGCTGGGAGTATTGAGGGAGAGGGCTGTCCAGTTTGTCCGGGGAGCTGGTGCAGTCCATGGGCTCTACTGCACCCTCCTCTTCCTCCTCATCCTCCTCTTCCTCCTCCTCCTCCTCCTCCTCCTCCTCCGTCTGTTCCAGGGAAAGCAGCTCCAGGTCAAGGGGAACACCTGAATCATCTGCAGGAAGGTCCATACTCTCTCTCTTCTCCTCCTCCTCCTCCTCCTCCTCCTCTTCCAAGCCACCCAGACTAAGATCCTCGTTCTCTCCATCCTCTGCTCTCCCTCCATCCCTCTCCTCACCCTCGTCGACATCTCCAGGGGGCAGGGTGAACTCTTGCGGCGCGGCGATGTCAGGAGGGGGGGTGCACGGCAGCGAATGGCAGCGCCGGTGTCGTCCACGGGGGACCGCCCCCCCGTCTCCGTGGGGTCGTGTGGGGTGGCAGGTGTCCGGGCTGGGGGGCTGGGGGAGGGTGAAGGTGAGAGAGATGACAGACTTGCTGGGGGTGTCGAACAATTTGATCTTGCCTCCCTTCAGGTCCTCCCTCTGGGAGAAGGGGTTGACCCGGGTGGGCAGGGCCAACGTGGGGGGCGTGGCCGGGGGCAGCATGTCTGATTTGCTGCGGGAGAGACGCGGGTCGGAGGAGGGGGAACGGAGGGACCGCCTCCTCGCCAAGTCCAGCTCAGGGGACACGGACACTGGAGGAAGAGAGAGAAGGGGTAGAAGTGAGTCACCGCTAACTGAGCTAACTTGAGTGAACTTGAAACATGTAAACCTGCAGTTGGCCCTTCAGATGCTGCTGGGATACCAGACTGACCCTGACAGCCTGGTGACACAGACAGTCTCTCAGACCGTCTCCCTCAGTCTCACCCTTCACTGCTGCTTGGTCCTGCTGCGTCTCCGTCTCTCTCTGCTCCAGCTCGGCCACGATCTGGGAGAACGGCGGACGACGGCCTGCAGACATCTGAGAGAGAGACACACACAGAGAATGAGAGAGAGAGACACACACAGGGAATGAGAGAGAGAGACACACACAGAGAATGAGAGAGAAAGACACACACACACAGGGAATGAGAGAGAGAGACACACAGAGAGAATGAGAGAGAGACACAGGGAGAGAGCGACACAAAGAATGAGAGAGCGACACAGAGAGAGAGCGAGAGCGACACAGAGAGAGAGAGAGCAAGAGAGCGAGAGAATGAAAGAGAGAGAGACACAGAGAATGAGAGAAAGATAGAGAGAGACAGAGAGAATGAGAGAAACAGAGAATGAGAGAAAGAGAGAGAGACAGAGAGAATGAGAGGGACAGAGACGGAGAGACAGGAAAGTTGTCCTACATTGCAGCAGGTGACGGCTAGGTCCAGGAAGGCTGGCGGACAGTCTCCCACCATGTGCTGGAAGGCTTCCACATCTAGACCAAAGTCCTAGACAGGAACACAGAGCACCATGATCACACACACTACCAGACCACACCAATCAACTACATAGATGGATGACTCCAAGGGGCCAGACACTGTGAGAGCTTGTGTGTTCAGCTCCAGTGAGCTGTGATGGATGAGAGAAGAAGAAAAGGGGAAAGTGGACTTCTGTCATGGAGGGAGACTGACCCACAGCCTAGGGGGCGAGCAAGCAGATCTGGCCTGCTGTTACACTACTTCACCACAAGAGGGGGCGAGTTTGGAAATAAGTCTGATGAGATAAGGAGGGGTCAGGGGTCGTACCTCTGTGCGAGGGAGGACATCAGGGTCTGCCTGGATCCTGGCGATGACCTCACACAGGATGATGCCATATGAAAACACGTCCACCTGGAGAGAAGTGGAGGACAGGAGAGAGAGGAGGGGAAAAAGAAGAGAGACAGAAGAGAAAAACATGTTTTCATCCTCCGTAAATTGAGAGAATCATTTCCTTATCAACACCAATCCCCTCGTCTCTCGTCTCCTCCTTCCACACCTTCTCATCGTAGTGCTCTCCTCTCAGCATTTCCGGTGCCATCCAATAGGGAGAGCCCACAACCGCCAGAGGCTCCTGATTGGTCCCTTCACTGGGGAGAGACAAACCCTGGAGGTTAGAGCTGAGAGGGATGAGTGACACACACACACACACACACACACACACACCATCACGATGCTCTAATTCACACAGATCCAAACAAGGAAGGTAGTTGTATTTGCGAGAGGTGCCACAGGTTTAGTGGCTTGTTCACGCATGCCTGTTGCATAATACACAAAAGGTTTGCCTGTTACAATAGCATTGTTTTGGAAAATGGTAAACGCGTTACCACACACACACACACACACGCTGGCAGATACTTCCTCAGAGCTATTTCCATCTGCTACTTTTGGGCTGTGATGCAGCAGAAACAGAGGAAGTGATGACAGAGAGAGAGAGGGGGAGGGAGAGAGAGAGAGGGGGAGGGAGAGAGAGAGAGAGGGGGAGAGAGAGAGAGAGGGAGGAGAAAGCAGTCACTGTAAACACTGTTTGGGGAAGTAGAGGGAGAGAAACCAGTTAGCTGAGGATAGGAAAGAGAGCGGGAGAGAGAGAGAGGGAGAGAAGGGATGGGGAGAAAGGCAGGGAGAGGGAGGGAGGGAGGGAGGGAGCTGGAATAGTTTGACCTTATTTGGAGCTCTTTCCTAAAACCTTATTCCTTATTTTATCCCTCCTGCAAAGACAGAGGCAAACGCATGTCTAGTAGCATTTCTGCTGACTACATGAATCCACTTAGAGAAGCGATCTGAACACAACATACTCCGAAATGAAAAGCTGTTATTTCCTTTGTGGTGAAAACAAGAAGCTGAACGCACATGATGTTGGAGAAGCAAAAGTGAGCAGCTGGGATACAGAACTTCCTGTAGATAAACACAGAGAGGAGCCTTGTGTTCAAACCCTTATATTACATCAAGTCCTGACCAACACCAGTTACTGTTCTTATCCATAAATATTCCAATCGTTAAAATCAGGAGAAGTTTCATACAACATGGCGTTGAAACCAGGTGTAAAGACTCACGATGCATGTCCACATGCAGAAACATTCACGTTGCACACAAACAGTGTACTGTTGTGTGTCCTGTTAACAAAACAGTCCAGGCTGAAACACACACACACACACACACACACACACGTGCGCACACACACACCAGCAGCAGCAGCAGCAGCTTCCTCTCAGAGACAGTAAAAGGGTGCTTTCGAAGCAGTTTGCCATGGTGATAAGAAAGGAGGGGGGAGGTGGGGGGGGGAGAGGCACAGATGCTAAGGTGACCTAAGGTGACTCAGGCTGAGGAGGAGAGTTGAACTGAATATGGTGTGGGACTGTCAGCATCGTAAACTAACACCGAATAGAACCTGTGTGTGTGTGTGTGTGTGTGCGTGCGAGCACCAGGACTCAAGTGCCTCAGGAAATGCCAGATTAAATATTGACACCGGCAGAGTGACTCAACACAACCCTTCCTCTTCACTCTGCTCTCCCCCACACAACCACCCCCCCACCACACACACACACGCACACACACACGCCAGCCCCGCTGGAACAGGGATTAAAACACCAGCAGTTCCAGGGGTAACAGACCGCAGGTTGCTATTTTGAAAAGGAGGGGGGGGGGGGGCTCTGCATTCTTTGGAAAAATGTCTTTTTCTGGTGACTAACTGGTCTCTTTCAGAGATCTGATCTGACTGTCTGATGTTCAGCCATGGAGAAGAGCAGGAGGGAGAGAGGGAGGAGAGAGGAAAGAGAGAAGATGAGGAGAGAGGGAGGAGAGTAGAGGGAGGAGGGGAGAGAAGATGAGGACAGAGAGAGGAGGAGAGTAGAGGAAAAGAGAGAGGGAGGAGAGGAGAGGGAGGAGAAAGGGAGGGAAGGAGAGGGGGCAGAAGTAACCAGAAGGTGGAGCAGGGAGGAACCCCGCTTGTAAGACACCCCGCTGTGCGTACATGCTCACGCAGGGAGCGAGTGATGGAAGGAGACAGACAGGACTTATCTCTGAGCGGGAGGCTGATAGTGAGGGATGACAGAATGCTGACCTGCACTCTGGGATCTTCTCAGCCAGGCCAAAGTCCCCCACCACAGCTGACCAGGCTCCGCCCTCCCAGCGCACCAGGCAGTTCTACAGACAACACAGGTCATCTGTTTACGCTGGTGCATGCGTGCTGTGTGTGTGTGTGTCTACATGTCATATGTGAGTAAGACAGTATAGAATAGCAGTCATGTTTATAATGCAAGCGTGTGTTCAGGGCTTGAGACAGGCGTGTGTGTCATGAGAGAGTGGCCCCTACTTTGGAGGTGAGGTCCCTGTGGAAGATGCCCTTGCTGTGGAGGTATTGGACGCCCCTGGAGATGTCCAGGGCCAGGGCTTCTCTGGAGGCCCAGGACAGGTAATCCTCACTGGACAGCAGCTGCTCCAGGTTCCCCCCATTGATGTACTGAACAACAGAAATGATGGTTGTTACCATAGCAATTACAGGTGTCCATCGAAACAGGTAACAGGTCAACGTTTGCCTCAGTTTAATTGAAAAATACTGTGGACTGCAGCCATGACAAGTATTACTGCCGATCTAAGCAGGTCACCAAGGTTTCCCCACTCGACATGTAACCATGACAACTTTCAGCGAGTCACGCAACGGGGGCTGTCAAGTGAAGCTGTGTGATCTACCCTGACAACCCCCTCCCCCTGACTGACACACACACACACACACACACACACACACCTCTCTTAGAAGGACATCCTGAAACTATGTTCTTACCTCTGTCAGCGCGTGGAGCTGCCCTTCATGAACACACACGCCAACAAACCTGAGAGAGACACGCACACACAGTTTCAACATCACTCAACACAGGATATAAAGAGAGACACACACAAAAAAAGACACAGACAGAGAGAGAAACAGACAGACAGGCAAAGAGAGAGAGAGAGGCAGACAGAGAGAGAGGGAGACAAACAGGAAGACAGAGAGAGAGGAAGACAGACAGAGATGGAGACAGACAGAGATAGAGAGGGAGACAGAAAGACAGTCAGATATAGCGAGAGACAGGCAGACAGAGAGACAGGCAGACAGAGAGACAGGCAGACAGAGAGACAGGCAGAGAGAGAGACAAAGTCAAACACACACACACACACACACACACACACCTGAGGATGTTGGGATGTCTGAGGCGGTTCATCAGCTGCACCTCCCTCAGCATGTTGGCTCTGTTGCTGGCCAGCGTGTTCATCTTCAGAGCCATCACCTGCCCTGTGCTCCTGTGCTGCACCTGCTCAACACACACACCGCCACAGGAACACGCACCATTAGGCTGTGTGTGTGTGTGTGTGTGTGTGTGTGTGTGTGTGTACACATCAACAGGTGTGCTTTGATGTGAAAAGAAAGTGTGTGTGTTTGTGTGTTGTTTGATAATAGTAGCAGAGAGGAAGTTTGCCCAAGCATGTGTGCATAGACTTGATGTCAAAGCCTATACAATGTGAAAGTGAGTGCTTGTGGGCGTTTGTAGGTGGATACATGCACACAGTACACTGCGCGTGTGTGTGTGTGTGTGTGTGTGTGTGTGTGTACGTGCGTCAGATCCAGGGTTACAGGTGATGTCACTCAGTGTTCAGGCTGTAAACAGCCCAGTAGTTCAGAGCATGATGGTGCAGTAAAAAGGCATGATGACATCAACTCTCTCTTTCACAAACAACCCCCCACACCCACACCCCCTGCTGGGATCTTAACTCAGTTAAGTCAAGGCTAGTGTGAGTCTCCTGACAGCAGCAGTCAATAAGAGTCCATCTCTGCACTTACATTCATCTCTCTGTGTCTCTCTGTCTCTCTCTGTGGCTGTCTGTCTCTCTCTGTGGCTGTCTGTCTCTCTCTGTGGCTGTCTGTCTCTCTCTGTGGCTGTCTGTGTCTGCCTTTCTCTCGCTCTCTCTCCGACTCTGTCTCTGGAGACACACATACCAGCTCCATCCATCTTATTGAAACTCATTCTCCCAGACAGGACACACGCATGCGCACACACACTCACACAAAAGGTCTGAGCCAGCTGTTGGTGGGCTAGCAGATTGGGTAGAGGTGTGTGTGAGGTGAGTGTGTGTGTGAGTGTGAGTGTGTGAGTGTGAGGTGAGTGTGTGTGTGTGTGTGAGGTGAGTGTGTGTGTGTGTGTGTGCAGTCTGTACTCTTGCTTTGTGTCGTCCCCCTGCAAAATTTCACCTCAAACCAACAACCAGCCCATCGTCCCAATCCCAGGTTCCCATGCAGGATCCACAAGCTAAAATAGCAGCTCATCACACTGACAGTACGGTGTGAGACTGCACCTTGGTCAACCAAACGTGTGTGTGTGAGAGAAAGTGGTGTGTGTGTGTGTGTGTCTCAGGGTTCCTTAACGAGGAGTGAAGATCGGTAGGTGTGATGTTCAAGTGGCAGGTCTGGAGACGCCCAGATCACCTAGACCACACACACACACACACACACACACACCTCAACAGGGACTATTAAAGATAGCATATCACCCTAACTGATCTAGGTCACGCCATTTGCACAGAATTACAGCGAGGAACACATCCTTCCACAGACACAGTCATGCACACGGTCGTTCCTCAAGCTGCAGAGACTGAAATCAAAACAGGTTCAACAGGCAAAGACAGCAAGAGACAGAAAAGAGATGCTTGGAGCAGAGAGAGAGAGAGAGATAGAGCAAGAGACAGAGAGAGACAGAGAGCAAGCGAGCGAGATACATAGAAAAGTGCTGCTTGGAGTAGAGAGAGAGAGGGAGAGCGAGCGAGAGCAAGAGAGCAAGCGAGATAGAAAAGTGCTGCTTGGAGCAGAGAGGAGAGAGAGAGAGAAAGCAAGAGAGCGAGGGAGACAGAAAAGTGCTGCTCGGAGCAGTGGAAAGGTCATCAGTGGAGTGAACATGTGCAGCGGTGTCTGTCATTGGTCGAGAGGCCTGATGAGACAGGCTGAGTTATGGGCTCAGGTGGAGGACAGAGACCGAGAGAGCGAGACAGAGAGAGCGAGACAGAGACAGAGAGAGCGAGACAGAGAGAGTGAAACAGAGAGAGCGAGAGAGAGAGAAAGCGAGAGAGACAGAGAAAGCGAGAGAGAGACAGAGAGAACGAGAGAGACAGAGAGAACGAGAGAAAAAAAATTTTAAGCGAAGAGGGAAGGCAAAGAAGCACCACTGGACTGAAGCATCACTAGAAGAGGAGATCCGGGAGCAACCAAACATGTGCAGCACTCTAAAGGAAGACAAACATCTCAGCAGCACTCTTAACCACTAAGCATCTCAGCTGTGCCGTGTCTGGCTGCAGGGCCTACGTCTCCGTTTCAACACACAGATTGGTCAACACTGATGAGGACCTAAAACAAATCCGCTGCTAAACTAAATCCCAAGAGGGTCAGACGTCCCAGGAGAGAGAGAGAGGCACAGAGTTACAGTGAGTGAGAGAGAGAGAGAGAGAGAGAGAGAGTGAGAGTGAGAGAGTGAGAGAGAGTCAGAGAGACACAGAGTTACAGTGAGTGAGAGTGAGAGAGTGAGAGAGACACAGAGTTACAGTGAGTGAGAGTGAGAGTGAGAGTGAGAGAGAGAGAGGCACAGAGTTACAGTGAGTGAGAGTGAGAGTGAGAGAGAGAGTGAGAGAGGGGCACAGAGTTACAGTGAGTGAGAGTGAGAGTGAGAGAGTGAGAGTGAGAGAGTGAGAGTCACAGAGTTAGAGTGAGTGAGAGTGAGAGTGAGAGAGAGTGAGAGTCACAGAGTTACAGTGAGTGAGAGTGAGAGTGAGAGTGAGAGAGTGAGTGAGAGAGGCACAGAGTTACAGTGAGTGAGAGTGAGAGTGTGAGAGTGAGTGAGAGAGAGAGGCAGTGAGAAAGAGAGAGAGGGGGGGGGGTCAGTTCATGTCCATCTGCTGGCTAGCAGAGAGGTCCATCCCCTACCTACCTATCCACTGAATAGTACATGAATAGTGCATCGTCTAGACCACACACACACACACACCACTTAGAGTGTTGCACAACACTAGGCACTGAGATGGAGTTTGCCTGACACACACACACACAGGCTGTGGCAATCCTTACGCAACAGCAGCACGGAACTCTGCGTGTGTGCGTGTTGTTGTGGAGTGTGGGGTTCGTGGTGACAAGTACAAACATGCAGGGTTAATGGCATCAAACGGAGCCTTTTACTGCTCCACAGCCAAAACATTTTCCACTGCCCCACTCCCATACATACCTCCTGCACTGTTCCTGACACACACACACACACACACACACACACCTCCTGCACCGCTCCTGACACACAGACAGAGAGACACACAGACAGAGACACACACAGACAGAGACACACACACACACCTCCTGCACCGCTCCTGACACACAGACAGAGACACACACAGACAGAGACACACACAGACAGAGACACACACAGACAGAGACACACACAGACCTCCTGCACCGCTCCTGACACACAGACAGAGAGACACACAGACAGAGAGACACAGACAGAGACACACACAGACAGAGACACACACAGAGAGAGACACACACAGACAGAGACACACACAGACAGAGACACACACAGACAGAGACACACACAGACAGAGACACACACAGACAGAGACACACACACACACACCCCTTCTGCACCGCTCCTGACACACCTCCTTCACCACCTGAGATGTTTGTTTACTTACAGACTGAGGAGGGTAGGGTCTGGAAGTTGGGCGTTAGTAGTGGATAACATTCTCCTAACACACCCACACACACACACGCTAAGGGATGTTGGGACACGGGCACTGATCCACACAGTGCAGGACCACAAGACAACACCTTCTGCCAAGTACGTACACTGACAGAGCTGTGTTCAGCCTTCACACATGGAGCTCATCTTGCCTGGCCTGTGCCCACGCTAAACACTAACAAATAGGATATGCACGCACACACGCACGCACGCACGCACGCACGCGCACACACGCACACACGCACACACGCACACACGCACACACGCACACACGCACACACACTTGACTGACAGTGGAGCAAGCCCTGACAAGAGAGCAGAAAAAGAATAGCGGACATGAAAAACACAGCGATAAGGCCTGAAGCTTCAAGTCAAAACTGGCAGTCCATTCCACACTGCCAAGACACCAGCCAATGAAAACACACACACACACACACATTTCCAGTCAATTAACTTGTGCGGATTGAGCCTTAATCCTTCTTTTTGTAACCAACTGTAAGTACAAAAGTAATAGTTCATCGTGAATAGGTGCATGTGTGTGTCCTTGTGTGAGTGTGTGTGTCCCTGTGTGAGTGTGTCCCTGTCCCTGTGTGTGTGTGTCCCTGTGTGTGTGTGTGTGTGTGATCTTGCTCTCCTGAGGCTGATGTTTCCAGCAGGCCTGACAGATCTCTTCTCCAGGGTGCCCTGCCTGCCACACACCACAAAGGCGACAGTCATTCAACCACTGTCACTAAGGACATCAGACACCACAAGCTACCCAGACCCGTTAGAATAAAGCCGTAACCAGGAAGACAAGTGAGCCCCCTGTCATGGTTATGTGAGGTGTTCTCCAACAGATCTTCCCCACACCTCAGGTGTATCCCCTCGCTGGAGAGTACCGTTCATAACCAGTACCACAACTGGGACAGCCAGTGTGTGCGTGTGTGTGTGCGTGTGTGTGAGCGAATGCTAATTACTAACATGACTCAATATTTACGTAATGACTTAATAATCAACTCTTGTGTGACTTCACCTGATTTTGACAGTCATGACGTTGGCCAACGTCAATGACACATCGTTTTGGTAAACAGCGATTACCGTCGCTAAAAGACAAGGTGTAGCGGAAACGCTGACAAGACTGCGCACACACACACACGCCGTCCCGGGCGTGGCTAGGTACCGAGGTTTCCTTGATCGGTAGACTGTGGCTGTGTTCACAAGGATTTCAAAAGAATAGGGAATCGTTCCCTCCCATGTTCTTGGGAACACAAGGAACAATGACCATGTTTATTTGCGGTTCTGTAGTGACATGGTGTGTTCTTATCTGAGCAGTCCACTGGAGGGCCAGGCCAGGCACCTCTGAGGCAGGAGAGGGGAGGGAGAGAGGGAGAGACAAAGATGTAGAGAGAGACAGAAAGAGAGACAGAGAGGTAGAGAGAGAGAGGGGTAGAGAGAGACAGAGAGGTAGAAAGAGACAGAGAGGTAGAGAGAGACAGAGAGAGAGAGACAGAGAGGTAGAGAGAGACAGAGAGGTAGAGAGGTAGACAGAGAGAGGTAGAGAGAGACACACAGAGGTAGAGAGAGACACAGAGGTAGAGAGAGAGACCCAGAGATGTAGAGAGAGGGACACAGAGAGACGGGTAGAGACAGAGACAGTGAGAAAGAGAGAGCGTGAGAGAGGCAGACAGTGAGAAAGAGAGAGCGTGAGAGAGGCAGACAGTGACAGCCAGTGAGAAAGAGAGAGACAGACAGTGAGAAAGAGAGAGAGACAGTGAGAAAGAGAGAGAGACAGTGAGAAAGAGAGAGAGACAGTGAGAAAGAGAGAGAGACAGTGAGAAAGAGAGAGACAGACAATGAAAGAACTAAAGGACAGAAAAGAGGCACTCCAGACAGGCATCTAGGGAGACCTGCTGGCTTTGAAGAATATTAAAGATTTTAAAAACAAAAAAGAAAAAAAAGGCACCTGGAGGATTTGTCTTGACATGCACGCTCCTCTCCACTCCTCTCCACTTGCATAATAGTATTGAATGCGTGCTTGAGAGACAGTCTCACAGCCAACTGTCTCCCTGGCCCACATCCCATCTCAATGCCTACAACTGGCTCCCGTCTCTTAGCTGGCTGCCTGGCTGGCTGCCTGTTTGGCAGGCTGATACGAGCACAATCCTATCGACCTGTTGTGAAGGGCGAGTGGAGGTGTTGACTACAACAGAGAGGTCCCAATGGCACAGTGCCCGAGTGGCTGGCTGGCTGGGTGAGTGGCTGGCAGGGAGGCTGGTTGGGTGAGTGGCTGGCAGGGAGGCTGGTTGGGTGAGTGGCTGGCTGGCTACATGGGAACGTCAGTTCCTCAGAGGGAGAGAAATAAACATTACCGGAGATGCCTTTGAGACATTAACTAGACGTGCTTAAATGTGTATGTCTGCACAGTATATATGCCCTACATGCATGCATGGGAGAGAGAGAGGAAGAGCGAGAAGGGCAAAAAGAGGGAAAGATGAAAGGGGGAGAGAGAGAGACATAGAGAGACAGAGACAGACAAAGAGAGAGAGAAGAAGGAGTAAGAGGGAAATTCTTTAGAATAACTTCCTTCGAAGCTCATTCACAGCGGGTGCCATTACCACAACGTCCTCCTCAACTCAACAGCTGAACTCTAGATGTCTATGTAACAAATTTGCATTTATATCGAATCATCAAAGGGCAAGTTGTCCAATCAATGCCAGGCATCTTTACAGCTGGTAAACACAAGGTCATTTGCATGTTCATTGCCCATTCAAAGGGCACAGGTTGGGTGCGTGACTATACAGCCAACCACAGCGATAGCTCTTCTCTGTGCTCTTATCGACTGGTCCACAAAGACATATTTGACCTTTGGTGTCTTGGCAAGGCCCCTGACCCAAGTTCCAGATATACATTGTGTAAGGAGGAGTATGTATGCGTCTGAGGCAAGACAGTTCACACTTCCAGCTCTTCTACAGATGGCCGTGACACTGGGCAATCCAACTGAGGTTACCTAGGCAACGTTCGCAGGTCACCTGAACACTGTTCTAGAACACGGAAGACTCAAGCACACTAATGTTGGTGAGGTCAACATGGTGACATCATCATCATCAACATCAACATCATCTCTGTAAGTTCATCAACATCTCCATAGTAACACTACTCGCACACACTGCTTTGTAGTTGGTCATTATTATGGTAGTTTAGAATTTGTTGTGAGCGCTCCGTGTTCCCTCAGGACTGATAAAATGTAACAAGTATGCATGCAAATACCTGCTAGTCTTTGAATTTCCCTGCTAGTTTGAACAAAGAAACAGAGCAAGTCAGTCCTTAGAACTCTACGACAAAGAATATCACCTCTAAAAACAACACAGACCTGCGTATAATAACACGGATCTGTTTTGATGGTTTACCTGCTGCTCCCCTGTCCTACTACAACAACCCCATACAGCACCATACTTCCTGTTGCATACAGCACCATACTTCCTGTAACACTGTCTTCTGGAATGGTTTAGAAGCCAAGATCGTAAACAGACCTCATTATAGGCTGGTATCTGTCCTGCTTTGGGTTGAACTAGCCTACAACATCTTGTATCTGGTAACAAACTAAGGTCACGTTTCATTCTTATGAGTCTAAGATGATTACTCGGAAATGTGACAGCATTGATCGGCTGTATGGCAGTACGGTTACTGGGGTGTCTGTCTCACCTTGAACACTTCTGAGAAGAACCCTGAACCGATCTTCTCGCACGTGAAGTCGTCGATGCGGGCCAGACTGGACACGGCACTGCGTAGCGCCCGGTAGGACGAAGGTCTGATCCGGTTCTGACCATGGGCGCTGTGGATAGGGGGCTCTGATGCCTCCTGGTTCGGCTCGACCCGCTCCATCTCGAATATCCCAGGAGGGGGGAGGGAGGGGGGGTCGATGTGTGCGCAGTTTGGAATCCAACCCGTCTGTTTACATTTTTCCAGTCTGAAGCGGAGTCCGGAGAAACAAATTGGCTTCACAATAATAATATTTAGTTGCAAACACAGCGTAAAAGACCGAGTTAATTCCAGACTCTCCAATGCCTTCCTAACTAGACGCGGTTTTCCTCAACTTACGAATCTCCAACACTTGCAGCCTACATGCCGCATCCCCCGGCGTGTGCGTGGTTTGTGTGACGTTTGTGCGACGCTTCGGAGACGATGGTGGGCCAGCTATATCTCCAGAAGAAACTGCGTAGTCTGTTTCTGTCTTGGCAACACTTGCAGTCCGTTTCCTCTGTGTGTTCGGGCAACGCTGGCTAGAATACACTCCTTTCCTTCACCGTTTCTCAAGCCTCGTTTCCTCGTGCGGGCAAACCAGCACCGTCCTTAAAAACGAAAACAGTCATTTTGACGTTAATACATTACATGAATGTCGTTTCTATTCTGGTTTGCAGGAACGGTTTTTGCTGCCTGCTTTGATATGGACCACTGAGCCAGAAATATATGATCGTTATTTCAACCACACTTTGCACAGAGAGGCTATTTGAAACGGATCCACTTATACGGTTTTCAAAACGATCTTCTGATTGCCCACTCAATTGATCACTGAAGAACGAGGCCAGTAAACCGGCAAATAAGTTACGCAGTGGTAAAATCGCCCATGGCAAAAGACCGGAACACTCTCACTCCGTGGAGCCGTGTAGCCTATCGTGTCTTCCAACCAGCGTAGCCTATGCAGGTCATCCATTATAAATGCCAGGCTGACTTGAGTTTTATTCGCCTGTCACTCGAGACTCGTTTTAACGTTATAGCACCAAGATGGAGCAACTCTTACATGTTTTAGGCGAGTCATTTCAGGTCCATTTTTTTTAAAATGAAACAACAATTAGGAATTGCGCAATCAATAGATGAGTGAACGTGACTTACCTAGCCTTACAGGTACGGGGTGGTGTCTTCAGCCCTGGCCCCGAGTCTCGTGTTAGGTTACCGAGGCTTTATTTGACTAATTAATCAGGCTTGTCTACCTCCTCCCGCCTTTACACTGTCCTCGGTTTCGTTTTACCTCCCCTGCCTTGCCACGAGCGGTCGTGCTCTCTAGACTGCAAGAAGAAAACAGTGCGACTTTTCAAAATCGGCTGCCTATTGGAAGAAGCGATATGGGCGGGTCCGCACGTGAACACCGCAAAACTTCACCTGCGGCGGCGCTTAATGAATCGTTTCTCGCCTAACCTTCACCGTAAGCGTTCGTCAAAGTAAACGCACACTGTTGCAAAACGCGCACATTTATGTCAAGAGTATTTGGCGTCGGTAATTTATCATTTCAGCAGTTTGCTGTGACATGGTGGAAAACAGACAGCGTTGTAGTCTGCGGTTCAAAGAAACTGAAATTAATTGGTTCTCTACAGTGTAGCTCCACCTCGCACCACACGTCGACATAGTTCAGATGATGACACAGCCTGTCCACATTCTATCATGCAACGCTTTGAGCTTTGGCCTACTAACCTCCAGTCCGATTAACCCATGAACCCAGTCTGCGATAGATAAACCCGGAAGACAATACCAGCAGTCACACCGCTGAAACGGCTAATGACATATACCACATGTATTATTTAGAGCTACTCAGTTATTTATAAAGACTAAAACTGTGTATTTGTTTGACCACAGTCCGATTGGAGAGGTGACGTATACTAAATCGTGCTGCCCACTGAAAATGGGCCTATGGATTGGATATAGGCTATAGATCAATACTTAATTTTTTGTCAGTATAGGCCACACACCCTTTCAGACTGAATGTCAGTTATTCACGCCCCCAGCAATCTTTCATGAACAACAGACCTTCAAAGAAGCCAAGGGTCAGATCTTGAGAGAGCGCATGCACGTGTCACGTGTCATTATAACCGTCCTACCTTCTGCAGCTTGGACCTAATTAGCAGCCTCCTGCAGGTGCTAACGATCGTCCCCTCTTCGTCCACGACACTTCCTCCTCACAGAGCCGGTCTGGGATGCAGAGAGATAGGGGTCTTAAATTGGTTTTTGGAGCTCAGCAGCTGTTCCTCACGGCCCGCAGCCCCCTAGGGAAGCGGACAGAGGAAGGGGACACCACATGGCTCAGCTGTCTAAGCCCCCCTCCCTCTCCCTCCTCCACCCCTCCCTCTCCCTCCTCCACCCCGGAAGCCTGCTGCTGAAGCCGGCTTGGACACGGTGCTCCCCAGGGGGAACAGACAAGGCACTATGGGGGGTAACAAAGGGACTTTGCACAAGCTGAAGTGGATGAAAAATACTTCTGTTCGATCCCCAGGGGATTCTTAAGTAAATTAGACTCCCATTTCGAAATGACTGAATCCTTGGTTTTCTTCGAGGTGCGACACAATTAGAGAAATTAAAGTCATTTTAATGGGATAGATTGTGATCAAATCTGGAAGCACTCAAATCTAAAGCCATGGTTAATGCCCCTGACTGACTGCAATGTAAATGATCAGCCATATCAAAGAGACAACAACAAATATATTTCTGTGAATTTAGAAATGCTTTGAATCAAAATAGTCCATCTATAACATATACAAATCTATATAGGGGTGAGGAGGAGAGAGACATATACAGTATCCCCCCTTAAGTGTGTGTCAGACCCATATCATGTTACCCTCAGGATCTGTCTCATGAAAGATATCTGCCTTTTAAAACAAGCCATTAAAGGTTCCACACATCCTCCTTTTCAACTCTGAACGCTTGACAGACACGGTACATGACGAGAGACAGACAGACAGAGACAGAGAGAGGCAGAGGGAGACCAAGAGAGGCAGAGAGAGACAGAGAGAGGCAGAGGGAGACAGAGAGAGGCAGAAAGAGGCAGAGAGAGGCAGCGAGAGGCAGCGAGAGATAGACGGAGATGGGCAGAGAGAGAGAGAGACAGAGATAGGCAGAGAGAGAGACAGAGAGACAGAGATGGGCAGAGAGAGAGAGAGACAGAGATGGGCAGAGAGAGAGAGAGACAGAGATGGGCAGAGAGAGAGACAGAGAGGCAGAGAGGGAGAGAGAGACAGGGAGAGGACAGCAGGCATTTCCTTAAGAACAGGACAGCTTATTTGATGTTTTGGACTGTGGCCTTGGATTGGTTGGTTAGTTTAAACGCACCTTTGGGGGACTTGCTGTAGGGGGTTTATTGATGCTTGATGGGTTGAAGAAACTCACTCAAATAGTTCAGGTTGCCAGTGTAGGCCATGGTCTGTAAACTATAGTCAACTGATGGAGCACTGATGGAACAGACATTGGTGAATTTAAAAGCATGTATTCAGACAAACTCGCCGGCTAGAGATGAATTGGCAAGGATGTGCTGATGGTTGGAGAAATACAGTACAATGCTTCTAACCCACTGACCTGCATTGCAGAGGTTGAAGGCTTACGTGATACGTATTAGTGATGGCGCACCGACGTTCAATGGATAGCAATGCTGCCACCTAGTGTTAAATACGAGTAAGTTTACATTTACAAAATACATGAATATTTTGCAGGTATGAAATTAGGTTTATAAAAGGTTAGACTGAGAATATGACTCTATACCTACTGATAACACATAGATATGGTATTGAACTAATGGCGTTCACTCCAGAAATGAAGACAAACATGCTTACGAATATGTTCATATATCTACGCATTTGTTGCATGCACACACAAGCGAGCAAATGTAAATCAAATGTCAATTCTTAACTCTACCCAGCTGCGCCCAGGACTACCATTAAAACGTTAACCATTAACCAATCATCAAAACATATTGGTCTCCGTCTAGACCGATCGGGTTGACATTTTCAGCGTGTCACCAGCGGTCGATATATCTATTTAAAGACGGCAACTTGGTGCATACCGACACCCACATACATCAAGCGGTGTGAACTCGAATAAGCTATGCAGCTTTGAGCTGTTACAATTCACCTGTTACGAGTCTAGTTCGAAGGAATATAATGGCGTTCACCGTTCTTGAGAGAGTGCAGGCATGGTTACTCAAAGCGTGCGTGGGAGTACTATTCGTGATGTTTCAATTACTGTCGCCGCGGCGGTCCGGTCAACGTAGAAAACTCCCACCGGTTACCAATCACTTATTGACAATGTCTGCGATGCGGCTAGCGGAGAAGATCCGTCGCAGAGAGGTCAGTTCAAGAAGCAGCAGTTAGGTCGAGCGCGTGGGCTACAGGCTACAGTGTCTGGGAGTGGCTGCATTGAGATCCTGCAAGATCGTTAGTGTAGAAACTGTATTCTCTCCATAGCATGGTTTACTTTTGACTGCAGCCAGAAAAACAACGTCAACTTGAGCAGTCCTTTCCTGTTGCTTGAGAGATACCCTGTAGGTTTTCAATCTGACCCTTATCCAGCACACACGCAGTTTGACAAGCTGAACGGGGTTCATTACAGCTGTGGTTGGAAGGGAAATCCGACAGGAGAGTTGGTCAGAGTCTGTCCAGGAACAGAGTTGAACAGCCCTGATATAGATGTTAAAGTAAAATAAAGCCTTTCAATTCTTCGATCTTGCACGTGCACACGCGCTCGCTCGTTCACGCACGCACTAACACTCACTGTGTTTTGGTCTCTGAGCAGGTGTTGAGTGTGGAGGTAGTACAGGCCTACATAGACAGGATCCAGGAAATTAACCCTTTGATCAATGCCATGGTGAAGGACAGGTGAGTGAGTTGCACCTCTCTTCTACTCATGCTCTTCCCCCTATTACTGTTCCCTTTCCTACAGTTTCTAACAGGTCCCCTCCTTCATCTCTCCCCCACCTTTCTCCTCTCTCCCTGTCATTCCTCCTCTCTCCCCCTCTTTTCCTTATCTCTCCCCTACCTTTCTCCTCTCTCCCTGTAATTCCTCCTCTCTCCCCCTCTTTTCCTTATCTCTCCCCCACCTTTCTCCTCTCTCCCTGTCATTCCTCCTTAATCTCTCCCCCCTCCTTCCTCATCTCTCTCCTCTTCCTCACCTCTCTCCCCCTTCTTCCTCACCTCTCTCCCTTCTTCCTCACCTCTCTCCCCCTTCTTCCTCACCTCTCTCTCCCTTCTTCCTCACCTCTCTCCCCCCTCTTCCTCACCTCTCTCCCTCTGTCTCCAGGTTCTCGGCTGCCCTGCAGGAGGCGGCTCAGGCAGACAGGCTGGTCGAGGAGGAGAGAGGAGGAGAGGAGGAGCTGAAGAACAGACTGCCTCTGCTGGGGGTCCCCCTCTCTGTCAAAGAGTCCTTCTCCTTGCAAGGTAACGTGCAGCGTCACCACTGATCACCGCTCCTGTAAGCACACACAAATACACACACTCGGTCATTTCCTTCACCTCTCTCTCATCCCTCTCACTCTCCACGTCGCTACCCTTCCTTCCTTCCTTCTTTCCTTCCCTTTGCTCCTTTCCTAGGCATGCCCAACTCTGCTGGCTTGTTGTCGAGGCAGGGGGTGGTGGCGTCGGTGGACACGCCCCCCGTGGCGCACCTGAAGAGGGCGGGGGCTGTCCCCTTGGGTGTGACCAACACCAGCGAACTGTGCATGTGGATGGAGAGTCACAACCACGTGTACGGCCTCACCAGCAACCCCTACGACCTGGACAGGACTCCAGGAGGCAGCTCAGGTCTGCTACGAGGCGTGGCTAACTGTCACGACCCAACACACTACACAACTGGCTAACTGTCACGACCCAACACACTACACAACTGGCTAACTGTCACGACCCAACACACTACACAGCTGGCTAACTGTCACGACCCAACCCACTACACAACTGGCTAACTGTACACCTAACTACCCACATAACTGCACAACTAACTATAAACCTAACTACCCACATAACAACCAAAGTCACCACCCAACCAATGACTTCACTGCCCAACTAACTACTCCACAACCCAGCTAACTTACTACTGAACTACCTAACGGAATAACAGCCATTTTAAAAGGATGTGTTGAGCTAATCGCATTGGCACCGTTCCTGCTTATGTGCTGCATGTTATCAGGTATACAAACATTTGCACACTTTGACCTCAGTGCCACAGGTAGACACGGTGGGATGGACCATGGTATTTCCAAAGACTTTGTACGTTCTGACGATAAGGATGTCACGCTGACATCAGGGCAGGCCATGCTGCTGTTGGTTCCCTGTGTGCTGACTCCTCTCTCCTCTCTCCTCTCCTCCTCTCCTCGCTCCAGGCGGGGAGGGCAGCTTGCTTGGAGGAGCTGGCTCCGTCGTAGGGGTGGGGTCTGACATCGGAGGGAGCATCCGCATGCCTTGTTTCTTCAACGGAATATTTGGCCATAAAACAACCCCAGGTGATTGTGTGTGTGTGTGTGTGTGTGTGTGTGTTAGCCTGTCTGTGGGTGTTCTGAGTGTGCAGGGTCGTGTGTTAGTCGGCCTCTGTGGAGTGTGGAATATCTCTGGTGCCACGAAGGTAGTAAGGACCAAATAAAACAGAAAAAAGTTGATGTACCCTAACTATGAAATATGCGGCGTGGTTTATCCAGGGGTGGTTTCTAACGAGCATCAGTATCCTCCGTCTTCCGGTCGCCATGCCGACTACTGCAGCGCCGGACCCATGTGTCGCTACGCCGAGGACCTGCTGCCTATGCTCCAAATCATGGCTGGGCCCAACGCTGACAAGTACACACACAGTTACTGTGTTCTCCGGAAATGTTTGCATTAGGGATGCTAACAAGTCTACGTGAAGTTGATGTGCAACAGTAGAACAAGAATGAGTGTGGTGAGACAGTGCATCCCTCTGTGTGTGTCCGTCCAGGCTGTCTCTGTCCATGGAGGTGGACCTGAAGAAACTAAGGTTCTTCACCATCCCTTGTGACGGTGGTTCTCTTCTGACATCTCCTGTGGATCAACAGCTCGTTCAGGCCCAGAGAAAGGGGAGTGTCTCTCTCACTTTGTCTCTCTCTCTCTCTCACACACTTTGCAATTTGTGACAAGATTACATTGGCATTTTTACTCCTGTTCATCAACTGTTCCCAAGCGAACGAACCTAAATCCTATATGGTTCTACACAAGCATACACACAGACACCTGTCTCTATCTCTGTGAATCACCTGTGAGCCAGGTCCCTAAAGGAAGTCTGTGCAGGTGGTGGAGCGCCTGGAGGCTGACCTGGGGGTCAGAGTTCAGGAGGTGTGGCTGGACGGCCTCAAGTCCTCCTTCCATATCTGGAACACCTTCATGAGCCTGCCTGATCACAAGGGCAAGGTGGGGCTCCAACCTCCACGGATGAGGAAGGATGTCATCCTACAATCACCCTGTTATGTTACCTACCGTATTAATGAGGGAAGAGAATGAGTCGTAGGCCACCTGCATGCATCTATTGCTTTGAGCTCAGGCAGACTACTGGTAGAGCAGATCAGTGTAGAAATAACAGCTGTCGTGATCGGAGGGTGGGTCAAAGTGTAAGGTTGGAGTACAGCAAACTGGCCGAGATGTGTGGATATGCCAGGCTAGTTACGTGTATGTGTGTGTGTGTGCGCCCTCAGTCCCCCCAGCCCTTTGCAGAGCTGATGGGAGAGCCAGGGAAGCCAGCACAGGCTGTCTGGGAGCTGCTGAAGAAGACGGTGGGACGGTCGTCTCACACCATGGCTGCTATTGGTAACCTGACACGGGACGACAAATTCACAAATGACGTTAGACACGTGAGCCACATACAGCAGGGGTGGGTAAGATCCTGGTCCTCAGGGGCCACCGTCCTGAATGTTTGGGGCGTTTCCATGCTCACCTGCGTACCTGATACTGGTGAATACGTCGTTATTAAGCTCTGTGGAAGCTTGATAACGACCATTCATTATAATCAGATGAGCTGGAGCAGAGAAACATCCAAAACGTTCAGAACTGTGGTGCCTGAGGACCAGGATTGCCCACCCTTGACCTACAGACTTCCCATTCACGGTGTAAGGGCCCACTACCATTGCAGATGTCTGTGTGTTTACATCCATCCATCGATGTGTGTGTTTACATCCGTTCATCGATGTGTGTGTGTGTAGACATCTGTCCGTGTGTAGACATTGGTTCGTTGATGTGTGTGTGTGTTGACATCCATTCATTGATATGTGTGGCGTGTGTGTGCTGACATCTGTTCATTAATGTGTCTACAGGCCTGGGTCTGGTGGAGATGACCCGCTCTGAAGCGTCTCCGTTCATCCTCCAGCTGAAGGAGCAGCTCCAGAGGGAGGTGGAGGAGCTCCTGGGGACAGACGGGGTCCTGCTGTACCCCAGCCACCCCCATCTGGCACCTAAACACCACCACCCTCTCTTCACCCCCTTCAACTTCTCCTACACTGGTGAGACAGGATCAGGGAGGATTACAGTCAATGTGCTAACCGCAGTCGATAGAGTCCAGTCCACGACCAGGATACCACTGTTCCCTTCTTACCTCTCCAGGAATCCTGAACATCTTGGGCCTCCCTGTGACCCAGTGTCCTCTGGGGCTGAGCGAAGAGGGCCTTCCCCTGGGAGTGCAGCTGGTGGCTGGGAAGAGGCAAGACCGGCTGCCCCTGGCCCTGGCTCTGTACCTGGAGGAGGCCTTTGGGGGCTGGAGGGACCCTGGTGCCTCTTGAGCCCAGGGTCCCCACGCCAGACCTCTTCCCTGGCCTGGCTGGAGACAAAACCATGCCTGTTGATGGAAGTGGCGTGTTGGTACACACCTGCTCGTGTGAGCAGTGGCCCCTGCAGCGATATGAGGCAGTTTCAGACCAATTCCTTTTTTTTTTTTTCTCACAATAAAAAACAACAACATTGTTTTGCTTGATGTGCCGTTTGTTTACCGTTCCTTCTTGAAATTCTATCAGTAAATAATGCATGGAATGTATTACCATGCAGTTCTGGTTTGAAACTTCATAAACCTTGCTCTAAAGAGTTAGTGGGGCCAGTTTATACTGAAACATCTCATGGTTAAGCCCTTTAGACAGGGTATCTGTGGAACAGGCAGCCAAGACAGGAAGTGCTTCTAGGTCTCACCATGTCCTGTTTGTCCCCCTTCTCCATGGAAGACTTACTTAGAGGGCAAAATAAACTTTTCTAGAACATTCCCAAAAGAAAGCATTAGGGACAATCATGATAAGTCACATCATACTTTAGACGTTCATCATTTTAATTTGTCCACACCATCCATCCATTTCTGTTTTCTCAACAAGGAGGAGGAGAGAGCTGCAAAATGCCACATTCAAACATTCCCCGCGTTGGTTAACAGGCTTTAACTTTGTGGTGTTTACATGGGACACACAGCTCGCTGTGGGATGACACGCACAGCTCGCTGTGGGATGACACACGCACAGCTCGCTGTGGGATGACACACGCACAGCTCGCTGTGGGATGACACGCGCACAGCTCGCTGTGGGATGACACGCGCACAGCTCGCTGTGGGATGACACGCGCACAGCTCGCTGTGGGATGATGTGGGACTGGACGACAGGACCAGAGGGGCCTCACCTCTGCTAGAAGAAGACGCAGGAGGAAGAGGAGAAAAATGCGCTCTTCTTCCAGTCGGATCCCCCCCCTCCCTTTCACCACTAACATTCAGAAATCTGACGGGGTTGTTGTTGTTTTGTAACACAACAGTAAACGTTAAAAAAAAAAAAAAAAATCAACAACAACAAACAAACAAACGAGGAAAATAAAGAGAAGAGAGTTTTGGTAGTCTTGAAGGACCCTGCCTTTTGGCAACGCAGAGGCACAAAGAACTACAAGTCCCACAGCCTCTCAAGAGCTGGATTTGGCCCACGTGTAAGTATGTGTGTGTACACAATGTACATACAGAGTTGAAAGAGTGTGTGTCTGTGAGCATGTATGTGTATGTGTGTGTGTGTGTGTGTGTGTGTGTGTAGCAAGTCCCCCAACCCTGTTCTCAGGACACGTTGGTGATGGGTTTGTACTTCTTGAGCCGGGTCCACTGGCCTGTGGTGTAGTTCATCTCGAACACCGTGTCCACCAGCATGGTGGTGCTGCCTGTGCCGTCCGCTTTGGGCAGGACCTCCGTGTGCTCGCTCAGCTTGATCTGGATGATGTCTCCTTGCTCCGGGCATGGGTTCTCTGGGGGAGGGGAGGGTGGAGGTCAGGGCCATTTACTACCAGCAACCCCACCCAGACGTTTCTATGGCTTACCCATGGGCATACGCAGGGTCAATTTGTTACTCTGTAGTTCTCAACTAAAGTTAGACAGGTCGCAGTGGGTACCTGCGAGCTAGGCTGAGTGTCATACCTCTGGATCCAGCCATGAAGCCCAGAATGAGGGCCTTCTCTGGTCTCGTCACCTTGTTGGCTGTCTTAAACATCTCCTGGGCCGCGTACATCTGATCTCTCTGGAGGTATAATCACACGCAGATGCACACGGAGAGAGAGAGAGAGAGGGAGAGAGAGAGAGAGAGAGGGAGAGAGAGAGGGAGAGAGACAGAGAGAGAGAGAGACAGAGAGAGAGAGAGAGAGAGAGAGAGAGAGACAGAGAGACAGAGAGACAGAGAGACAGAGAGACAGAGAGACAGAGAGACAGAAAGAAAGAAAGAAAGAAAGAAAGAGAAAGTATGAGGGTTCCATGTTCATCAGCAGAACAGACTTCTACCATCTGATGAAGGGCTAACAAGGGCTAAACTTCGCAGCAGGTGAAATGACAAAACTACATCAGTGTCCACAAGCGAGTCATTGGTCCCTGCTGAGAGACGTGCAGAAACAGCGACCAGGGACCCACCGTGAGCGACAGGTTCTTCTTAGGCTGAGGCTGCTGAGGCGTGGGCGTGGGGGCGGGCTGCGGCGTGCTGGGGGGCTGGGCGGGAGTCTCTGGCTGGGTGGCGGTGGCGGCCGCTGGGGGGCCGTTGCTGGCCGGGGTGCTGGCCGGCGTGCTGGGGGAGGTGGGCGCGGCCGGGCTGGCCGTGCTGGCGTTGTACATGGGTGTCCGCTGCTTGAACTGGTTGGGGAGGGTGGCGGCGCCGGCGCCGGGCGTGGCCGACTCCTCAGGCTGCCGACCCAGCTGGAGGGCGTCTCGGCCCGACCCGCCCGCGTTGGCTGGGGGAGGAGGAACGAAGGAGACCGCCATGATATAAACAGACGAACGCTATGTCAAACACCATGAGGAAACTGGGCAGCACGGTGTGGAAACACCCACAACACAGCCTCCTTTTGAACGACCGAGTACCATGACTGACACACACACGTTCCCCTCACCTGGCTGTGCCTCTGAGCTGGGAATGTAGGAGGAGGAAGGGACCATACTGGGTGTGGCGGGCAGGTAGCTGGTGGAGGGAAGGGCGCTCTCGTTGTTCAACGCCCCCAGTTTCTACAACACACAAAAGGGATGTGAGAATGTGCTGCTGTGAATGAGAGAGAGGGAGTTGGGGGTGGGAGAGGTAGAGTGACAGATAGAGACAAAGTGTGTGTACCTGTGTGTGTGCGTGTATGTGAGAGTGTGTACCTGTGTGTGTGTGTGTGTGTGTGTACCTGTGTGTGTACCTGTGTGTGTGTGTGTGTACCTGTGTGTGTGTGTGTACCTGTGTGTGTGTGTGTGTGTGTGTGAGAGAGTGTGTAACTGTGTGTGTGTACCTGTGTAGACACCAGACCAGCAGCGTAGTCTGGAGTAGCGTTCTCCACCACCGCCGCCTCCTCTTTAGCTGCCTTCTCCCCAGCCTCTGCTTCTGTTAAAGGACACACCAGCACACACACTGAACACCTGCTCAACACCTGCTCAACACCTGCTCAACACCTGCTGTAGGTATCACCAGCAGACACACACTGAACACCTGCTGTAGGTATCACCAGCAGACACACACTGAACACCTGCTGTAGGTATCACCAGCAGACACACACTGAACACCTGCTGTAGGTATCACCAGCAGACACACACTGAACACCTGCTGTAGGTATCACCAGCAGACACACACTGAACACCTGCTGTAGGTATCAACAGCAGACACACACTGAACACCTGCTGTAGGTATCAACAGCAGACACACACTGAACACCTGCTGTAGGTATCACCAGCAGCCCACACTGAACACCTGCTGTAGGTATCAACACCAGCACACACACTGAACACCTGCTGTAGGTAACACCAGCAGCACACACACACTGAACACCTGCTCAACACCTGCTGTAGGTATCACCAGCAGCCCACACTGAACACCTGCTGTAGGTATCACCAGCAGACACACACTGAACACCTGCTGTAGGTATCACCAGCAGCCCACACTGAACACCTGCTGTAGGTATCACCAGCAGCCCACACTGAACACCTGCTGTAGGTATCACCAGCAGACACACACTGAACACCTGCTGTAGGTATCACCAGCAGACACACACTGAACACCTGCTGTAGGCATCAACAGCAGAAGCCACAGGGGGGTAGAGAGAGAGAGAGAGAAAAAGAAAGAGTGTTGGAAAAAAGCCGAGAGAAAGAAAGGGCTTGAGCGAGAGAGAAAGAGCCGAGCCAGAGAGCGAGAGAGAGCGAAGGAGAGAGCAAGAGAGGGAGAGAGAAAGAAAGAGCGAGAGAGAAAGAAAGAGCGAGAGAAAGCGAGAGAGAAAGAAGCCGAGCAAAAAAGCAGCTAATACTAAACACATGCAAAAATAATCCAAACCAGCCAAAAAACCAAAGCTAGCAATGAGAGCGAGAGCGAGCGGAGCGAGAGCCGACGCGAGAGCAAAAGAGCAAAGAAAGAGCATGCTGTGGAGGAGAAAGCAAGAGAGAAAGATAAAGAGCCGAGAGTGAGAAAGAAAGAGCGAGAGAAAGCAAGATGAGAGAAAGAAAGAGCAAGAGGCCGAGAGCGAGCGAGAGCAAAAGAGAAAGAAAGAGCATGAGAGAAAAAGCGAGAGGAGAAAAGAAAGAAGCAAGAGAGCCGAGAGCAAGAGAGAGCGAAGGCAAGAACGAGCGAGAGCGAAAAAGAGGGCAAAGCCGAGCGAGGCAGCAAGAGAGAGAGCGAGCAAGCGTGAGCGAGGAGCTGGGGGAAAGCAGTCCTTTACCTTGAGTCTTTCGTCTCCTCTTAGCTTCTCTGCCTGCTCCAACCATGTCCAGCTCTGAGATATCCAACAACTGGAGGCAAGTGAAGGAAAGAAAGTTTGCATAAACATCCATGTTATGAGTAAACGGTGTGGTCCAGCAGGGTCCCTATATCATCCGATGGGGTGAAAACTGTCTCCATGTTAGAACGTGCGGCACCCAGGCGCCCTGTAACAGGACGTGTAACAGGACGTGTAACAGGACGTGTAACAGGACGTGTAACAGGACGTGTAACAGGACGTGTAACAGGACGTGTAACAGGACGTGTAACAGGACGTGTAACATGCTAAAACTCCTACCACAGCACATATACTGGCTCTGCAACTAAACTGCTTTGCTGTTCTCAGAATCAGTTTTATTCGCCATGCAAGATATACAAGCACAGAATTTACTTTCTCAACCCCCCCCCATAAACAAATGTGATATCTAAAGTCATGGGACAGGATTGTTTAAGACTGAAGCTTTCCCAATAAACCAAATAGTTCTATAAGTCGTTCAAAAGCTCGCTGTTCTGACAGGGGTGCTGCGTTTGGGCGTGTGGTAGGAGCCAAGGAGGGGGGTGGAGGAGGGTGGAGGGCCTTACATTTCTGCAGCAGCTCCGCCCTGAGGGTGGCGCTCTTAGGCTTCCTCTTCAGCTGGAAGTGTTTGACAGGGGGGGTGAGGGGGCCCACCAGGGTAGTCAGGGCACTCTTGTTCAGGTACTGACACTCCAGGGGCAACATGACCGACGCCTCACACTCACTCACTACAGTCAGGAGGGGGGAAAGATGACAGAGGGGCGGTTAAGAAGGATGAAGAAGAGGACGACAACGACAGGTGTCAGTTTGATCTTTTCAAGCCCTTGTATTTTCTTTATCGGATTGACAGCACGCTGGGAAAGGAGGGCGTAGTCTCTCTGAGCAACCATCAGCACCACACGAAGACATGCTCGCTGTAAGATGCATTTAAACTGCTGTGACTACGAAGAAGATCCAAATGAAAAATTACAACTTTAAATGTTGATGTAATCTAAGGAGCTACTTTCTGAAGCCTAACACTAAACCTGTTTAATGACCTCTGACCTTTCTCTCTCAGTTCCCCCAGGATGTCCTGCACGTTGGGGTTCTGCTCCTCCAGGTCCAGGTTGAGGGAGCCCGTTTCCGGGAAAGACTTGAGGATGTCTGCCACCATTAAGACCCATGGCTCAGAGTCCACCGTGGCTAGCCGGATGATTTCCGACAGGGCCTCCTTCATCTACGGGGAGGCAGATGTGTTAGTCGCGCTGAGAGGCAGAAGCCGCCCCAGTCATTTTTATCATTCAATGATGTTGATGGCTTAAACCAACACTAACATACGCGCCAGACATGAGTTATTAGCCACTTGCACGGAAATTAAAAGGCACAACATACTATCTCTGAGTCGTTCAGACCATGACATTCTAGTTAATGAGGTAAACGTAAAGCAAGGAATCAAGTCAAGCACTCGAGTCAAGAATGAAGAATGAAGTCACTGCTGAGAGTATCAAACTTTCGGTGTGACAACTTTATAGTTAGGCTAGCTACGCCCTCCGCGACGACAGCATGGGTTGGTGATCTAGCCAACACACCGCAAGCATGCTAGCCTAGCAAGGTTCTGCATGTTTCATAACAAGAACGTAGTGTAAAACGACGCTCTAGCAGCTAATTAACTTTGCTAGCTAATACTGTGCACGCTTGCGAAAGAATGCTTTGCTCAACGGGTAGTTAACAAGCTAATTAATTTAACATGTTTGCTACTAACGTACGATCCGATAAACAAGGACGTTGGACAGCTAGCTGGCTAATCAAACGGCCTCTGACTATAATAATTAACTAAAGGCATTACATCAAGTTCAAGTTGCGGATTCAGCTAGTTAAATAGCCTAGCTGGGTTAGCCAGCAAACAGTAGTACAAACTAATGTGTTGCTGTTCATAGATTGCTAAAAGATTACGATTAGCTGGTATTAGCTAGCTAGCCTAGCAAATCAGAGATGGCAGATCTGTTATCAATTTAAGAGACGTCCGGGCATATATTATTCTAACCTTACGCCGTGTTTCAGTGGACAATGTCAGTGTAAGTCATTTGTGTTCTTTATGTCTTTGCTTACAAGTCATCCAACTTTGCTATAACGTTTCACAGCTCGCTGCACTGCTAGCGCCCGACCAGCGCAGCCTGTCAGAAACCCACCTCATCAACAGTCCGTCTCGGGAGATGCAGCATCCCAAGCAAGAGTTTTAGCTTCACCGGAGGCGATAAACTCGAAAAACACAAACGTATATTGTCGATAACTGATACCGTGAGGAGTGAAGCAATGCTAGAAGGTGCCCACAGTTCGTCCGTTGATCCTAGTTTATTATGAAGCCACAGGCCGGTGTCGCTATCCTTCATCGACGCCATCTTGCAAAAGAAGTGTTGTGAGTTCGGGCATTTTAACAGGCTACCTAAGAAAACATAGCAGGGGCAAGAGGACCCACCCACAAACTACTGATGTGAGAGATGAGATCATTCAACATTTATCTTCTACAAATACCATGAATTCACTCGGACATGTTATAGTATATCATTCAATGACAATTAATGCAGAGGAAAATGCTCCAGGAATAACTGTCCGAGTGGTTATATTTGAATTAAGTTGCGAAAAAGTTGTGTCTAGTTGGTGTGAGGGTTTTTTGGTGGGTGTAGACTCCCTCCGAGGGTCGATGTGATGGGAAATAAGATGTATCAATGCAATCTTTAGTCATCAATATAGATGATTTATTAGTTTTCCAACACTACTGATAAAACTAGTGTACTTGAAATCATTGCATCACATCCATGGTCATCTCTAAAATATTTTCTCTTATAATTATATATTTACGGGATTTTGAAGGAAACTCTCGGTGTTCGTCTCAGATCCACGCATGCGCCTTACGGCAAGTGATACGGAATCCTCCGCTGTATGTCCTACCAGTTTTTGTTCTTATTCAAATATTGCAGATTGTAAGTAGCTTGTCTTTATTTATTAGATCGATATTATCATGACGTACCTAACGACTTTAAACGAAATGTTGTCTTGAATAAAAGCAAATCAAAACATTGCCGTTGCTTTGTTTAGATGTTCGCATAATAGAAAACACCTAGATGATGTTGATGTAGCCCACGTATTCTAAAACACAAATATTCCCATAAAATGTATCTGAATAGCAATGCTTTGTGTCCGTAGGCATAAATATGGCTTCGATCGGTTATTTGCAAGCGACTCTGCTTCTCCTAGCGGTCCAGCTTCTCTTTTGTACGGTCAGCAATGCCGAGGAGACGGGGACTGTTATACCTGCCGAGAGTAAGTAGATTTTAGGCCTTCGAAAAATTGATGTCCGGCCTTGTACGCGAACGAACCCAAATAATGTAGGTTATTACAGTATAATATGATTTTCGTACAATTCATGAGCTAGTTTAGATATTAATATGATATAAAGTAATCACAGAATAAACGGACCATTGCTATGACATTTCATGCGCGGTTGCAGTAGTCCCGTTTTGAAGGCCTACACCTATGACAATGTTGTTGATGTAGATGCATTCTCCTGACTTTGTAGGCCGACCCTGCGTGGACTGTCATGCGTTTGAATTCATGCAGAGGGCCCTGCAAGACCTGAAGAAGACTGCTTTTAACCTTGATGCCAGGGTCAGTGCTAAAGACAGCGCTTGCTTTGATAGGACGTCTACACGCAGTCAATCTCGCTATTACCTATGTCTAAAATGAGAGTTGGACAAATAATTCTCTCTCTCTCTCTTTCTTAGACGGAGACTCTTGTACTACGGGCTGAAAGGAGGGCCCTGTGTGATTGTATGCCCACAAACTCCCTGCGCTGAGCTGAGTGTGTAAGTGTGTATGTAAGTGTGTATGTGTGCGTAAGTGTGAATGTGTGCGTAAGTGTGTTAGAGTGTACGTGCGTCTGTTGGTACCTTTGCTTCTCTCATATGGTCTCACCCTTCAAGGCTCTTCGTCGCCACGTCACGCGTACTTAACATGAAATATGATGTTGTATTTTGTCCTTTATTCTAATTTGTATCATATGTACTTTATTGTTTCTGTGTAAACATATGCTTTAGATCTCGCAGTGGCTTCATGTGAATATAACAACAGTAGAAGAGTCTGACCCTCCACCGTTGATAAGAAGCCTATGTATGTCTTGTTTTTCTCGTGGTAAATCCCACCGTTGTTCAATGTTGTAAAAAAAAAGATAAAATGCACCTTTTTAACCTTTTAATTTCACATCATGTTACATGTCGTTGTTTAGAAATCCTATTACGTGAGAACACATAAGCAGACTTATTATTCATGTCATCTAATTCAGAATGTTGCGAGGGATTTTCGAGACAAATCAAGTGCACAAGGCTGGAGTAGGACATCCTAGAACGCGCCATCTTACGTCATCAGAACTGTAACGATTTTTGTTGTTGTGAGATTTCCTAAACATTTGGACAGAGATGACGAAGAACAGGTTTAGACTATACAGTGCTTGTAGGAGTCATTCGTAGGGCCGAATTTTCTTTGCATGCAGCACCCTCGTATTAGGCTCAATCTAGGCACATGCACATTGTCTTGTACACACAGCGCGCAGAAAGTTTATTTTGTCATAGGTCTCTGTGACCTATAATACAGATAGATTCATTAAAGAGACATAGATTCATATTAAGCACTATAAATAAAAGGGGATTGATAGGAGCGGGATAGTCAGATGTGTAGCAAAATGTACTTAATGGCTGATCACTTAGGTATTTTTCTTGTAGCTTGGTAAGAAGTAGCCTCGTACTTTATATGTGAAAATGCTTGTAGAGGCAAACTGTATGACGGTCATTAAAGGTATTGTTCCATTTGTCTGTGTTTTGTGCTATACGATGAAATGGGCCGAACACGAATTACTGTCGCTCAATCAAGAAAGTTGTCTGTTTTTGCCCGTGTAAGTTCGACTTTACCTGCCATTATTTGCTTTCTATTAATACAGGAAATAGTGTTCATGTTTTAATGACTATCAAGCAAAACAGCCATAGGAGAAGGGCTGATGTTTTGGGTGTGAATCTAGAGTTCTGGAGCCCAATTTAATTTAGTACCTTTAATAAAAGGTATTCTATTGTTGGTCCAGTCATCGTTTGAATTTAAATTAAATTTCCCCCTCATCAACAATAAACTATTTGGTTTACACCTCCTCGAGCTCTCTTCCGCAGAGCCTGCTTACATCCACTGAAATCTTTGACCTGAAATTACCTTATTCGTCATGAGGACCGACAATCTGGTGCAGTTCTCTCCCTGACCACCAGGGAGACTCCTAGACCAAGCCAGGATTCCATCAGGGTTGCCAGGGTGCAGACTGCAGTGGATAGTGGAGGCTTTGCAGAGCAAGCAGGAAGTAAATAACGACACCACCGGCAAACAAAAAGCAGGGCTGTGTGCTGGACAGGCCAGCTGGGCAGCCAGGTTTTTTTTTCCCAGTTTCCTGTTCTGCTGCAGTGGTCGATCTGGGAGACGAACCTGACAGCTGTCATCCCCCCGTCACAGCCAGACGGAGACCCGGTCAAGAGTAAACAAGGTCATTTTAAACGAACTTAGTCATCAGTAAAAAAATAAAAAAATAAATAAAACCCCACCTACCTGCGCAATGTAAAAGCGCACTTCGTAAAGTTTGGGAAGGTCATTTGAGGTTTCTGTGGACACAAGATTGATCTTTGAACAAGACAGGGAAGGATGATCTAGCATGGCCGAGGAGGCTCTTGTCTGGTGGTGGTGGAGAAGAAGCATTCAGGGTTTTAGTGAAGGAATCACTGAGAAGAGGGTTCATGTTTTGCTGAATCACCCAAACAGAAAAAAAACTCCCATCTCTCAGCAGGACAGAACATCCTCCTTTCATCCATTCTTTTCATCTTCCCTGAGAAAGAAAAGCACAGTTGTTACTGTTTGAAGTTCATTAGCATGGACACATGCAAGAAACCGTTCTGTAAGATCCATGTGCTCCTATATCTTCTGTAGACAGGTAGATGACAGAAGACAGATGTTCAATCATTTTTTTTGCTATTTCACTAAATGTGCCCTGTAACACAGATAAAAAATAACTTATTGCCGATTAATTTGACAAATTAAATATGATCTGCACCTGGATATAGGTATAGCGCAGTGGTACCGCATTTGACTGCGGATCATAAGGTCCCCGATTCAAAAGCTGTGGGCCAAGGCTTCAGGACCAAGGACAGGGCCAGCTACCCCTCCCACCGTTGCTATGACAGAACATGGCATCGTTCCTGTTTCTGCTGCTGCGTGTCGAGTCTTGAAGTTTCATGATCACTTTTGTAGACTCACCAGGCAATTAACATCCAAACACACACACGCTTTAGGCCAGACTGCAGGGTGGTCATAAAATAATATTGTAAGACTGTCATAGAATGAATACGATATAAATATTAATAATGATTGATTATGTAATATTGTATTTTACACGTTTCCTTTTTGTTCAACTTTGTTTTAATTTCGATATGCTCACACGTCACACACGTAAAAATGCTTAACCGCAAGCGCACTCACACACCGAAGCTTAGAAGATCAGGTTGAAGGTTGTTTCGCTTATGTTCACAAGCTGTGGTCTAACGCGGTGTTTATCTACAGCTTTACGATGGGCTGATGTGTGATCAACAGACGTATCATGCTCGTCACTGCACGCTGGTCATCAATGATGGTTTCAAACAGGCAAGATTATGAATGGTCCTTGAAATATGATACAGGATTTATGGCTCTGGCGCTTCCTGTATCCTACCGGTAAAAGTAGTCAATTTAACAATTGGGAAGATGTAAGCAAAACTGTCTCCCGTTTCATTAAAAAAAAAAACCTAACGTATCGAATCAAAGATGCAACCGCCTTTGCGGTCCCCTGACTGTGGCCACGAGAGGGAGATCGGGGATTGTCATGAAAATGCGCGTGTGAATACATGAGATGAGTGATAACATTCTACTGTCTCTCAATTCCTCAAATATTTCCACTCTCCCCTCCTCCACTGGACTGCTTCTCTTCCGAACTTCCTTAACCTGGAATGGAAGCTGAGTCACGTACACTTACGAGGCCCGAACAACTGCAATTTCGAAAATGAACGAGCTAAAATATTGTATCCCGATTCAAATGGGCTATGAAACATCGAATCCGGCTCATTTTCATCAAGTTTCAAATTCCACGACCCCTCGCCAGCTGAGCAGAGCAGTGGTCATTTTTGGCTGCAAGGGAAAGTAGCCGCACATATTAACCAGGCTTGTGGTGGTTTATGGGTGGCGGGGATATAATCATTCGGATTGAGAATATCGTTTGTCGTGAGGCGAAGCGTCTTTTGAACAGATTCTTCTCTCTGGATAGTGACGAGATGGGGAGGATGAGGCGATGGGGAAAGCCGAGGAGGCAGCACTGCAGTGCAGCAGAGCCGTCACTCAACAGACAAGCAAACCTACAAGCTACCAGACCTGCCCGAATCTTTTTCCATGCAAAATATACATTTCATTTGAGCAGACAAACGTCTGCTCTCACGATGGGCGACGCATCAGTTTGTCACAACGCACTAATTTTACACCGCTCGACAGCATGCATGTCGGCGGGGATGGGGGGTGAGGGGGGGGGGGGGGGGGGGGGGGGGGGGGGGGGTGGCACTACCTGTTAAGACTCATCCTGACGCGCACTAACACCCCCCTCCCGTTCTTAGCGTTCAAGAATAATTCCAGAAGAATGTTCCAAGTTCAGACACTCCATCCTACCCGGCGCCTCTCTCCGGTAGCTATAACCCAATCAGATTCGAGCGGTGGAACGGCCAATCTCTGCAGTGCGTGGACCACCCAACCCCTGAATCTGAATCCGACCGATCTGTCGCATTATATATTGTGCTTGAAATACGCCGGCAAGTCTTGGTCGTGAGTAGCGCTCAGGGTTGCCGCAGAACACCGGGCTTTTTTCTTTCACTGTTTAAAACGCATCATCTCACCGTTTCTTTCCTCTTTCCAAGTTCAGTTTTTGTTTTTAGGTCAGTTGCATGCATTGTTCGTCTCCAAAAATGGTTTGCGAGACAAAAATTGTTGCTGACGAACACGATGCGATACCTGGGACCAAAAAAGATATTATCGTTTCTTCCTCGCAGATGTGGACTTCTTCCACACCTGCACTAAACCCTCACGAGGAGAAGGATGTGAGAAAAGATAAGGTTTTTATCCGTGAGTTTGAGCGCGCGGACCATGTGGAAGTGCGGAGAATCTTTTATGAAGGCATTATGGAGAGGATACCCAATACTGCATTTCGGGGACTAAAACACCAAACAGAAACGCAGTTCATTTACATTGTTCTGACATGTGAGTAATTCCTCCCCCAACACAACATAGGCGTAGGCTTTTTAAATGTCTGTTATTGGATTAATTTTGCTTTTCGGGGTTGTCATTAGCATAAACATCGTCATTTATGTCATGTCCGTTAGATATGATTGCCTATTACTTTTATGCATTGTATTAAGTTTATAAAATAACACTGCAGTCCTAATTCTGTCAACGAATTAAGTTAAGTATCAATAACACGTCGTTCCCCCCTTTTTGCTTCGAAACCGGCACGTAGCTCATGCAACACAAAGACTTGGACAAAAAGGCATGCTGCATGGGGTATACACAGCCCTGGCTGCACATGATAGTACGTCGGCCCTGGATGCACGATGCTATGAATGAATGAAATCGACCATGGCCCATAGTGTGCGTGTGTGTCAGTGCGCGCGCGCGCGCGTGTGTTTGTGTATGTGTGTGCCTGCGCGCGCTTATGCGTCTCCCTCCCTCTCATATCATACATACACTGACAGCGCACGGAAAAAGGTTTTCCGCCAATGCACGGCAGGGGATGCGGCGGAACCATGGCTCGCGCATTCAAGGCTTTGTTCATACACACAAACCTATCATTTTAGGACACTCTCCGAAGTCTTACATTTCTATGCTTGAAACTTGAACCACAGTCTTGTATACCTGCGAATGAATCACAATGACATTACGCACCGAAAGCACTAGCCTTCACGATTTCCGAATCTAATTCCATTTCTTCGCCCCATTACCATCTCGGTGTTTATCATTTCAAACCCGCATTTCCACCGCTGGAATGTTTTAATGATGCCTGCATATGTGACATGGTAAGTGTAAAACACTGACAAAACAGCGGATGGGATACGTAAAAAAGAAGAAAAAACGGTCACAGGCTTGCTAGGTGTGCTCGTGCAGTCATTGCTGTGTTCCAGGTCAGGGGAGTACATTGCACGAGGTGCTAGGAAATAGCGTTGCTCAGGTTGTCTCTCAGGACTTGCGTTAAATTAGGAGACTTCATCATTTCACTTAGTCAGTTATAAGATCAGACTGCACGCGCCGACATTTATACTTGGTCATATTACACCTTATCACAAGCCATATACCAACAGTACTGAGATTCATAATCAACACGATTGGTGTATTAACCTTATAATCAGAACTATTAGAAAACGGTTACAATTTGAATGGTATTCACTGTTGTTTCCTTGTCCCTGTGACTATTCTGTTAACGTTGGGCTTATTTCCGCCGAAAATCAACACATGATTCTCTTTTCTGACAGGTGTCGTTTATTTTTCTTCCTTATCTCCATAGTAATGTGCTTTGTTGTGACCCAGTCCTTGGCGCTGACCTGCTGCGCGCCGATCATTCTCATGGGCGCGCGTTACTACTACAGTAGGAAAGTTATCCTCAACTATCTGGATTACGCGCTCCATACTGACATGGCGGACATCGAGGCGTATTACATGAAACCTCCAGGTAAGACAGGTCGAGTGGAACTCTGACTGAATAGAGGGAACCTGTTGCGTAGTTGTAGCGTGTGTTATCTCGGTCCACAGGTGATGTTTATAACCTCTGGTATGTTTCTTCAGGTGAGGAGAGAAACAACGTGCCATTAAAAGTAAACAGTGCGAATAACCATGCGGTGTGACTGACAGACAGCTAACACACACGCACGCACGCACGCACGCACACACACACACACACACACACAGAGTAACTCAGACCTATACAGCTATTAGTTAAATGGGGTTCTGCATAGGCAAGCTTATAAAATATGCAAGACAGGCATCTCTGATTGGTTACAAAGGGAGTATGTGGACCTATTGATTGGCTGGAGGAAAACTGCTGATACGGACACTCCCTGCACAGCTTAGAGAGGCTGACAAGCCCTATTGCCTCAACTGCAGGCTCTAATTAGAAAATCAATCACTTTCTCATGCCCCCAAACATTTCCATTTAGGAGGTAAGAGAGGCAGACTGTGACCACTTTTTCCTGTTCGGATCATGTCACACGCACGCACACACACACACACACACACACACACACACACACACACACACACACACACACACACACACACACACACAAACATATGTCGTCCCAAAGTATGTCTGCCACTGTTGGCTAGCCACAGCAGGTATACGACAGATGTGTGCTAAATCTCCCAAGTCATTGATTTGTCCCTCCGTCTCAATTCAGCCTAACATTATTTCATTTGTCATGTTAAAGGGACCAGGCCCAGGGGTCATGGATGATGGTCCTGAGGGGTTCTATAGGGACACACAGACTTTGTGTTTGTGTGTGTGAGGAGGTGTAAATGACACTTTGTGTGTGTGTGTGTGAAGTTGTTAACGAGACTGTGTGTGTGTGTGTGAGGTTGTTAACGAGGCTGTGTGTGTGTGTGTGAGGTTGTTAACGAGACTGTGTGTGTGTGAGGTTGTTAACAAGGCTGTGTGTGTGTGTGTGTCCGTGGTGTCTTCTGCGCCCAGGTCACAGTCACATCAGAGTCTCAGTGGCCAGTCAGTCAGGGCGCTAGGAGCAGGTATCAGAGACTAACTACATTACAACAGATGAGGGGAGTGTGTTAGTGTTTCTAAGCCTCAGCTAGCCTCAGCCTGGGACACTGAGGCAGGAGTAGACCAATCAATACCCTTATCTCCTTTGTGTGTGTGTGTGTGTGTGTATGTGTGTGTGTGTGCATACCTGGTAATCACTTGTCCCTCTGTCACTTGAGCCAGATGTCACCTCAGTGTGTATACGAGTGTGTGTGTGTGTGTGTGTGTGCGCGCACAGGGTCAAAGACACTAGGGGGCGGAGTCCTAAGACCCCCCCCTCACACTATAAGCCAACCAATGAGGACATGGAACCAATCGATCAACCCACTAATCAATAGATACAATCCATTCAGCATGTTCATATCTCCATTTGTAACTGTAACAGGTTTTCTGTATAGTCTGTGAAAGTGTGAGGGTTAGTTCTAGGGCTAGACAGAGGGAGAGGTCACACCTGGTCTCATGTAGAGCAGCCAGTCACAGTCTAGACAGCTGCTCTGCCTTCACCTCTCCTCCCTGCACACGCCAAGGAGCCTGTGAGGTCACAATCGAGAGGGATGGAGAGAAAGAGCACAGGAAAAAAAGACATCTGGAGGGAGGGAGAGAGGGAGAGGGAGGGAGAGAGAGGTAGGGAGAGGAGGAGGGCGTGTGTGTGTATGTGCTAACTAGCTAACTCCACTGGCACCTGCAGCTTAATATAACTCAGATAGGAAGAGGAAGAGGGGGAAAGGGGAGGGAGGGAGAGGAGAGGGGGAAAGGGGTGATAGAAAAATGGGAACGCTGTCTGAAGACATGGGGGAAGGGTTAGCACCTCTGCAGGGATGTAGTTGAGTGTGTGTCTTGGTGTGTTGGAGGATTGAAGTGTGTGTGTGTGTGGGGTGGGTAGTGGTTGTAGTGTGTGTGTGTGTGTGTGTGTGTATGTGTGTGGGGGTAGTGGTTGAAATGTGTGTGTGTGTGTGTGGGGGGGTTGGTAGTGGTTGAAGTGTGTGTGTGGGTCTCTGGGTAGCACACAGACACAGGAAGCTCCTAGGGGAAGTCTCTTGCTCCTCGGCAACTGAAGCATGTCCACAAACACTTCATTAATCTGACCCTCTCCATCCCTATCTCACGTTCTTCCCCTCCTTTCCTTCCTCTCACTTTTTCCTTCCTTCCTTCCTTCCTTCCTTCCTTATTTCCTTCTTTCCTTCCCTCTGTTTGCTTTCTTTCTTCCACTGAACTGTCCCGTGATCTGTTTTCTTCCTGTGCCTCCCTCCCTCCCTCCCTCCCTCTCTCCCTCTCTCCCTCCCTCCTCTCCGTGTTGAAGAGGTAGATGTGTCTTCACATGCATGGTTCTTCTCATTAGAGTTCTATCCAAAGATACAGGAGATGGGGACAGAATGAGACATGGAGAAACGAAAGAAGGAAAGAGAGATGTTTGAATCAGCAGTTTGAAACTGCACAACTTTCCTGACCAGTGATCAAGTCCTTTATCTGAGAACAAGTACCAGAACGAACTGCACTGCACTGTATGTCGATACACACATTAGTCACATGAAACACCTCAATCAATACTATGAATACTAGAAACAGAATGCGTTAAATGTTTTAAGCAATACTCGTCGCTGATTGGTCTTTCAACCCAATATGAAGACTCTCCAGTGACCAATCAGGTCTTTACAGGATAATTGTACTTCCCTTGCACCTGATATCACCAGAGGTCAGTGCAGAGTGATGGGTGTCGGTAGTGCACTGCTTCTAACATAACACACACACATACAGAGCACTCTCAAACACACACACACACACACACACACACACACACACACACACACACACACACACACACACACACACACACACTAGTGCTCTCAAACACACATCCCATCAATCTAACACACGAACATGGACACACACACCCTGGTAGGCCGTGGCAGTAAAACTAATGATACAGGGCCAGTGCTGCAGCCTTCTTAGTGATTAATGTCTCCACAACGTCTCTGAGTTAATGGAGCTGTTACACACCCAGAACAGGGTTAGAAGGGACTGTGTGTGGATGTGTGTGAATGTGTGTGTGGATGTGGATGTGTGTGGATGTGTGTGTGTGTGCGGATGCATCCATGTAAATATGCTTGACAGTCGGATGTGTGTTTGAGAGAACCTATAGGTTGTGTATGTATGTGGATGTGTGCCTGATAGTGTGGTGTGTGCCTGATAGTATGGTGTGTGTGTGTGTGCCTGATAGTGTGGTGTGTGTGTGTGTGTGCCTGATAGTGTGGTGTGTGTGAATGATAGTGTGGTGTTTGTGTGTGCCTGATAGTGTGGTGTGTGTGTGTACCTGATAGTATGGTGTGTGTGCCTGATAGTGTGGTGTGTGTGTGCCCAATAGTGTGGTGTGTGTGTGTGCCTGATAGTGTGGTGTGTGTGTGTACCTGATAGTATGGTGTGTGTGCCTGATAGTGTGGTGTGTACCTGATAGTATGGTGTGTGTGTGTACCTGATAGTATGGTGTGTGTGTGCCTGATAGTATGGTGTGTGTGTGCCTGATAGTATTGTGTGTGTGTGCCTGATAGTATGGTGTGTGTGTGTGTGTTTGGGAGTCCTTGGCAAACATGTGTGTCTAAGTCAGAACATCGATGCTCTCAGGCAGAGGGTGGAGATGGGCGCTCCAAGGTTTGTCGCAGCACATGTTTAATTCATGTTCGCTAAACACATGTTCGTGTAGAGAGACCTTCTATCTATGTGTACATGTGCACAGTGCAGGGATGCATATAAGGGGATGTGTGTGTGTGTGTATCCATTACTCAGGGTTGGGTGTCAGGCAGATAAATGCTGATGTGTGCTGTATAGTGAATCCATATCCTCAGCATGCTCTCTGTCTGAGGGGAGGGGCCTGGTGCTGAGGGGAGGGGCCTTAAGATAAAGGGAGGGGCTTTTAGATGAGGGGAGGGGATTGCGGGCACCAGATTCAGGATGATCTTGGATTAGCTTGTCAGGAACTCAGATACGCAATTAAGGTTACGTGCACACACACACACACACACGCACACACTCACATATCTGAGGGCAGCGTTTAGCCCCAGTCAGACATGGACTAGCACAGAGAGAGTGGTGTCTAGACTCAACGCTTATCAACAGAATTACCCTGGTAGGTTTCGACTGATGGGATAAGGGATAATCCTTTTAGTCTCTCTGGGTGGTGATGGGGGGGGGGGATGAGGTCTCACAGTATCATATCACATCCCACCATATTTCTATCCCACCCACCCCCTCATGTAAGTCTCAGGGGGTTTAGGATGGAAGAGAGCGCCTGAACAAAGACGACATGTCTCCCGTCACAGTGTTTCTACAGTGTGTACAGATTAGGTTGTCTTTCTGGATTAACCCCCCCACCCACCCCATCCCATCCCTCACCTTAACTTCACAATGGTACTGCTGCTCCCCTCCTCTTTGACCCCAGGGGGGTCGCGTAGGTCCCTGTCATTAGGCTTGGGGTCAGACAGACTCTCCCCTGCTCTGCCTGAGACACTGAGAACCTGCAGGTCAGAGAGAACCTGCTGATTAGTGAGAACCCACTGTAACAAAGTCACCTACTGATCTGTTTGGTTTCATCTTTAATCTGTAGAACCTCTTCTAGTGTTGCTATGATATGACTCGGCCTTCAGACACACACACACACACACACAGACTCACATACACACACTCACACACACAGACACACACACTTGGAACTAGGAATCTGTAGACTGCTAAGTTGTCTCTGTCACACACACACACACACACACACACACACTTTCTCACATCTTTGGTGTGCCTTCTCTTCACAACACACACACACACACACACTATCTCACATGTTTGGTGTGCCTTCTCTTCACAACACACACACACTCACACACACACACTCACACACACGCTATCTTACATGTTTGGTGTGCCTTCTCTTCACAACACACACACACTCACACACACTCACACACACACACAGTGGCGCGTTTGCTCCCTCGTCCTGTCCTGATCACTGGCACAGGCTGTGATCAGACAGATGGTAGGGAGGAGATCTGAAACACACACACACGCACACACATAAACACACGCACACACATAAACACACACGCACAGCCCAATAGGGACAGGGCTGCTGCAGACAAAATCTATTTCTCTGTCAGGGAAGGTGTTGGCTGAGTCATGTGACCGGGGTGTGGAGCAGCCTTGGCAGTCTGGTCGATAGCGTAGGGAAATGAGGGCGTGGCCAGAGGCCTCAGTGCTTACATCATCAGGTCACCTTGGCACCCATGGACTGTCTGTCCCTCATTAACACCAAGGTCAGACCCCGCTAGTGTCTGCCTTCCCCGATCCTCTCTACATCTCTCTCTCTCCCCCCCCCTACATCTCCCCTTCTCCCTCCCTCCCTCCCTCTCTCCACCTGTAGACGGATGACGTGATGTCTTCCCGCCGGCCCAGCTCCCCCCCTACGCCCGTGGTTGCCATGGCAACCGTCGGACGGCAATTGTTTGTTAGTGGAACAAGCCCGGGGATGAGGAGTAATCCTGGCCACACCCAAGGGGCCTCAAATCCCTCGGTACAGCACATTACAATAATGTCATCACCACGGGTGTGTGGCGTAATGCGTGTGTGTGTAAGTGTGATAATGTCATAGAGTTCAACAAAAGAGAATGACAGAGACAAGAGAGATGAGATGTTGATGTGTGAGTCCATATTAAGAAGCTTAAAGCTGACCCCTGACCAGGACAACAAGGTGACCAGGATTCCACTCCCTATCGACCAGGGCCACACCCCCTACCGACCAGGGCCACACCCATTACTGACCAAGGACACACCCCTTAAAGACCATGGCCACACCCCCTACTGACCAGGGCCACACCCCCTACTGACCAGGGCCACACCCCCTACCGACCAGGGCCACACCCCATACCGACCAGGGCCACACCCCCTACCGACCAGGCCTTTTCCCAACAGAACCTATTTTCCCTTTCAGACTTCTCTAGTCAGAAGTTCAGCATATCGACCCATGACAGTTTCCAGACAGCAGGGTTTGCTGCAGACAGGTGATATGGCTGAGAGGGCAGACAGCCTCATAAAGGTGAACAACTTGTTCTGCATGGCGCGGACATCTGCTACAGTTATACCATTGATTCGTATTGGAGAGCTAAAAGCTGAGTGACCATCTGAAATTTCTCATTTACAGACATAATACCTGGCTATTGTCATTGATCCAACTGATGCACCAAACTTTCCTGCAACGCAGTGGTGGAGCGTTCATGTATGTGTTGTCAAGGCTGTAACTGAAAACGCCTGTGTGTGGATGCCTGCGTGTTTCCTGTGTACGACTGTAAGCTGCATCTAATGTGCTCTGAGTCAGACGGGCCGCTTCGTCATGATCACAGTTTTAATTATCAGCATCTCGCAGCGAATCTAATGCCATTAGAGCAACAGAGTCTGGTGCGCATCTCCTTCATTCATCCTCCCCTCGTTCCTTCCATTCAGACACATCAACACCATTCTGATAGCAGATCATGTTAATGGGCCTCAAGTCATTCTTTTCCATACAGCGTCTTACCACAACAGATAATCCATCTCTAATCCATCCATCCATCCCTCTCCGTCAATCTGAGTCTGTATGTTTCTAGACCGGACGAGATTCAATAGATAGTCTGATCTGAGTGGCATGACTGGAACAAGCACAGCCTTAAACTCAGTCACACGACGCAAGACTCCCTTGCGAAGGAAGCCGCTAAACCTCCAGGCACTTAAACAGTGGGAGTCTGTAGCACCGCACTGCTCATCTGAGATGTCTTGGTTCACGTGACTGGTTAAGGGGGTCAGCAGCTCTGTAGGAAGCCCCAGGTAGAGCCACTGTTGGTGGGGAAGGAATAACAGGAGAGGTGGGTGGGAGTGGTTAAGGTTAGGTCCAGGTTTATAATAAAGGATGTTTTGGTGCCATTTCCCCCAGCAGATGTTTTTATCCGAAGCCACGTACAGAGAGGGATCTGGAACCAGTAATGCCTGTGCTAAACCTGTTCCACCTATCAACTAGATGTTTGACTTGGTCCGGATGGCGTATATCTGAGTGTGTGAGTGTTTAGGGAGCGTGTGTGTTAGGGTGACTGAGTGTAACCATACCCCCGTCTTCCTCCAGGTTCATGCTTCTGGGTGGCCGTGCTGGAAGGTCAGGTGGTCGGCATCGTGGCGGCGCAGGGCCGGGAGGACGACAACACGGTGGAGCTGAGGCGCATGTCCGTCGACTCGCGCTTCCGCGGCAAGGGCATCGCCAAGGTGCTGGGCCGCCGCGTCCTGGAGTTCGCCGTGCTCAACAACTACGCCGCCGTGGTCCTGGGAACCACCGCTGTGAAGATGGCCGCCCACAAGCTGTACGAGTCGCTGGGCTTCCGGCGGACGGGCGAGAGCGAGGAGTATCGGCTTCCTGGAATGAGCTGCTCGCCTCTGGAGAGGATGTTCTTCCAGATCCGCTATCACCGTTACCGCCTACAGCTTCGCGAGGAGTGACGGGGCGGAGGGAGGGATGGAGAGAGAGAGAGATGGAGGGAAGGACGGAGAGAGGGAGAGAGAAAGGAGGGAGAGAGCGCGCAAACGACCCTGGTCAACCACCGAGCCCCTAACCCAAAGCCTTTTCCTCTTTGACAGTTTGATTTATTTGAAACCATCAGAGTTGTTTCTTCTTCTACTGCCTATTACTTTACTATTTCTACTCCTCATAAAGCCAGTAACGTTTCATGGTTTGTTTTTTTATTCGTATTCTTTATGCATTTTCAAATTTAGCGTTATTTTTTCTCTCCTTTTTTTCCCTCCTTCCTACTACCTGATTTTGCTTACCCCCCCCCCCCCACCCCTTCCAAAAAACAAACAAACAAAACAAACGACACAACAGCAACACAAACAAAACGGCACACCTCCCCCTCCCCACCTCTCATTCCAATCTAGATGACATCATCAACAGAGAATCCTTTTGTGTTCCATATGTCACGTGATCAATTCTCTTTCATCACAAGAACCATCCCACCAGCCCCATCTTTGCCCCTCCCCCGCCCAAGGAAGACCCGCCGTCTCTTCAAATATCCAACATACCCTGAAGTGAGGAGAGGGATGGGGCTTGGATTTAGTATGTTATAGAAGGAGAAGGGTGTGTGGGGGTTAGCTCTTAGGAAAAGATAGGAAAATAAAGGGAGGTTGAAGGTTGGAGAGAGAGAGAGAGAACGGGGGAGAGGGAGGGAAAGGGGGGGGGGGTAGAGAAGGATAAACAGAAGGGAAAGGGAAGGACAAAGAGAGGGGGGGAGGAGAGATAGAGAAGAGGGGGATAGAGAGAGAAGGGAAGGGCGAGGGATGGAGAGGGGGAGAGAAAGAAAGAGAAAGCTGAGGGCTGGAGGAGGGGTGTGATGTTTCCTCCAACCCTCACAGTTTCCTCCTGGACCAGCAGAGCAGTCCTAGAGAGCGGGGCCCAGTAGAAAGTGGTCGCCTGGCTTCCAGCCAGCCACGATGAGTGTCCATATTGTAGCCCAGCAGGTCTCAGTCTGCCCCCTTGTAGACGGAGAGAGAGAGAGACCTGGAACAGAGAGGACATGCCCTGTGCATCCTGTATGTCCAGGAATCACAGCGCATCACTTCCTCTTCCTGTGATCTAACCCCCCCCCTCTCCCCCTCCCATCCTCCTTCATGTACTACCTCCTTCCCCCTCCCTTAAATCAACATCCATGGGATCTGGGGAGAGGCTCTCTGATTGGCTAGGATGACAGGGGGGTGGAGATTTCGTGCTGCAATGTCAAGCTGATAGATCTCATTATACGATGTATGATAGTTCGTGTGTGAGCGTGTGCATGAGGCTTTGGTGAATAACGTTAGTTATTCCAACAACCTTGGATATCAGTTACGAAATATGATTACCTTGGAATGTCAACAGACATTCAAAAAGTAAATATTTTTCTTGATAAATTAGTAAAGTGTTGTTACATGAAACGTTGAATATTATTGTAGTTTGGTTTCCTAATTGAACCGAGATCAATTCAAATGTTTTGAATATGTTTGATAATTAATTTAGATGAGAGTTGAGATTTTATAATCTTTAACTTTGAAGCATTACTGCATTGTAGTATGCACATTTTTCTTGATATTGCTACAATTACAAAGTAACCACAGCAAACCAGATATAGGTTATCGGGGGGAATCACTTGGGTAAAACACAAAAAGCAATATACTTAATCCTTGACACATATGTACCCTAGCACAAATGTGTTGAATCTGAATATGTAGACACAATACATGATATCAAATATCGAGGCATTTCAGCCTGTCTGTGCAACATGTATAAAACTGGTGTTCTTGAAGCTAATATACCCAAACGATGTGTCACCATGGTAACCTCTCATCCTATCCATCACCCACTACTGAACCAGCAGAGAACCAATCAATTCTCTGAGCCTATTTGGGTGTCCATCTCACTTGTACAAAGTTAAAACTAAAGAAAACGTGGAAAAAAACATACATAAATATTAAAACAAAGTAGACCAAAAAAAAAAATCTACAAAATAGAGAAAAGACAAAAAAAAGATGACTACCGTGAATCTCGCCATTCGTTCTTGCCTGGAGCCCTTCTCCTCCCTGAACCCTTCCCATTCCATGAATCTGACTGCAACCCTGGGCCAGACCCCCCAACACCCCCATCCCATCTCTGCATGCCTCACAGAGCCCTTTGCTGCGCTTCCTTAAACCCATCACAGCTTGTGACCCCGCCTTCCCAGACCCCGCCCTGCTGTGATGTCATCAAAGCAGTGAGGCGCTCTTTGCACACCTGTGGAATCGATGCATATTATGTGGAAGAAGATGCTCAAGGAGGGGAGGGGGGGCTCTGTTGTGTGGGAGGGGGGGGGGCTCTGTGTGTGTGGGGAGGGGGGGCTCTGTGTGGTGTGGGGAGGGGGGGGGGTTTGTGTGTTTGTGTGTATGGGGGGGAGGGGGGTGTTGTGCAGATAACGATACGCTTGTTAGACGCTGCACTGCCTTGATGACATCATGCCTGCCAACTGTAGAATGCTAAACCAATGCAAGCGTGGCATGCCTCTGTGCTCAGTGTGTACGTATGGTGCCTGCCTCAGTAAAGAGTAGTTCAAGAAAAATTAACAGTAAAAAAAATATATAAGAATGATAAATAATACGCTTCTTTTTAGATGACTATATAAAAAAAAGGTGTGTTTCTTTGTTAAGAGAAGAAAAAAAAACGATGACCGTTTTTTTTTTTTAACTTTTTTTTTTTTTGGTGCATGAAATGTGTCTTTGAATGCGAATGACTTAGAGGGCACACCTGTTATCAAATGGGGAACTGTGAAGAAGCATTATAATGTTCATTTCAGTTGCTTTACGAATTGTGTTAAATCTATTTGGGTTTTTTTTATATTTCTGAGAGAAGGAAGGGGGGGGGGGATTGTGTATCAGTCATTGACAGAGAGGAGCCTACAATTGGTGGACGAAGATGTCCCGAGTCACATGACTGTCCGCAACGATGTCAGAGGGCTTCTCGTTGTGTGCGTTCTGACGAGCCTCTCCTACCTCCTGTTCACTCGCGGGACCCGACACGAGAGACGAGGGCACTTAGAAGAAGCTAATCATGTTTACCTCCTTTTGATTTGAGTCGATGAGAGGCATCTATCCTCTCTCTCTCTCCGGATATCGAAATATCTCTTTACTGTATTGCACAAGGCCAGGAGAGGGCAGGGATGCTGGAGGTATCTGTAAGGCTCAGGAGAAGGTCTGGAACTCAAGCTGAAGAATGTGATGGTTTTATTCAACGTGAACCAACGCCTAGTACCCATGTGGGATTCTGTACCCACCTATTGACATGGGCAGAGAATACTTAGATAGGTCTTCTGGCCAAATTGAATATCGTTATTCAAAAGGTCTCCACCAGGTCCATAGAAATTGCAACTGCGACATGCTGACATTTCCAACACCTATCCTCTATCCTCATCCCCTCGAACCCACATGGCTTAAAGCGAACGCATAATCGCACTCCCGCTTTTCGGCCAAGTGCACTGACTCAGAACGTGGCTGTAGAAAGCGTTCCAGGAGAGGTCGACCTGCTGTGCGTTTCCAGCCAACGCTGTGCCCTGCGATGCTACTGCCCCACACCTTACTGGGAAAGAACACGCAGTATTAGAATGTAAAGACGAAAGCCCCTTCGTATGCAACCGCTGTTATGTAGCTGCTATGGTTACGTAACATGATTGGCCATAGCACCGCTGCCCTGCCGATGTACAATCCAGAATTCACTTTTATTTGTTTTTTTATTCAAATTTTTTTTTTTTTACTTTAGTAACTGTCTTAGTTGAAAGTTGAAACTCTTACGTTTCTGTGAAATAGAGAAAGTGTTGTTTTGGTGTCGGGGCGGTATTAGAATGTCACGTGGAAGTTGTTGGGTTCTAGAATGCTGCTTAAGAACTGAAGGCCTCATTCAAAACCTCCAAGCTAGGATTCTTTGTCTCTTGAGACAGGACATGGGGTCCTTAGTATACAGTTATAGAGCCAAATCAGGTCTCTGTAGCTGAAAGTCTTACAACAATGTTTTGTACTATATCCAAGTCCTATATACTGGGGAAATTCCAGAAGTGATTCCCAATGTCAATGATCAGTCTAGATATTTCAGGTGAATCTAACACTCAGTGTTGCCAACTTGAACACACGTCTGTGAGATTCCTTCATATTGGCATCTTGTCTGATAGCCTGAAACAAATCTGCCAGCTTGTGTTGTATTCGCTCTGGAAGATGGGTCTGGCCACTCTCTCATTCAAACAGATTTCCCTAAGACGAAAATCTGGTTGGGCCAATCACAACGGCTGCTCTGATATAGGGTTTCATATGATGACAGTACAGAGATGTGCCATTAAGAATTTTTAATAAACATCAATGATTATGTTTCGTTGATCTGATTGGCCGAATACACTCAAATTTGCCCAATTGTATCCAGAGGGATTTGAAATCCAAAATGAATTGAGAGGATCCAGACTCATTTCCATTTGAGAATTGATCTGCAGATGCCAGGCTGATGCTGGAGTCAATAGATCACTGGATGTGTATGTGTGTGCAAGCAGAATCTCCCAGACTATTTGTCAATGTTGCCAACCCTGCCACTGCAGAACAGTCAGTCTCTAATCCGCACAATTACATCTAATAGAAGTGTTATTCTGGGATAGTTTGGTTACTAAAAGCCTTGGGGGAGAAAGTCGACGAATGTAACGTGATCCAAAAATGTGTAAGATCTTGTTTTAGTTCTTTTTTTTCTCCGAAAAGGAAATGAAGAGATTACAATTACAGCAGTTATTGTTTTCTTTGACTAACCCCCATATGAAGCATTTGGAGCGATGCTGTACATAGCTATCTGCTGACGTCACAGTTGCAGCTATTTCAGTTAATTTCTGCTTCTGATTTCATCCATTCTTCTGTCGGAACTCTCAAAGAAGATGGCTGCCGTTGGAATGTTCCACCAGTGCAAGGAGGGGGGGGGGATCTACTACAGAACTCCACACTACAGACTCCCTCTCTCTCTTTCTTTCTCTCTCTACCTCCTTGGTGAAGACACAGGAAGCACCCCTCTTTCAGGCGTGGAGATGGACTCACCCATGCCGGAGGGCACAGGTGCCAGGAAGACAAAAGCACTTGTAGCACAATTGTGTCTTGTTTTTGCTATGACAGTTATGGATTTTTTAATAATTATTATTTCCTATTGAATATTATACAGCTTTTTGCTCATATAACGTATGTATCTAAAGAATATATACAGTGTCATATAAACAATGTATTATCGATGATGTTTTACGGCTGTTATTTTAAAGGTTGAAACTTGCCAAAGGTGAACATTTTGCTGCAATGAATTGTTATTCCTTGGATGCTGTAGGCTGTGTTCAACACTATTCTATTGTATTCATCCATGTCATTTGGAATTCCCCACATGTGCCATCTTAATCAAGCAATAAATACAAACAAAAACAAACAACGAGATACAATCTTGAGGATTTTAACGCAAAAAATGCTGCATTGATGTTATATCCCATTAAGACGTTACTACTTAATATACTACTGGTGGTGGTCGCTGAGTTGCTGTCACGGCGTTGGCATGGCAACATCCCCACTAAAAATGTAGAGGCCAGAATAAGTGTGATTGTACAATTATTCTTTTTGTATTTTCTTCATAAGAGGTGTCGAAATGATTACTTTTTGTTTGTTTGTTGTTTTTTTTCTTTCTTTTTTTTTAACTTGAAAATGATTTTGACAGTTGTAAACATTGAAGCATTATGACAGTTTCCATTTGGGAAAGAGTGAAAGGATGTCTTACTGAGAAGGACATGTTCTAGCACAGCGAAGGAAGGTGGACACATGGGCTCTGACAGCGGTCTCTTAACGCCGTTCCCTATTGGTCAGTCTCTCAACAACCCTGTTTCTGATTCGCTTCATGTCAAGAGTTCCAGAAAATACAACCGATAAAAAATGTACATGGTCACAAACTTCATGCAAAACCTGACTGGTTCAACACTTTACTGAGCTTTTATGATTTCTTGAAAGGAGTTTGAAAGTTTTTGTATTCATTTATTTGCTTTTTTTTATCCACAATTGAGTAAATGTAAAGTTGTAAAGTTGAGTAAATGTAAAGTTGTAAAGTGTATTTTACTGTAAATAGCATCTGGGGGATCCTTTTGATCTGTTTGTAACAGAAACAAAGAATTTAAATATAGCATATTTTCAAATATTTGCAAAAATGAACTAAATCACACTTTATAACTTTAAAAAGAGAAGTAGCGTAAACACCATTGGCCTATTCCAAATATACATATCTCACCAACTGACTTCAAACCGCTTTCAGAGCCTGTGTCACCTTTCATCTGACCTGACTGGGTTTCACTCACAGCTTGCTGTCTGCTAGAACACGTCCGATTTAGCCTCGTTCAAGCGGAACTGTTGGGGTGCCATAACTAACTAGTCACAATGCCGACTTTGACTACATTCTGACTCACTTGAAGCTGGTGACTTGAAAGTCATCGTACTTGTGACTTGTAGATTGTGACTGACTGTCCCTACCCCTATAAGTCACAGATTGCTTACTTAGCTAGTTAGCGCGCTAGCGTCCTGTGTAGCTGGTCTGGTTACGGGCTAGCTTGGTCGCTGGAGAGATTCCCAAGCTGCCACAGCGATGTCAGCTAGCCACTTATCTAGCTACCGATTCCTCTCCGCTTTGGAATCCTGTCATGGTTGTGTGTTGCTAGGAGACGGGCCTACACAAAGCACAGCGGGAGGGCGGGGGGGGGGGGGGGGGGGGGCAAGAAACACAGCCACGCTGAGAGAGCGGAGAGGAGGAGGGGAGGCAGCCCAGGTCAGCCCTCTTGCCCTGAGAGAGGGTGGGGGGCAGGGACCGAAGGAGAGGGGTATGGGGCGGGGCGGAGACACAAGGGCAAGAGGAGGGACCCTGAACAGGCATGGGAATATTCAAGAGGAGGGGTCAGACAGCACAAGGGGTTAGGGTTGTTCTGGTCCTAATTAGCAGGCAGCAGAGTCCAGATTAGAGAAGGCTGCAGGTTTGAAAAGGAGGCAGGCTGGAGGTCTGAAGAGAGAAGGGGGGGGGGGAAGGATGCAGTCAAATGCTGCAACATGCTTGAAGGTGAAGCTGGTTTGACTCCTTGTGCTGATCTGTGCCGACCTATCGGAGTGGCCTCTGCTCCTAGTTTTGTCCCCCTGCTCACTCCCTGCCTCGAGCGCCGCCACGGTAACCGCTGTAACGTCACACCGCTTGGGATGAGACTGACCCTTTTGCTTTTTGTTTATTAAACCGAAGAATGGGAACGCTGTAAAGATTAGATCTCATGCATTATGAATGAAAACTGGATGTACATATTGTATCAATTAAAACGACGATGCATACAGCTTTCACATGTTTCTTTGGTGGTTTGATTCCGATGAGATCAGAAATAGAATCAGAAGAAAGGATGCTGGGAATTGGAGTTTCATCGGATACATTTGGTGCTGACCTCATGTAGGTTCCCCCCAAAAGAACAGCGTCCCTCTCACTCAAATTCGTTTCGCCGTCGCCATGGGGACGGTTACCAACCAAAGGTACCTCGCAGTTGCCCTTGACAACAGCGCTCTTGTGAGTGACCCTGTGGGTTTCAAGGAGTTATTATGTGTATTAAAAAAGCTGGTACACATTAATATTACAATCCAACTCAAACAGGCTTGTCTTTTGTCATTACAACACTGCCCCTTTCATAAATCACACCAGATACAACCTTCATCGCTGTCTCTACACCAAAAAGGGATCTTCTAGACTAGCTCGTTTGTCCTCATCAGTGCTAGTCTCACACACCCTCCTCCCTAGTAGGTCCCAGACACCCTCCACACAAGTCGCCCACGTGCCTTTCTCCCTCAGCGCCCCCCCAGTCTCTAGGAAGGGGGGGGGGGGGGGGGGGGGGG